>CANSNZ010001087.1:0-383360 GCA_947646795.1 Beta lomatogona
CACGATATCTTTTTTAGTATAGTATGAATCTGAAATTTGGGGGCAATTGAAGATAATACTAGATGCTTAAAAGTACATTATTGTGATCTATGAACACCTTGAGTTAGGTAAGATTGGAGAGGGTTGGGGGACAAATTGTTTTTGTTGCTGAAACCCTTATTTGTGGTGTTTACATGATGAGCTAAACATGAATAGCTGCAATTTGTTTCTTGGATGGGTTTTAAGTTTTGTGGGTACTTCTGATTACATCTTTTGTTGAGGTTTGGTCAAATTGGCTGAGAATTTAAGTTGTGGATTGCCCAGCACCCATTTACCCTCGACTGGAAAAGCAAATGGTTGGTGTAGTTCCTGTAGATGAACATTGGCTTGAGCTAGAAGACACATCCAGTTGTTCTAGGATTAGGGCCATGTCAAAGATTAATGGTGAGAGACCAATTTAATCTCAACATGCCCCGTTTATCGCACTGGGAACACCTCTTTCTATCTATTTTATGCCATTTCATCCCCTTCTCGCACTTTGCTGCTGCCATTGTACATCTCCCTCCGTCTTTACAACACCAGCTCCACCTTTCATCTTCCTTCTTGATTGCCAAGATGATGAGACGCCTCAAGCACCCCATGATCGGTTGTTTCCAGTTTCCACTATATGCCCACTCCCATCTCTCTTCTTCCCATTCCCATGAAATTTAGACACACAGACACAGAAAAGGGAGGAGTGGATGTGCGATCATAGCTGAGTTTTTGTCTCCTGATGGGGTTAAACTTGTTTACTGGTAGTAGGGAATCTAAGGAAGTACAGATACTTCGCCAACTCCAATTTAATAAGTTGGACCTAATTTATTTGTAAGTGATTGCTGCAACAAAGAGCGGATGTGGTGTGTGTGTCATAGAAGAACATTGGTGGGATGTATTGTTTGGTTGTAAATGGGGATGTTCAAAGAGGAGGAACAGGCGGAGAGGAGGGGGCTAAGATGAGGTGGATTAAAGGGAGGAGACAAGGGTTGGGGGAGGCAGGGAGAGGCCTGGTGGCTGGAGATGGCGAGCGCCGCAAGGGAAAGAAGGGGAAGGCCAGATGTTTATCATTAACTATGAAAATGGTAGAAAGGAGTTATGGTATGTTCTACAAAAACAATAAACAACTGGAATACTGTAGTAGTTATGATAGTATTACTGATTCTATGTCTAAAGATTCATTTAAAATACTGTAACACTGGAAGTGAAACAGTTGCTACGACTTTTCTAATTTTTCTGTCCTAATATGTGGTGTAGATCTTTTAAGCTTAACTTGATAGGACTGTTCTTGCCCACTTTTACTTTTTAACATTTGTTTGCTGGCTATAGTATTTTGTCACTGGTAGTGTTCTTATGTAAATCTGAAAGGAAACTAGAAGATATTATATTGTTATTTTCTGGTGTGGCCTGTCAATCCGATGCCAGCGTAGTGGGTTAGGGTAGAGTATAATGACCTAAAAATTTCAATATCCGACGTAGCACCTCATCCCTATTTCAACTTTTTAGGGTCTATATCGTGGACTTTGCTCAAAATAGAGATAATATCTAGCTGCCTCATAACTGGCAACTATTAACACCCATATATATATATGTACTTTAGGATCAGGCTTTCTTTTGTGAATTTGTCTTGTACGGATGGTGATTAAAACTATGTTGCAGGCTCTACCACATGTACTGTTTGGTTACACTGATCATTTTCTGACATCGCGTTGGTTATATAGTTGGGATGAAGACGTCCTTCCTGTTTGTAAATGTAAGACCGACAAAAAAAGTGACATTTTGAGCTGATTCTCTAATGTGATGTTTATAGCAGTGTGTAGCATTTGTGCCAAGTGGTTGATCAAATTGGTTGGCATGGCTTGTGAATTTTTGCTTGATACTGTACATATATGTTTATAGATACAATTGAATGTTAGCCTACTTTTTTCTCCGTTTCACCAAGAAAAGTTGAAGACTTGTTAAGGGTGTCAAGTGTCAACATCTTTTTCTATATTACTACTCATCTTGGTTCTCATTTGTGTTGAAGGCATTATTTCTTTGTTTGCCTTCCATGTGTAGTATGATATGTGAATAAAGGCAGAATGAATAAAGTGTGTTCTCTCTCTCTCTTTTTTTTTTCTTGATCTCCTACTTGCAGACAAGTGTACAAAGCTAAAGAAATTCAAACTGGAGAAGTTGTTGCTTTAAAGAAAATAAGAATGGAGAATGAGAAGGAAGGGGTATGCACTCAGGAAACAAAGCGAACTCTATTGATTGTCAATATTAATAAAACTTGAAACTTCATTAAGCAATGTTCAATGCTTAGTTACAAGAATTTTAATGAATTTTAACTGGTTTTCCAGTTTCCCATTACCGCCATACGTGAAATCAAGATTCTGCAGAAGCTCCAACACGAAAATGTAGTCAAACTAAAGAGATCATCGTGGCTTCTCCAGGTGAGATACATTGACTGTCAGTATTGTTGTCGATTAATAATATTATGGATTAGTTTCATGCATGTGGCTTGATTATGTATGTACTGCGTGTTACTTTCCAGGTCCAGAGAAGGATGAACAAGGGAAGCCAGGCAAGTAAATATGTTGGGCTTTGTTTTGCACTTTTCAGATTGCGCTGCAAGCATAGTGCACAATTCCTATATCATTTTTCATCATGGTATCTTTTAGTGCACTTTTTAAATGAACTTTGTGTGCTTGCTGCTGTTCATTACAAATATGAAGGTGGCATCTTCATGGTCTTTGAGTACATGGATCATGATTTAGCTGGTCTCGCTCGTTGTGCTTCAACATTTTCTGTCCCACAGATAAAGGTATAGGGATTCTTTCCAAACCTGTTTCTATTAGATTATTCGATTTGGTAACAACTAACAAGTGCTTGGTTTTTAAAATTCCAACTTCCAGTGCTATATGAGACAGCTTTTGATGGGACTCCATTATTGTCATGTAAACAAAGTACTGCATCGTGATATAAAAGGTCTCAATGAAGCAGAAATTCACTATTATTGGCTGACACTGCACGTGTACATGGACTAATAATCTTATATTTGTTTGTAATGTCAGGTGCAAATCTTCTTATAGACAATAAGGGAACTTTAAAGCTTGCAGATTTTGGCCTTGCCCGTTTTTTTGCAAATGAGCATAATAGTAATCTTACAAATCGTGTCATTACCTTGTGGTATAGGTATGTAGTTGATTTGGTGAAGGATAATATGTCTCTCTGTGTCCTGTGTTTGCTTTCAACTCCTATGTAGTTTCTGCTAGAATCCTTTTTCCAGATCAATTGCTAAAGCACATCCACTATTGTAGACCTCCAGAGCTGCTGCTTGGAAGCACAAAGTATGGTCCTGCTGTGGATATGTGGTCAGTTGGTTGTATCTTTGCAGAGCTTCTCGATGGAAAACCATTGATTCCTGGGAAAGATGAGGTAAAGCAGGAACAGAGAAAACCATTAAACCATATCTAAAGTCTCTGTAGAGTTTCCCTTTTGTATTCCTTCTTTTTTTTTTTGGGGGGAGGGGATGATCAAGAAAGTTAAACCTTTTCATTAATTATTCACAAAGAGACTCAGAATTAATACTGTCAAAAGGGAGGGGGGGTTACATCTAAATTATGTTGTCTCCTAGCTTAGAAGCAATCCTATCAGCTGCAACACTCTCCTGCCCTTAAATACGAGTCAAGGAAACCCGGGAAGCATATTCATGAAGTTCCTGATTTCTTTTGATAAGTTGCCAATGATTGTTTTCTTGTCCTCCTTAAGAATAATTGCAGTTCACCTTTCTCGTAAAAACCGTATCTTTTTTATTCCAAGCTATCTTCAAGTCTCAAAGGATGGCTATAACTTTGCTTTCATTTCCTGCAAACCTTCATCACTGCTATATGCTTATTATTCACCACGCTGATAACTTCGAGAAGATAAATTCGGCTCTTTCTCGTGTTGGTATAAATCATTTCAAGGCTGTAAGCTGCTAGATTATTGATTCTTTCTTTTATCACGCTTTATCTAATCTGGTAGATAATGTCCTCTTTGGGTTGCTTGGGCAAGTTATAGCCAAGTTGAGAACATATCTTTGTTTGTGTAAACCTATTACTTACCAGAATTTTGTAGGTTGGTCCAGGCACCTTTTTTTTCTTAGTAAAACGACTACTGTTGCGTAGTAGTCTTCGACTTATAATAGGTTGTTTTCATACATTTACGAGGCAACTTCTGACTGAGGTATATATGCTTCCTTGTTGATCTTTATATTATGTTCTTGCTGACTTTTGATACTCTCCAGAAGTTGATATTGTAGATCATGCAAATGTGCTGGTTGTGACAAAATTATTAGTAGATTTTACCGTATTGCTTTTTGCTAGAATAGCTTGTATGTGTCTTTGGCTCTTTGCAGTCGTGTAAAGTAAGGTATCAAATGAAGCAGCTCATTGTTTGTCCATACTGCTGTACTTTCTATATGTCTTGAATTAGATCCTTTTCCAATATAGGATCTAGTGCAAACACTATATTTTCTTGAAAGGGTAAGGAGAGTTGTTTTGAGATCTTATATGTGATATGGGAGCACAGTAAGTGTGGGTTGCCTTGTCATGCAATGCAATTTCATGGTGTTAGATATTCTGCTACCTGTGTTGTAGAAGTCAGATTATAAGAAATACACCATTTGTTTGAAAAATTCTTGCAATCGTTTGACTTTCACGCTTGTCAATGCACATCTTTGACCATTAGTATTTCTAATTTTCAATTAGTAAAAGTTATAAAAATTTTATATTTGCAAAATACATATTGAGACTTATTTTAACATCTTAGTTGATTAAATTTTTATATTAAATATCATAAAAAGATATTGTCATGATCTATAGATGAATAGTGCAAAATTCAAATGGTTGCAAGTATTAAGAAATGGAGGAAGTATAGCATATGCTCTGTAATCATTCCTATCACTTTTGTTGCTAAATCTGCAGCTCAACATTTAACTTTGAGGACTGGTCTTAGGTTCATGAGTTGATGGTGGAGGAGAGAGAAAGAGGGGGGGGTTCCCAACCTTTCTCTGTATTTTTGTAGCTTTTAGTCAAACTTTGAGGACTAATGTTATGCTCATAGATTGAGTAATGGGGTACCATGCTCTTTATATCCTAGCTCTTACCAGGATTCAGGGCTTCGTTCCAGGGAGGATTGCTCCTGTCTCACCACTCTATATGGTAAAACGTGATGGACCTAAACTCGGGCTGACCCCGAACAAAGGGATTGGGGAATTGGGCAGGTATCCACAATTTAAAAACCGTAAAAGAGGGGGAGATCTTGGAAAGGAAAGTGTCCATTTATAAATAAGAAGTTGTAGGTCAGTCCCTTGCTTTGTTCAGGGAGGCAATATTGGCTGCAGGGACAAACTAAACCTCAAGGGCATTGCAGCATTCCCATCGTTTTGTGTCATGCCTTATTCCATGCTTTTCCTGTCATTTAGTGTGGCACCTTCTGTTCTTAACTAATATCCTGTGGTTGCTGAGAGACTGCTCCCTTCTGCTAATAGAAGTATTTACTAATTATTAGGTGATTTTTCTTCTTATTATTATTTTAGCCAGAACAAATAAATAAGATCTTTGAGCTGTGTGGAACCCCTGATGAATCCAGCTGGCCTGGGGTTACAAAGCTACCTTGGTATACTAATTTCAAGCCAAACAGGCCATTGAAGAGGCGTCTTCGGGAGCATTTCAGACTGTAAGTTCGAGGGCATGAGAAACTGTGAATTATTTTGTTCAATTAAATCACTCACTATTAAAATTTCTTTTTGTGATAGCCTTGATCGCCATGCTTTTGATTTGCTGGAGAAGATGCTGACTCTTGATCCCGCACAGGTATGAAATGGCAGGTTACTTTATTAACAATTGATTGGTTGTGGCTTGTTAAGATTAATTCTGTGTAGAAGGAAATGAAAACAGATAATGTGGCTGGTCGGTATGAGCTTGTATGATTTATTGTTGTCTAAAATCTGCGATTTGCTTTTCCATTATTCCGAGCTTGCTTCATAACGAAATAATCACATTATTAGGTTTCCTTTCATTAGATCTTTTTGTAAATGTTGATACAGAGGATCTCTACCGGGGATGCGCTTGATGCTGAGTACTTCTGGACTGATCCTTTGCCGTGTGATCCTAAGAGGTCCTTTCATTTCTTCTTTCCTTGAATATCTAATTGGATTTTATTTTAGTGCATTGCACAGACATTTATAATTGAATCATGAAATAATTCAGGTTATCTGAAGAAATGCAGTATTTTTTTTTTTTGTTGAAATCGTATTTATAAAGAATTATATAGTCCTATAAAGCATTTCGAAAACATGTATCTTGATATTTGATGGTACTTTTTACCTATTCGCCTGCTTTCAAGCTCCTTGATTTTTAATTATTTATGTATGTTACATTCTACATCTTAATAACATATAATTAGATTCTCCAAATTAATGATTTTAGGAAATAAAGGTTTAGTATAGATGTCATCTGCAACTTTAAACTTGTTTGAAACAGATTCTTTTTTTATTTTTCTTGGCAATTTTTAAAACAGATTGTTGTCATACTTCCTTTTGAGTTTCTCACAAAACCCAGTGCTTTGGTGAAGCAGTTTACCAAAATACGAATCGTCACATGAATTCCAAACAAAGCAGAAACGTCAAAAGCAAAGACAGCACGAGGAAGCAGCTAAACATCAAAAACAGCATCCCCCAGCATATTCCCGTGCTTTTCCCATTCAGCAGTCTGGTCAAGCTCATGGTCAGACACAGGCTGGACCTAATCAACCCATGCAAGGCTCTCAGCACTCTGTTCTTTCTGGGCCTAGCCATCATCACGGGAACCCACGAGGACCGTCCAGATATTCACAGAGTGGAAACCCTGGTGGGTCCCGTAATCGCCCTAACCGGGGTGGTCAAGGTGGTGAGAGAGGCTATGGCAATGTCCCCTACATGCAACATGGACGGGGCCAAGCATATGGTTCAAATGGCTTGCCAGTTACAGGCCCACGAGGTGGTAATTCTAGTGGTTATGATGGTGCCCGAAATTACCAGCAAGGTGGTCCGTATGATGGGTCCGGTGCTGGCCGAGGATCAAACATGATGGGTAGGAAACACAATCAGCAGCATGGTTGGAAGCAGCAGTAATCATAAGCTTTGCAATGAGCATCAGGCAACTTGGACCGCCTTTCTTCTTGCTAGATTTGGACATTGAGTCTAGCAAGGAGAATATCATGGATCCAAGTTTGCAATTGTTTTTTGATTACTGATGAATCTGTACAATTAGGCAACTCCGGAAGATGGGTTGATGTACGAATTATGATTAAATTATGATTCACTTTTTGGTTAATGAGTTATAAGAGAAGATCTGTACCCTGCTCTCTTCTTGCCTCTGCTTTTCTTCCGATCAGTACTCAGTAGCTTAGCCTTGATGTATTTATCTAGCTAAGAGACCAACTTTAAGTTGTACAATCTGATGCCTTTTCAAGTTAAACTCTAAAAAAAGTTCGACCATATTATAATCCTATCACGTAATCTTTATTAGATTCGTTTTAATGTGTATATTCAACAAAATCTTACGAAAAACTATTAAACTAAGAATCAAGAGACGTTACAATAATCTACCGACTTGGAGAAGAACAAGTTTAAGCCAACTTGCATTGAGATCATCTTGCCAGAAAAAATATTTAGAAGGGGACAAGATAATTATAATCAACCGGCTAATATGAGAATGATACATGTTCATTAACTTTTAGAAAATTATTACACCTCCTTGCAAAAAAAAGTTACTATATCTAATATAAATATATTAAATCAAGCTTAACAAAGAAAAATAAACATGTCTTGAGTTACAAAAGCTGCATTATAATTGATATTAAATAAAAGAAGGATATAAATCTCTATATTACATTACTTTTCTTATCTAGTAGGGATGATGCAGATAAAAGCATAATCAAACACAAGAAATACAATGTGATTATGCTGGCTCTATCTTTACTTATTCCTCATTATTTTTGCCGCTTTCAAGCCGTCTACCAACCTTAGCATTCACTACAAATGCTTCTCTTTGTAATTTTTCATGGGAAATTTTGTACCAATTGCACCTCCCATGCTAGCCTAACTATACATTACTATTTTGTTCTTAAAAAAGTTTCATTTCAAAAGAGCTAGTAAAATTCTTTTTCTTATTACAGTATTATTGCCAATATGGTATATGACCTTAATAGAATGAATCTATATAAGTATTTTGGTTACTATCTTCTCCTTCATATTTTACGGCGACGTGGGGAGGGTAACACTAGATGTGGTGGTGTTACTGCAACAGAAAAAATCTTGTACAATGATTGAACAAAGAGATGAATGAAACAGGTGAAAAAATGAAAGATTTTTTTTAATAAATGGAGTTTTATAACGTGTAAGGTTTAGGTTTAGGCATGTCTTTGACAATGCCACAAAGAAGAGCATTATCAGGGAGGTTATATTCATCCCTAAGCACACGTTCAGGAGTAGGAACACTAATGTAGAGTTGTTGCCCTAAATATGCCCTTTCCATGCACTCATTCCTTACGTTCCACATCCCTACGTTGTCGAATGTCAATAATATGGCTACCCATGATTTTGGATATACTTGTATGTTGTACTTGCTTATTGCATCCATTAGATTGTAGTTCTTCCTCTTCTCTTTGCTCCATGTCCCTACTTCAATCCTATAATCGATTCAAATTTCATCACGTAATTAGAGATGCACAAATTCTTGTATCAGACGGTCTGACCCAATAAGATCACTGGTGGTTAAACAAAAAACAACAATATAAAAGTACTTATATTCTTATTAATTAGTGATTTGAATGGGTCAGACGGTCTCAGAAGACCAACTATTAAGGTATTTTCACTTTTACTTTTTAATATAAATATTAGTGATGAAACTTGAAACTTGTTCATTGAAAACTGTGTAAAATAAAAAATGTTGCAACTAATGTGAAACGATAGAAGTGTAAAAGAACTTACGCAACAGGGAAGAAGGCGTATCCAGCCAAGCGAAAAGATTGAACACTTTTCTCATGGTTCTCAAAGATGACCTCAATAAAGTCCCTATGCTTGAAGTTGAGCACAATGGGTGCTAGGGTGATCTTGTCAAGTTTTTCGATGTTAGCCGGTGGTTCGTCTCCTATAGGATCGTACTTGAACACCTTATCCGGGGATTCATAGTACTCGGCGAGCTTCATTGGTGTTTCGGGGTCAGTGTGGGAGACACCATTTACAGCATATCTAAGTTTCCCATCAACTGTACCAGCAGTAGTGGCTAACTTAACCGTGCGAGTAATGTTGATTTGACCATAATGGTAGGATCCTTGAGGGTTAGGCCTAGCCGCACTCGCGGTTAGGTTCCACCTGAAGGATCGAAATTGGTTCAATGACCAAGCCCATCCAGTGGGTGCCTCTGGAAGGACGTTGGAAGCTGGTCCTTTACCGTTTTCGTACCGGATTTTTCCTGTGGCTTGGAGGTGGTACTTGGTGAACCTAGGAGCAAAGGTTAGATTAGATGTTAATCTATGTATAATGATAGATTTAATAGCATGGGAGACCTTAATCATGCACACAATTACCCACTAAATTTGTTATAACTATAATATTAAGTGACATATATAATGGTACAAAAAAGTGGGACAGAAGATTTTGACTCTTCAGAGAGCTCGTTAGAGACAGTAGCCTATATAAAGGCATTGGGATAATGCTAATATTGGGTACATGATGATTATGTCTTTCCTTATAATGAAGAGTGATCACCTGACAGATGCAACATGTAGTAGTCCTTGGGGAATTTTGTTATAACTATGATATAGAGTGGCAAACATAACGGTACAAAAAAGTGGGACATAAGATTTGGACTCCTCATGCAGCTCGTTGAGTCTATATAAAGGCATTGGGATAACGCTAAAATTGGGTACATGATGATTATGTCTTTTGCAATAATGAAGAGAAATCACCTGACAGATGCAACCATGTAGTAGTCTTTGGGGTCTTGATCAGCAGTGACAAGAACACCATAGCATTGGCCAAGATGAACATCAAGAGAGTCATAAAAATTTTGAACAGTATGTGATCCTTCAACTTCAACAAGCTTCATTTTATGGCCTTGAATTCTGAAGTTAAGAGTATTCTTCAATCCAACATTACAAATTCTATATTTGTATGTTTTTCCTGGCTTCATAGTAAAAAAGTGGCTCCTCCTTTTCATCACCCACCTTGCCTTGCTTGCCATTCATGAGCACACCATCTGGCCTGCCTAGAGACCTACCACTGTCCAAGACCTTTCTAAGAGCTGTGTGGCTTTGTTGGTACCAATCACCAATGAGTACCGTGTAATCGTCCTCCGGATTCGGGTAAGGAACTGGTATGAGAAGACGGCTGTTTACTCGTAGACCACCGTACCCACCGGCCGCCTTCAGGAAGCCGGTGGTTGGGTAGTAGAAGAAGGAACCAATTTGATCCTTCACCTGGAAACGGTATGTGTAGTTTGTGCCTGGTGGGATAGGGCACATTGTACCTGGTGTACCATCTTGCCATGAGTTCTTTCTTTGTTGGATTCCAACCCTAGTACAATATTCAAGGGGAGAAACAATACACGTTAGAAAACTATTCACCTAAAAAAACATGACTCATTCAAAAATATAAACCAGTGTCAATTATGGCGGATGTGAAATAGTTGCATTAAACCGACAGTATGATTCAAGTCAGGTCGTGTCTGATTGGTTCTAATATAAGTTAGGATTAAAGGAGTTAACCGATGAGATTAAAAATAAAAGGTAGATCAAAGATACATACCATGTGAACAACAATGGCTCGTCGAGCTGGTTAAAAACATTAAGTACAACATTGTTGTTGGTAGTGGTGTTCAAGTTAGGTCCAGGGAATTGCCCATTAATAAGGATAACTTGTTGAGGAGCGCCTAAGGGAGATTGTGTACCATATGTAACTTTCCAATCGAAGAACAAGTATGGATCTTCAGCTTGTGCTACCATTACTATCATACATATTAGAAATGGGAAAAATGAGAAAATTATTGTATTTTTACCCATTTCTTGAAATTTTCTTTAAAGAATCTCACTCTTATTTTTGTTTTTTTTTATTTTCTGCTATTGTTAATTTATATATAAGTAAATGTTGATTTGGTTTGTGATTACAACAAGAGTTCCGTTAGCTCAATAAATATCTGTTTTTAACTCCATGCATTTCCTTTAGTAATTTTTTCCTAACATCACGGTCTCCCTTTCAATGCATTTCTATTTTGGGTTTCTAAATTTTTGGCTGTCTAATATCATAGAATTTCTACAATTGTCTATGACTGAAAATTTGTTAACATACACTGAGTTTTTACACGTTTGAAAAATTTGATGTCCAAAAAAAAAGTCGCAAAAAATTTTGCACTAATTTGACATTCTATTTTTAAAATTGGAAACTCAGCGGTAATCTAGAACCAAGGCTATCAAAATCCCAGAAAATATTGGCCTTTGCCTAATCCTCCATTAAATTAAGGCTTCATAAGACCAAAAGTTAATATAAACATTTCTCCTGTAATTTTTGATGTGTACATAATTAGCACTTAGTCCTAATTACATTTGCATATACAAGAACAAAAAATGGTCTTAGGAGATGATAGTGAAATTAATATCACGTATAATGATCACCTCTAAAATCCACATTAAATACATTTTCTCATTACAACAAAATCAATGAACATGTTAAGAATATAACCCATATCATGCAATGTGAGATTAGTTGTTCGACATTGAAGAAATAGAGAGAATTAATGACTAACATATAAGATTTGTGGGCTACTCCACGGCTCCACCTATTACTAATTAGTTTTAGGATGGAACCCTGCCAAACTTGAATCGTATGGTTGGACTCTCCTCTGATATGAGCTTGTTGGCTTTTGATTGGAGTCCCAAGAATAATTTTATACTCTATCACTTATATTAGGTCTAATAATAAAGTTTGTCCAAACATCTTATTGCTTTCTCTTAAAGAACCATCTTACCCCCATGCACTCCCAAAATTAGTTCGAGAAATTTATTATCAAATCCACATATAATTTTGAATTTCTTCTTTAATTCCCTCCACAGTACGTAGTTATATATGACCTTCTAAGATGAAACGGATACAATCCAATACATCTTCCTAACAAAAGAAGATCAAGTTCGTGTACATATAGTCTTAATTTTTTTATATATTATATTGTTTCACACGCAAATGAAAAAGAACTTTAAATTTGGGTTTATCCAAAACCAGACATCAGTGAAATGAGGCAAAAAAAAAAAAAGGAACATAGAGTTCATTAAAACGTACATATATAGTTTTAGTTTTTGACCATTGTGTCTTAGGGGGAAAAAATACTTCCTTTGTTCTGAAATAAATGAAACACTTCTCTCAAAAACTATCACATAAAAGAGAGAAGTATTCCACTTATTTTAAAATGGAAGAAGTATGTTGCAGCACTGATTGTTATCGTGTTAAATTCTAAATGCACATTTGATCTTAGTTTTGAACATTGCATCTTACGTAAAATAACATTATATATTATGCAAAAGAACTATTAGTGTAATAATGTATAGAGAGGAATTCTATTCGTATTAGGTTTGTAACCCTATATATATACATAATGCCAGGTTAACCTATTCAGATTAACACAATTATTCTCCACACTTGTATATGGTATCACAGCCTAGGTTTCTTTAAAAAAAATTTCCTATGATTCCTTCGACCTCTTCCCTTGGTCTATCCTACGCTATGGACGATGGCTCTTCTGCGTCTCTTCAGCCCACCTCTGCCGCCTCTCTTTCTGCTGCGCCGGCCACCTTCGCGTCGCCATCAGCAGGGCGTGGGCCTCTAGCGTCAGCCTCGCTGACATCGCTGGGTGTAGCAGCCATATCGCAGCCCACGTTTGGCGCTGCACAATCGCAGTTCTCCCTCGGCTCCTACTCGCAGCCTTTCTCGGCTGCTCCAGGGACTCCGAAGCAGCCATCCTCGTCCATCTCGCGCTCCCCTTTACGCTATCCGCCGGGTTTTACCCCGTCCTTTGCTGTTGTGCCGCAGTCCTCGATGCCTTTGTCATCTATATTTACTCTCCCGCAAATTTCAGCCCCTATTCTCAGTAATTTGGTAACTATCACTCTTTCTTCTCCTGAGGATTATTTGTTGTGGAAAACCCAAATTACTTGTTTACTTCTTTCCCATCAATTGCTTGGTATGGTTGAAGGCATTATTTCAATTCCCCCTGCTCATATTATTGATGAACGTGGTGTTTCGGTTCCTAATGCTCAATTCTATGAATATTTGCGTGTTGATCAACAAATCAAGTCTTGGATTTTTGCAACGTTATCTCGTGATGTATTTGTTGATGTTCATGATATATCTACATATGTGGAAATTTGGAATCGATTGCAAACTAGATTTATGCATGCTAGTATGGCCCGATCTATGGAATTGAAAGGTCGTCTTTCGCACATTAAAAAAAGTGATTCTCAGACTATGGATGCTTATTTGCGTGATATTGAGTTATAGCCGATTCCTTAGCCGCTATCCAATGTCCTGTTTCCAATCAAGATTTAGTTCAGTACACTTTATTTGGTTTGGATCGTGATACGAACTATGATCACATTGTCACTACTTTGCTGCATTATCCATTTCCATTAAGTTTTGATGATTTACGTCCTAAGCTCTTTCTTCATGAGCAACGTATCAAAAGTTCTAATGAGGGGTTGGATTGAACCTCTCATCATGCCTTGGTTGCGGTTCAGTCATCGGGTTCTAGTACTTCCTCTACTAAGAACAATTCTGGTGGCCGAAATAAAGGCAAGAACAACAAAAACATGTTGGGCATATGGTATCATATGGGGATCAATGTGTGTGTATGGTGTGGAGATGAGGTTGTGTGAAGCTGTGAGGTCGTCAAATGGCTATTCGTAGGCCCACCAGATCGAGTCGGGCAGTGGCGCCCGACCGGGCTGGGTCGAATGTCTTAGCAAGGGGCTTGGAAGCAGTCGCCCGATCGGGCGAGGTATCGATCTAGACCGGGCGAAGGTCGCCCGATCGGGCCCGAGTGCAAATCTGGTTTGGCAATATTGGCCACCCGATCGAGCGGATGTCGTCCGACTCGATGGGCGGTGGTTAATTTGACGTGGAAACGCGATTTTCCGAGTTAAGTTATAATTAGGTTGAACCTAATGCGTTTATAAGACGATTATTCATTAGTATTATTCTAAGATTCAAGATAGGAAAAGCTAGAGGGATCTTGGAGAGCTTTTGTAACCTTCTTTTGAACATTCATCGATTCCTAGTGCATATTCGTGGCTCCTAGTTCTTGGGTTTCCACGTTAAAAGTTCTCTTGTGTCTTTTATTGCTTTCGTTCTTTCGTTGTTCTAGTATTGTTTGCCATTACTTGCTATATTGCTATTCAATCGAACCTACAAAACAAAGGTGGTCACAATGGTGGCCACAACAATAATAATCGTGGTAATAATGGAAATCACAATGCTCGTGGTTCTGGCAACAATAACAACAATGCTAATCGAAGACGTCAGAATGGTATGAGTAATAAATATTCTAACTTGTCATTTTCTAGTATGTCATTGATTCTATTACTAATGGTCTGTCCTTAGCGGGAAATACTTCGCAAAGTGGCAATTTAAACTCTACCCCTACTTCCGATACTTGTGGTCTTCGTTGGTTTCCAGGTCATCAATCTGCTTATTGTCCTCAACGCTTCAATTCCAGCTTTGTTCCTTCTTCCTCGGATAGCGTCACACGAGCCTTAGTTGTACTGTCTGTTGGTGGTGAAGCAAATGATTCAGTTTGGTACCCGGATTCGGGAGCTGCTTCTTACATGACTCCTCAGGATGGTAAGCTTTTCGCTATTCTTCCTTACTCTGGGTCAAGTCCTATTGTACTTGGTAATGGTACCTCTCTCCCAATTAAAAATGTTGGTAATTTGACGTTAAAAACTGCAAGTCGTCCCCTTACTTTGTTATCTGTTTGTCATGTGCCTAACCTCAAACATAATTCATTATCAGTTAACAAGTTGTGTCAAGAAAATGATTGTGTTGTGTGTTTTGATAAAATTTTTGTTTCTGTTAAGGACAAGACAACAGGGGAGGTTCTGCTTCGGGGATCCAGTAAGCAAAGTGTCTATCCAATTCAACCCACTCTTGTCACCACTGAGTCTTCACTTCCTGCTTTGGTAGCTACTAAGGAGTCTGGCGATATTTAGCATGCTCATCTTGGTCACACTTCCTCTAGAGTTTTAGGATCTTTATGTTCAAATAAGTCTATCACATGTACTTCTAAGTTTCATGATGATTGTGTCGGTTGTAAGTTAGGAAAAATTCATCATTTACCTTTTGAACCAGTTGAACATGTTTCTCCATATCCTTTATATAAAATTCACAGGGATCTTTGGCAATCTCCTGTTTTGTCCAATCAATTATTTCGCTATTACGTTGTTTTTGTTGATAATTACTCGCGATATTCATGGATTTATCCTTTACATCGCAAAACAGAAGCTCATTCTCAATTCCTTATATTTCAAAAGATGGTGGAAAATTTATTTAATTGCAAAGTTAAAATTTTTCAAATTGATGGAGGTCGGGAATTTGATAATTCTCCTCTTCTTCAACATTTTCGTGAAAATGGTATAATTTTTCAAAAGTCTTGTCCCCACACTCAAGCTCAAAATGGTGTTGCAGAACGCAAACATCGTCACATTATTGAAATGGCTCGTACAATGATAATTCGTTCTGATTTTCCTGCTGAGTTTTGGGTTGATGCTTCATACTTCGCCACCTACACCATAAATAGGTTACCCGTCTCGGTTTTAGGGGGTGTTTCTCCTTTTGAAAGATTATTTCATCGTCCTACTTCATATAATTTTTTGAAAACGTTTGGTTATCAGTGTTTTCCGTTGCTCATGGATTCTAAAATCAACAAACTTCAACCTAAATCTAAGTCTTGTGTTTTTATTGGATATGCTTTGGATTATAAAGGTTATCGTTGTCTTGATCCTATTACCAACGAAGTTTTCGTTGCTCATGGTATGAACATTATGTATTGTGCAAAAGAACATTTTAGAGTTGGGTCCCCTTCAAATGTCAAAGACGTTCTTTTCTTTTAACTTAGCTCACTTTGTCGAGCCTGGAGACCAGTTTTATATCCATGTACACGCATTTTGTTATATTTTTCCTGTGTTTTGATTCGTTTACATAATCATCTCAGTGCAAACGTGTGCACTATCCACAATTGTTGTAACTTGTAAAGTTGTTCCCCCTAAAAGACATCAAAGCCCTTGTGGGATAAATGAAAGACAAAAAAAAATTGCTATGATTGATTTGTCATTATTGCTGCAATTGCTTGAAATTTCCGCTTGGTTTTTATTCTACAAAATTGAATTAGACCCATATAAGTTAGAGGTGGCAAAAAGTGACATAGACCGCTGACTTGATCCAAATTTAATACGAAATTAGCGGCTATGAGTTAAGGTTTTCCACCCCCTTAAGTAATTGGGTTGACTTAATATGATTTTTTATTGAACTTTTCAATTTTCATGCTAATATATATAATTATTAGTCTCGCTTATAATGGTTCTGAAAAAAAATTCTTAACTCTTTAGGGTTTGTTCTTTGTTGTTTTATATGGTTCATTTGGGAAAGATATTCATATACTTGAAATTAGAATTGGCAACCCGCGACGCGACAACCCAACCTGAAGTTTGCGAGAGAAACCCGAACACAACCTAATTTGACCTACTAATCTTACTTTGTGGTAATTTTAACTTTCGCACTATTTTGACATTTTTTTAGCCCAACTTGAAATTGACCTGAATATTGAAACCGGATTCAATTACGAACCTTTCTATTATGTTCTTCCTTCCCTTTCTCTTACTTCTTTCCCAAAACCCGAGCCCGGCCCGTTCACCTGAATTGCCACCCCTACTGAAAATGTGGGTTAAGAAAGATGAGGTTGATTGGTTTGGTTCATATGTGTGCATGTGATGAAAGAGTTGGTGACCTGTTTAATAGGTTGGATTAGCATTAAGGGATTCAACCTGTTTACCAATAAACTCAACACGAATTTAACATGACCTGTCTCATGACTCTATAGTCTAATAGTAGTGTATAAGCTAAGGCTCATTTTGTATCTATGTTGAAATAAGAAAACAATACAGATGGGTACTCAGTGGTCCCTAATATCATTGTTTCTTGTAGTAATTTGAGTGAATGATGTATCCATATATAATACTTAAAATTGAAAAGCAATAGAAAATATATAAGTAGAAGTATATATATATATGTGTATACTATACATTTATCACGAAGGAACATATTGAACAAGTTCACAAAAGCTTAGGATTTATTCATAGAAAATGCTATATTGGACAATTTTTTTTGTGTTTTTTTCTTTTTTTTTTGGTATTGACATTATACATTGCTTGGATACAATGTAATAATAATAAACTCAAGACTAATACGGGTACAACAGATTGCCTCACTCAATTGATGCCAATGACACCTCCTTTTTGTTAGTTTCTTCCCTACTACTCAAAGACACAAATGATAATTCTCCCATGAAAAAAAATAAATTTATCCAAGAACATAAACTTTCAATAGAAATAAAAAAGAAGAGTGAAAAAAATGCTAGTTTGTGTAGGTCATTTTAACAAGTTTAGATGCTGTAAGGTGGAGGCTTGGGCATGTCCTTGACAAGACCGCAGATCAAAGAGTTATCTGGCAGGTTGTATTCATCCCTGAGTGACCTTTCTGGAGATAGAACACTTACGTACATTTGCTGCCCTAAGTAAGCTCTCTCTGGTGCTTCATTTCTCAAGTGCCACATTCCGGCGTTGTCAGTTGTCAGCATGATCGCTGCCCATGATTTCGGGTACACTTGGATCGTGTACCTGCTCACCGCGTCCAAGAGATTGTAGTTCTTTCTCTTCTCTGGTGTCCATTGCCCTACCTCAATCCTGTTTTGCACATTTTGTTACAAAACAGTAGGTTAAAATTGTCCTAGTTAACAAAACGTGTGTGTTATATAGAAAAAAAATAGGCATATTATTGTAAAGTGTGCTTACGCGACAGGGAAAAAGGAGTAGCCATCCAAGTGCCAAGATTGGATACTCTTTTCATGGTTTTCGAAGATGATCTCAATGAAGTTTCTGAAGGTGCCGTTGAGTACATTAGGCCCTGTGGTGAACTTTTCTAAGGTCTCAACATTAGCTGGTGGGTCGTCCTTGATCACATCGTACTTGAAGGCCTTCTGGGCGACTTGGTAGTACTCGAGGAGCTTCAATGGGGTATCAGCGTCAATGTGGGAGTGACCATTGATGGCATAGCGAAGCTTGCCATCAACGGTGCCAGCGGTGTTAGCCAGCTTGATGGTTCTTGTGATGTTGATCTGCCCGTAGTGGTAAGACCCTTGTGGGTTAGGCCTGGCTGCACTAGCAGTCAAGTTCCACCTCAAGGATCGGAACTGGTTCAAAGACCAGGCCCATCCCACGGGGGCCTCTGGAAGGACAGTGGATGGTGCACCCTTTCCACCTTCGTATCGCACTATGCCAGTCGCTTGGAGATGGTACTTGGTGAACCTAAAATATAAGTAATAAGGTTAGCATGCTACGCTGTAAACTATAAAGTCCATATTTATGTTTTAACGGAGTGTGAAAAGATTGCAATGCTCTTTTAATTATACAAGTCGAATTAACCTGGTGGATGCAACCATGTAGTAGTCCTTAGGTTCTTTGTCTGCAGTGACTAGCACGGAGTAACACTGGCCGAGGTGGATGTCAAGGGAGTCGTACATGTTTTGTACGGTGTGAGATCCCTCGACTTCAACCAACTTCATGGTGTGACCTTGCATTCTAAAGTTGATAGAGTTCTTCATTCCAACATTACAAATGCGGTACCTGTATGTCTTGCCTGGCTTCATGGTAAACAGAGGCTCTTCCTTAGGATCACCCACCTTACCTTGCTTACCGTTCATGAGGACAGCATCAGGCCTAGCAAGAGACTTGCCATTTTCGAGATGTTTTCTGAGGACGGTATGGCTTTCCTTGTACCAGTCTCCAACCATGATGGTGTAGTCGTCCTCAGGATCAGCAAACGGGACAGGGATCAAAAGACGGCTGTTCACTCTAAGCCCACCGTAACCTCCAGCTGCCCTCATGAAGCCGGTGGTTGGGAAATAGAAGTAACTTCCAATCTGATCCTTCACTTGGAAACGGTATGTGTAGTTTGTTCCTGGTTGAATAGGGCACATGGTTCCTGGTGTACCATCTTGCCATGAATTCTTCCTCTGTTGGATTCCGCTCCTGCCAGTTTTCGGTTTTAAGATATTAAAAGTCATACAATATAAGTTATATATAGATTTGAAATTAATCACTTAAGTTATTCATGTTCTTTGGAAAGTTGACAACAAAAATAAGAAACTGTTTTTCCGGTTTCCATATCTCTATTTTAGTCTTTTTAAACGAACAGAAATCTGTAAGCAAATAGCAATATCAAAGTCAATATTCATAGCTGCCAAGGCAATTTTCGTTGGTAGGATGACAACGTTGCTCCTCCATCGATATCTGTCTTGGTAGCGGTGAATACTGCCTTGGCAAAAATCACTGCAAACTCGGTATATAGCAAAGCAAGACTAGTACAAACCAGGTGAATAGGAGAGGTTCATCAAGTTGGTTAAACACGTTGACAACGATGTTGTTGTTGGTGGTGGTGTTGAGGTTAGGGCCGGGGAATTGTCCATTGATGAGAATAACCTGTTGAGGAACTCCGAGGGGAGAAAGGGTGCCATAGGTAACCTTCCATTCGAAGAACAAATATGGATCCTCAGCGCGAACCATCATCACAACCATGGAGAGTAGCCATGGTATCAATGAGGAGGTAATTAGTGTTCTCTTTCCCATGATTAATACACTATATTACAGAGCTAACAAGAGAAAAGATCTTAAAGGCCTCCCTTAAAATTCTATGTAAGAAAATATGTCAATTTATATTGTTTGTATGTTTATAAGGAAGAGAGCCTGCACGAGGCTTGTTAGCTCAAGCTTCGTTATCACCCTTCATCTTCTTATACTCACCAATGTTAATTTGGACATATTCCTAATATTATGGTTAGCCTTCCAATTTCTTCCTAATTTGGGTTTCTCTTATTATAATTATCCCAAGTATGGATAATAACCTAAGATTAGTATATGAATCTTTTTTGTTGTTGTTATTTTCCCGTTTTAATTTTTCGGTTACAATAATAGCTTCTCAATTTACCCCATTGAAAATGGTAAGAATTAACATTGTATTGTCTATAATTAGTAATGTCTTTGTGTGCATATGCAATAATGATAATTTCATTGTGAAACTCTAAACAACCTTGTTTGGACTTGGTCAAAAAAAATTCTCCACTTCCAAAAACTACAAAAGATGTACAATACCGGTAGCCATAAATTTCTTTTTGCGTTATTATTGGAGAGAAATAAATAAGCGATGTTACTCTCTTTTTTATTAACTTAGAGGAAGATATGTTATTTTGTGTTACCTTAAATACATCCCAAACAAATCAAAACAAAAAGAAATTACAGCTTAAATAAATAGTTAAATACTAGTATAGATGCCTTTAATACTCTACCGTTTAAGGTAAATAAGATTAATATGATATAAATATGCTAAATACAACACATTTTTCTTAGTAAGCTCAAGAACCCAACGCATCTTTATTCTTAGTAAACTCAAGAAGCCACTAGATTAGGACTAAATAGATTGTGGGCGGTCTTCATAATAATATACCTAGTACCTATGGGTTAAAAATGTCTTTCCAAATATTCTACTAGCAATAAGTTCATTTATCATATACCCGGGTGTACAATGTGCATGGTACACCCAAGACTAATTTTTGCTCATTTGCTTATTTGGAACTTTCTTTTTTTGTCCAAATGAGCAATGAGCAAAAAAATAGCATGGGTGTACCATGCTTACGATACACCCGGGTGCATAATAATTTTTTTGAGTAATTGATTGATGACTTCTTAAGTGTTATACTTTATATTAATTTTTCTTCAAATTTTTTTCTTCCTCTCGAGATACCCCCTGCCCGGTTAATAAAAGTTTATTTTAAGGAGGCAAGCTATTATTTTTAATTGTCACTAGATCCCTTTGATACTTCTAGGGAGTAATAAAATTACCAACTAAGGTTATGATGATGAAAACCGCTATAGTTATTGGGAGTATCTATGTAAATTTTTCTACAATATGTTTTTCATGTTCTAACTAGTATTTTGGCCTGGGCGATGCTCCGGGTCAGCTACAATTATCAAATATATTATTATTTATAAATTTCATAATTGATTTTATTAGTTTTTCGTAATATTTTTGTCTAGTGCAAAATTGGAAAATGGACGTTATGACATGATAAATTGTTTAAAAAAGCTTCTAATGATTTGGGGATAAAAATAACAATATCAATGAAATTGGGGTAAGAGAATGTTATTACTTAATAAAAGTGTTAGAGATCAAAAAGCTTGTCTATGTCTTTATAATTACATATAATTATAAGACTTTATTAAGTTTTACTTTGAAACATTAAGCATTCAAATTGTAGTGGATTAGTGGTTAAACTCTCACAATTCATTTCAAAGGTCATGTGTTCGAATCCTAGTAACTATACATTAGAGGTGATCATGGGCCGAGCCGGGTTCGGACCGGGCCGCGCAAAAAAAACATTTGCCCATTGTGCGGGCCGGGCCGGGCCCAAATCCGGGCCAAACAATTGTGTCCAAAGCCCGGTATTTCGGGCCGGGCCGAGCGGGCTTTTGCGGGCCAAAACGGGCCGGACCTAAAATTTAGACTAAAAAGTGTTTTTTGGCTTGTCCAAAGCCCGCCCAAAAACCGGGCCGGGCCGGGCTGGAGTTGATCACCTCTACTACACATCATTTATTTTTAAATGAGATTATAAACATGTGTATTAGAGGTTTGAGAAGAGTGCAACGTAGCACCGTTCCTTTGATGGGGTCGCCCTTTAATATATTTGTATAGATGTTCGGTTTCCACTTTTTCCCTCTCATTCTGATAGTACCTTACCTTTAGTAAGTTATGATTAAACATATATACATAAAAGTATGATAACCTTTGAAAGTATTTGGTTTTTTGAAGAAAAATTGACCAAATTATGATGTATAGAAATTTAAAAGCTAAGATATTCATTCCTTAAGAGAGTGTTTGGATAGAAAAAATTGGGGGAAATGATATGAATTTATATTCCCTTGTTTTGCGAGAGAAAAAGGAAGGAAACAGGATTGAAAAAATTAATATCCTTGACTACCTTGAAGATCTAAACTAAGATCCTAAGCAGACAAGGGACCTCACCAATATTTCTATAATTTCCCTTGTAATGAAGAGGAAACAAATTAATGATGTCAATACAATTTCAAATTAGTTAGGTCTCATATCACATGGAACATAGTAATACATGTAGCTAGATACCAAAAATGGGGAAGAAGAATATGTCTCAGTTCAAGGATGCAGCTACAGTTGGTTCCTCTTCACTCTCGACGAGATCACTAGATGTAGAAGAAGGTATTCGATGTCGCTCCAAAATTCGAGATGTTGCGAGCTTAGCTTTATGGTAATCCAATACAATAAGTCTATCATCATCCAAATCAATCCTCAAATTCTTTTCTTTACAATCCTCTACAAGCTGGCACAAGTGCTTCAAATTATCGATCTCCACTCCGTTAACTTTTCTCACCTGCTCACATACAGCTTGGTCAGATGCTAAATAAGGAGGAAAACCAAAGGGTAGCGGAGGTACTTCTTAGCACATACAAGAGCAAAAATAATCACCTAAAAAGCCATTGTTTTGCGGTGAAGAGAACGATTTCCCAAGGGAATATAAAATTTTGAATTTGTTTTCCTTTGTTTGGTTTCTTTGAGAAAAAGTCAGAGAGAAAAGAAGAATGAATATGAAGAGAGGATGATGGGTGAAGAGAAAGATAAAAGTAAGGAATGGGAAGAAAAATAATTTCCGTCATCGCAGAAACTGTATTCAACTCATTACAAACCAAACGAGGGGAACTTCAAAAAACACTTTTCGAGAAAAATATGTTCCTCCTAACCAAACAGTCTCTTAATTTATGACCTTACATTCAGAAAGCCCTTTCTCCTTATCATATCCTAGAAAAGTTAGAGCTGAAATTGTTGTCAGGATTCAGGAGGCAAGCTTACTGAAACTTTGTTCAGGAAATCTTAAACCCTAACCATTGTTCAGGGAAGTTTGGTCTTCTCGCTCCTCTAGAATATCAATAGTAGAACAGAAATGATGCAGTTTTATTAGAAGTTTTGGACAGTCTTTTTGGAAGGAAGTAAGTATTAGACATGTTTCAAGTAAATTCCGGCAGAACAGATCACAGGAACGAAATACATCAAACAATTTACAGAAAATAAAATTAAATCTAACATCTTGGATAACAGCATAAAGAAAAGCAGATAAAACATTTGGCCACAATCATAAACAGAAAGATTTCCACAGTACCTGCAATTCTGAAAGCCGCTCATATCCAGCATTAATATCATCCATAAGAACCTGAAAATGAAGGCCAGTTTCAGCAACACAATTAAGAAAGACTTGCTCAAACATAGAAAATAACAGCAGAGACTATCATAGATTAAAAAAAAAAAAAAAAAGAGGGTGCAAGGGATTGGGTAGTTTACGATTCTGGTCAACGCCTGGTCAATTGCGTTTAATTTGGTTTGCTTTATGCAATGAACTGGCCTAAGTGTAGATATCGCACTATTATTAGGACTAGCTTGAAGAAGAAAAAAGAAAGTGAGCTAGAGGAGAGAGAGAGAGAGAGAGAGGGGAGGGGATCAGAACTCTATAATTAGGAGAGAGTATTGAGAGAGAAAATTATGAAGAAAATTGTTGAGATTTACTTCTAGTTTTGGGCGTGGTAAACCCACTCCAAAGCTTAATATATCTACCTTTACATTCTGTATTTCATGACACATCAATCAAAGAATTTAGTATGAAAGAAAACTGGATGAGATTTTAGAGGTCAGACAGTCGTATTGTGGAGTGTCATTTAACTTTTAAATATATTATCAGCATATATACCACCCAAATCCGAAAAGACCTTGCGAGCTGACAGGGGAGATGGGGTGCAATGGTGAGGTATGAAAATGTATGGCTGGATCCAAGATGCTTTCTCAGACCAGCAAAAAGATCTTGATACTTACAATGTAAGATATCTTTGGTAGAAAATAGAAATATACCTGAGATAGTATAACTAGCTGTTCACCGGCTTTCTTTGGCAGCTCTCTGAGTGCACGTTCACACAATTTACGAGGTGAAGTATTGTACCATTCTTCTCCATACTCATGGAGGTATGGCTGGGACAATGGAATAAAGACTAGACCAGCAAATATGTAGTAACTAGGCAGCTTATCAAACTGATGGACAGGAACCAATGGCTGCAACTGTAAAAAAAAAAAAAAAAAAAAAAAAGGTTAACACGAATCATTCATCTGTAAAGCATTGTTGCCATGACATGATGAATCAGATGCATAAATTGGTACAGGAACACAACAGTTCATTATCCAAACACTACTAGAAAAGGTTACTTTGTCATTCTTTGGGTTCATGAGATTGAGGCATGCTCCATCACCATTATCAAGGTATTTAAAGTATGTAAGCAACCTAACCAGAATTATCAGTTACTAAGAGTGAGGAAATATCCCTTCTGAGTGTTCATATATGCACGTGTAAACTTGTGTGCCTTTATGTGCGCTTCTGCTGAGTGCTCATCTATCGGGCTATCTGGTGTGAGCATAATTCATATAAGATCAATACCAAAAGGGTTCTGACTTACAGGCTGGACATTTATCAAGAAGTCATACTCTTTGCCATCCCTTAACACCTTCACCTCAGCTTTCTCATTCACTTTCTTCATGGAGACCAGATGATCAAAAGGTATTCGCTCTCTATTCCTGAAAGGAACTACCATTGGAGTAAACACTCCAAAATATCAGAAAAGGCAAAATATTAAGCACACTACCTGCCAGTGAGGAGAATATGAGAGAATTTTCAAGAGACATCTAGGCAACAGGCAAGACTCAAGAGGAACAATTACATGCTTCCCCGTTTTGACTTGTAATTACAAACACGCTGAATCAAATAAATGATATCTCATTCACCAATAAATGACACCTCACTAATATATGGAAAAATGCAAACCTTATAGAAAAGCTTTCTTAATTAACAGCATCAAGAAGTTACACAAAACAAGTACCTGTCCCATCATTTGCTATAGACACACCATCGAATGCAAGAATTACATCATCTCTCTTCAAAATCTTGTGAGCTTCAGAAATTGGGTTAATTTTACTCACAAGTACCCCTGTCATTCCAGGTCGCATCCCGAAGTGCTCTCGCAGCTGCTCATTTTCCATTGCTTGGCACGACAAACCCAAAGAACAGAAACCCACATACTTACCACGATCTTCTACACTAGCTATGAAATGCGTTATCACAGGCACGGGAATAATGTAACTGCAAAAGAAATTCACAGAAACTTCTCACTCTTTATATGCATTATCATATAGGGTTAAAAGAACAACAGAGGAAATGCCTTCATTATTCTTATAAATGCTTCCGGTAAATTCTTCATATAGTTCCAAAAAAAGGCTGTCACTTTGTCAAAATAGTAATATTATGATTAATATTCCAAATAAACCCCTACTTATGGATACCACAATTATTATGAAGGCTATTACCATGAATTCATGCAGGAGGGGAGAAAGTGAATATTTGTGTAAGCATAAAGGGAGTATAATTTTGGACTCCCTCTTTTTAGATGTGTGTGCCATTTTAGCTATGTGGGATTAGATATATAAAATCAATGCTTAGATATATAAAATCCAACAGCATCACTTAAATAAGAACAGAGGTAGTACAAATCTATATAGTAGAAGTATTAGCTAACGGGACAACCCCAATTCCCCATCCCCACTTTGCTGAAGTGATTATGCTTTGTTCAAGAGCAGTTAGATACATGTTGAGCTCTCACAGGATGACAAAATTGACTCACCCAATATTCTCTGCACCTGAAAGGTTCTGAAATGCTACTCCAGCAACTTTATCTCCCATGATTGCTGGGCCTCCACTATTCCCCGGGTTGATAGCTGCATCAATTTGTATTGCCAAGAGCTGAGTAGCCCCATGTACATATTGTGTCGGCTCGACTCTGGAAACAACACCTGTTGTTACGGAGATATTATCCCCTCCTGCAAATGAGCAAAAATACTATCAGCAGCTGAAGAGAAGTAAAGCCAGTTCAACACATATCTTTAAAATCTAACATGTAAGCAGTCAAGTGCACAATGTTACAACTCCCTTTTTAAGATAGTTCTCCTGATTGCCCGTAATCTTGAATGGATTATAGACAAAGATTCTACAAACTGCTTGTGCAATAACACTAAATGTCGAAAAACCAATTTTCGAGAATCCAATGAGATGCAAACAGACTTTTATTTAGCTCCATATCAACAAAGTCCAAAAAGATCCAGCATGTTACCTTGCGGATATCCTACAACAGCTACAGCTTCTTGCAGGCACGGAGTCTCTCCGAGTTCCAAATGTTTCAAACCCTGCCAGAACTCTTCATTCTCAACAACTAAGATAGCCAAATCACATTCATGTCCAACTGCCAATACATCTGCTCTATACTTGGTAGGGCAACCATGTTTCCTAACGAGCAAATACTTGTAATCCGCCACCACATGTGCATTAGTCAAGATCCTTCTTCCCGAAATGACGAACCCTGCAAGAAACAATCATCTCATGAACATAATTCGTACGTAAGCAAACACCCTCATGATATCTTGACAATATTTGATCAGTAAGACAACATTTTTCGAACTTTGCCTCAAAGGTGTGAAACCCTTGTCTAAGATCTTTTCTTAAGTAACTCAAGATTCTTTCTTTTTACTTCCATATTGTTCCAAACACAATTTCTTTCCTCTCTTGGCTCCAAGAAACTCGTTCAATTCTTACACTCCATCAATCACAATGACAAAATTTCTACATAAATCAATTACAAACAAACACTACTACTAAAAATTAGCCATTACCAATACAATCCCAAAACACCCACAATTACAACAAATTCAAGAAACAACCATATAAACGAACCCGTAATTACTAACAATATCAAAAATCATAGCATAAAACAGATTAAAAACAGAAAATGGAAACAATTCAACAACAAAAGTAAAAAAAAAAAGATTTACCAGAACCATTAGTTTCGCGCTGAGACTTATTCTGCCAAGGTAAAATAAAATTGGGACTACTCGCAACGGTAAAAATCTTAACAACAGAATCAAGAGCTAATTCAATAGCAGCATAAGCATCTGTCACAGTCGAATTACAAGCACTTCCATCAAAACTCTTTAAATCTTCAACCTCAGTATTTTCTTCTTGAAACCCAACTTCAGGATCAACTAAATAATCATCAATTTCACCGTTTTTACATAAATTGGAATTATGGGTATGATTAATTACACCAGTAACAACAAATTTTGGAACATGGGTGTTTTTGTTTTTGATGAATGAAGTAGGTGTGGGAGAAGAGGAGGAAGAAAAGGGTTTAGAAATGGAGTTAGAGGAGAGAGAAAATGGAGGTGGATGAAGATGAGAGAGTGAAGAAGAAAGACTGCGCACTGCGCGACGGAGATGATGGTTGCCCTGCATTATCTCTCTCTCCTCCGACGACGAAGTTTGCGCTACTTTGCGAATTTGAGGTTTTACAAGGGTTTAAAGAAGGTTAGAAACTTAGAACTCATAGAAGTTTCTTTATTGAGAAATGTTTTTTTTTCTTTGTTGAGAAATTTTTTTTGTTTATAGAGATTGTTTGGTTGGAAAAAAAAAATGAGATGTGGGGAATATTTTTTTTTTTTTTTGAAGAACTTTTCTTTTACTTCCTTTTGTAATATTTATTTTTTTGAGGGGAAATTATTTTGTGATGTCTAGAATTATCATGGACGGGAAGGCTAACTAAGTCATATCTATTTGACCCATTAGAATAACGGGCTTGGACAATAACTTTTTTTATAAATGAAATATGGATATGCTAGGCCTAGCCCGTTAATATTAATGGGTGAACATGGGTAACATACTTTTTTGAATTGGTTGGTTGACGGTTGTTGGTCTATCCGGCTTGTTCATATATTTTCATGAATTTTAATGTTAACATTTTAAGAAAAGTAGAGTTTTACTTTGTAATTTTTTTTTTAGGTGTAGTTTGTAATTTTTTTTTTTTTTATAATAAGAATAACGTATCGAATTCTCATCTCGCTTTGTTGATACCTAATAATTATATTTCATTTCACGAGTTATCCGTTTTAATAGTTGATGAAACTCTTGTTGTATATGGTTGTAACTTGTATGGAGAATAAGTGTAAATGTTGTTAATGAAGCAACTTTCTTTTAAGAACATGTAGACCATTTAGCGCATGGCAAAGCTTGGCCAGTTAACTAGGATGGATAAAAAGAGTTTGGATTTTGTTGGTGAAAAATGTAAAGTTTAGCTTAGTCCAACCCAATTCCGCAAGTGATGACATTTAGTTTTGTCGAGCTCCATCTTAGATATATTTGAGATTATGCCTTCTTTGATGCGGATCCAGGATTTCGATTTGGGGTACCCCAAAGTGAATGTTGGCAATGAAATATCTAAAAGTATACTTTAAAAAAATAACTATAATATAGTGAGATTCATCATTAAAATTTGGAAAATTTGTCAGAAACAACCTTTTATAAGACACTTTCTGTCAGAAACAACCTTTTAAAATTTCTTTTGTCAAAACAAACCTTAAAGTTAATTTTTTTTGTCACATTAAACATTTGGCCGGAAAAAGACCCTTGACTTAGTTTTCAGGTGTAGACCATCTCGGCCACCCACGAAACCACCCCCACCCCACGAAATCAGCCCCTCGCTTTCCCCCCACCTTCGAAACCACCGCTTTCTTCCCCCACCCTCAAAACCACCAACCCTCACTTCCCCCCACCCCCAAAACGACCCCCCGACCCCTCCCTCCATCCTCAACCGTGCCCTTCAAACCCTAAATCCCCCAATAATCCCGGAGTTAGGCATGAGGTTTTTGCCACTTTAGGTTTTCAGGTGTTGGTTAAGATGAGAGGAGGTTCTTTCTTAAGATCTGTTATGCGTCGGTCTTATGGTTTTGGGATTATCAGTTTGGATCTTGGGATCCGTAAGGGGGGCGAAGTTCTTCAATCTAACTCGCCCCCAATTTCCGTGATGGCTCCAGGTGTCATGACACCTCAAAAACGCATCTTGTGGGAGGCACTCCAACTCGATTTGGGGCACGTCAAGACCTCTACGTCTTTCGAGTTTCAGTCTAGAGTGACTGAACTCCGAATACCCTCGCAGCAGGGTCTGAAGTCACCAAAGGACGTGACTTCTTTGTTCGTTGAATCAGGTTAATCCCAGGAAGATCATCAAAGACATTGGGATTTCGCGCCTAGTAGACATTGGGATCTACTAGCTGTTGTTCGACAGTCTCTTCATGAAGATCAGCAGGGTTTTGCATCTCAACAGATTTCCTCTTATATCCAACCTCTTCCACCATCGCTCAAGACAAACTTATTTCGGAATGGACACAAATTAGTTAGTGTTTTCTTTAAAAATTATGTACGAGTTAATGTAGTTCATGTTAGTATTAGTTGGTTCTGTTTGGTTGTATTAGCATTAGGTTGTACTCCAAGCTTTCATTAATACAAATTTTCTCGTTGACAAAAAAAAAAAAGAAAAAAAAAATGTTCAGGTAAGAAGCGTGGGGGATCAAGGAGATGTATATATCTTCTGTCTCATTCTGCGTCTAATTTTGTGTTCATATGCTTTATATTTCTTTCGTTTGCTTATATATACTTCAACCGTTTTGAAATTACTGAAATACTTCTCTTAAAAAGCTTTCAAGTAAAAGAGATAAATGATCACTTATTTCATAATGGAGGAGGTATGTATATATATACTTATCATCCTTATTTATTGCTTGGGTTATGGTGTTCATGTAATATGTGATATGTCTAATTTTGTCTTCCAAACGTTTAGCTTAGTAGGTAAAGTATTGTGAAAAGGTACGATCTACAATCGAATGTTGTCTAGATCACTGTTCTATATGGCTCTATATATTTACCAAGTACTCCCTCCATCCTTTATTAGTTTACCTGTTTTAACTTTCACATTTATCGATGTAAAACTTTGAGTAATAATATCTAGAATTATGTATTTGTAAAATTATAAGAATATGATATTCCTAAACTACATATTGAGACGAATCAAACGATATACCACATAATAATATTTTTCCTAACGTATAAAGCACAAATGATAGTCAAAGTAATAAAGATGAATAGTGTTATAAGTCAAAGTGGGTAAACTAATAAAGGATGGAGGGAGTACTTACCTAAGCCTAGTGTTTCTACACTATATACTTGAAATTGTCTAGGAAGGAAAAGGGAGGGGGTCATTTGACTCATTTGTCCCTTTTTTCGTCAAATTTTATGTTCCTAACATCTGTAAAAATATAAACCTTTGTAACTCGAGATCTCCTCAATTCTATTATTTTTTTTATTTCTGAACTTGATCGGTTTTGTGTTGATATAGTCCAATATTGGGCCAAGCCAAAGGTTTATCGTTTTCGAAATCCTAACTGTTCTCAGTGCTACAAATTAAAGTACAAAGCCTAACACTTTACTGAAATTAGCGAGTCTAAATATCATCCCTCCTAATGAATCAATTTGCATCCTCTGTAATGAATCTCCCGAAGACTCGGACCATTTGCTGCTACATTGTCCCTTCACAAGTCAATTATGGAGATGGTGGTTAAATATATGGGGAATGAACTGGGTATTCCCAAGCCGACTAATTGACGCTTTTGAACAATGGTCTACTCATGGAAAGAATAAATTTTTTAAGAAAGTTTGGTGTGCCATTTTCTCTATCATCATATGGACAATATGGAAGGAGAGGAATGCGCGTATATTTAGGGGAATTTCCTGCCCTATGTCTCAGCTTCAAGACTTGGTTCTAGTCCGCCTATGTTGGTGGATGTCGGGGTGGGGTATTCCATTCCCATACTCACTTGATGAAGTTCTTCGAAACCCGACTTGTCTCTATTGGGTCTCACAACACATTGCAGCTCCTCTTTCGAAAGAATTTGGCTCCGACAAGATTTGGACCCCCCCACCTGTGAATTCCTTGAAGTGGAATGTGGACGCGTCTGTAAACTCATCTATGCTACAATCGGCTATTGGTGGTGTCCTCCGAAATTGTCGAGGCGAGTTCATGTGTGTGTTTTCTAGTCCACTGCCACCGATGGAGATCAACTCGTCTGAGATTTTTGCAATATTCAGAGCTATACAAATCTCAATGGCTTTCGACCGAATCAAACTATGTCGCATGATCATAGAATCCGATTCCGCAAACGCCGTGAAGTGGTGCAATGATGACAAAGGGGGGCCTTGGAACCTTAACTTTCAACTCAATTTTATCCGCAACGCGAGAAGTAAATGGATGAATATTGAGATCACTCACAAGGGAAGGAGCTCAAATGTTGTGGCCGATACTTTAGCAAATTAAGGATTAACCCGCAGTGATGAGTTTCTTGCCTGGCTTGATTAGTTAGTAGGGATGAGTTTTACAGTAACTCATCCTACCTTAAAAGTTTGACTTTCTACTGTATTTTGCTATACTGTTAAGACTTTGACCACTTTTTGGGGCACCTCATGCTCTGCCTCCTCTTAATATATAAATTGCGGAAATTATCAAAAAAAAAAGCCTAACACTTTATGTGCATCTTACTTTGCCACTACACATGAGTAATCAGCTAATCAATAGTCACATATTGCTGTGGTGCGCTTCGCAGTCTGGTGTTTGTATACTTAATTTGAGAAGTATCATTCTTAATTAGTATCATTCTTTATTGCTCCTTCCGATCTTTATTAGTTTACCCGTTTCTTTTGCATAGAGTTTTAAGAGAAATAATGTTATGAGACATAGAAAGAAAGAGAAAAGATTAATCCATATTAAAGTTAAATGTATGTGTCATACAAAAGAAATGGGTAAATTAATAACCCAAAAAGGAATACGAGTAAACTAATAAGGACCGGAGGAAATCTGTTCTAAATAGTAACTGCAATCTTCGGGCGTGCAGTGTGTGATGGGACTTTTGTACCTTCCCTCTTGGACGAAATGTTGGCTGTGACAAATTTTTTTAACAAAGAAGTTCAGAAGCTACTTAACCCGCCATTCGAGTGCTTATTTGGCTGCTCAGAAATTAACAAAGTTAGAGTTCACAATGATGATTTTAGCAAGGACGTTCAAGATCTGCTTGTTTATGCTATGGTTAATGTGATTGCGTTTAGGAAAATCCTCAAGAAGTACGATAAGGTACATAAACTAATTTTATATACACTCATTTTGTATATTTTCTATTCTTTTTACACCATCTCACAATCTCCACTTAAGAAACACATGATGTAAGTGCTCGTGAAAGATTGTAATTCTTATATACTAGGGTGTAATAAGATAATTATAACTTTGAAAGTATATATTATTTTTGGATCCTTGAAAATGATGTGATATATAGCTATTAGAACGTGAATGATGACCAATGTTGATGCATTATTCAATAAGAGGTCGGTATGTATACATGTTGATAAACTAATGGTGACATATATGTACTTGTAAAAACATAATGTCATATTCTTAGGAAGAATATAATGGACAAGAGTAGATTAAAAAATTATGTAATAAAAATAAATTGAAGTACAAAATTGTATAAAAGTGATCAATTATATATATGAACCATTCTATAAAAAAACATATATATTAAGCACCTAAAGCACCGGTAAAAATTAGAGAAAAGTAACATCTGTATGCATCTTCCCCTCCTACACTATCAGGAAGTTTTTATTTGTTTATACTAGTAGTTAAGATGTCTGCATCTCTAAAGGTCTACATCACTAAATTTAGTTGTGGTCACATAGTTCATAGACTCATAGTTCAGTACAAGTCTATATATGTACAAGGACCATTCAAGAGTCCCAAATCAATTGCACTAGGTTGACCAACATAATTGCCTATGCACAACTTAGATCATTGATATCTTTAATTATCTATATTGGTAATAATTATGAAAAGTTGACATGTTAAAATATATGCTGAGCTAACTTTTAGAACATCTTATTTACTAATTAATCAGATTAAGGCATGTAATTAGTACAATAGTTAAATTATTGCAACTAAGTCTAATAACTAAAATCGAAGGTATACATACTGTGTTGAGCCACTATCACTACAAGAAAATCACAAAATAACGACGGCCTATCAGCGACGGCCAGGAAAACCGTCGGTAAATCCATATTAAGCGACGGCTTTAAGCCGTCGTTGATTACCGTCTGCTTTTATATCATATAACGACGGTTTAGCTGTCGTTGATAATTAACGACGGCTAGAAGCGGTCGTTGTATTTGCGGAATTAAAGCGAGAATGTTTTTTTTTCTTGGGCGACGGTTAGAAGCGGTCGTTGATTGCCGAAGGGGGGGTTTAATTGAATCGGTGTTTCATCGGGTTTTATTTTCAACAAAAAAAAAAAAGGAGGGAAAGACTTTGGGCGAGCACAAAGAATGACGGAACCACCTCCACCGCCTTTCCTCCTTCCTCCACCCACCGGCGCGACGAAACCCACCTCCACCTCACTTCGCCCGGCGGTAAGCTTTACTTTCTCCTTTTTTAAAAAAATTTTTGTACTCATGAACCCTAACAATTGGGTTTTGTTACTCGTGAGAGAAGTGAACTTCAGGCGACGACCTTGGGCGACGAAGTTGCATCGACTCTTGCCGGACCTACATTTCGCCGGTGGTAAGCAAAGTGCCAATATTTTTTTTTTTTTTTTTAATAAATTGTGTACTCATGAAACTAAACCCGAGAAAATTTGGTTTTTGCTAATTCTTGTTATTTCTCCTAAAAAATCGAATCTTGTTTTTGTCGTTTTTTACTCACATTTTGTTAGTCTTGCTTTATTTTATGTATATTTCTTCATTTAAGTGTTTGATCTTATATTAAATCATTTCTTTAATCAAAGTTCATACTACTTATTATTTTTTCATATAATTTCATAGTCGATTTTAGTGATTTGGTGTTGCTCGTTTAGTAGAAATTGACGCTTAATCAAAGATTTTAGTGATTTCTTTAATCAAAGTTCATAGTTCATTTTAGTTACTTATTATTGGAGTTGCTCGTTTAGTAGAAATTGACGCTTAAAGGTGCCGTTGAATAATTGATTTTCTACATGATGTAGGATTACGTAGCACTTTGGTGTTTCTCTTTGGCTTAATTGTAAGGTTAGTAGCAATTTTTTACCATATTTTGTCTTCAATTTATATTGTTTTCGTTCATGTAAATTCTAAATTTTAATTTTTGTGTAAGTTTTTCATCATGAAATATAATGTATTAAAAAACGTTTGTTTAGAGAATGTTAAAAACTATATAATTTTTTAGTTTATATTACTTTGAAGATTAAGTTACTTTAATTGTATAAGTTTAAGTTACTATATAATTATCACAATAGTTTTTATAGTGGTTCGTTTATTAAAGGTTATAAAAGTTAAAAACTATATAATTATGACAATAATTTAGTTATTGCACATTCCTTTATCTAGTTTACACTATTTAAATTGTTTATATTGTTTTTGACATATTTGTTTTCGTGGAAATAGTTTGGATGAGGTTATAAATTAAAGTTAAGTGTTTAAATAAATATGTTTGCATCATCATGTGCCTAGATACCCGTTCAAGGTATACTCATTAGGGTATATCTTGAATAGTCCCCGATTGGGGATCGTTCTTCGACGTTTGACCTCACTTAGGTGGTGAATGTATGCCTTTTGTTCTATTCTATGTAATTTCCGGTGATGTTGTTTCTCTATGTTGTTCTCGGGTACATATGTAAGCTTTTACGAAGGCGACATTGTGTACTTGGAGAACTCATGGGAAATTTGCCGGAATTTACGTAGAAGCGAATAATTGGCATACATTCACTAGTGGGGTTAGACGTCGAAGAATGGGTTAGGTTGGAGTGATAAGGACCTTTGGACATCATTTTAGGCCCTATATGTATTTCACAAATATGTTTTAATTGTACGTATGTTGGTTGTTAATGAGTATTGTCATTGAAATGGTTTAGAATTGTAGAATTGGTCACCATGAAACGGAAGGAGCGTTGGTGGATGTATGATAGATATGACAATGTGTGTAACTTGAGGCCCGAGTTCTTGAGGGGGTTGATGAATTCATTGATTTTTGCAAAGTCAATCCCGAAACCCCGGGTAAGGATGAAGTTAGGTGTCCGTGTCCGAAATGCAAGAACAGACGTATGCATGACGCAGACACGGTTAAAGTGCATTTGTATAGCAAGGGCTTTATACCGATTACTACGGTTGGTATTCTCATGGTGAAGAGTTACCTCAACCCTTGGAAGAGCTATCTAATCCGTACCGTGAAATGGTTTTCGATGCTCTTGGGAATAACCCGGAACCGTCCACTGTTGAAGAGCCTAGTGGAATGGAGGAGGAGCCTAATCCTCAAGCAAAGGTGTTTCTTGACCTATTAAAGGCTTCTGAGGAACCGTTGTACGACGGGAGCTCCATGTCTGTGTTGGAAATGGCATCTAGAATCGTATCTTTGAAGTGTGAGTACAATTTGCCACATAGGTGTGTTGATGCTTTTGCTTCATTAATGAAAGAAGCAATACCTAGCAACAACAACATGAGTAACACATTTTACGATACGAAGAAGATCTTGGAGGGATTAGAGCTTCCCCACGAGAAGATTCATGCTTGCCCCAAAGGTTGTATCTTTGTTTTGGAGAACCGATGCACACTTGGACAGATGTAGAGTGTGCGATAGCGGCAGATACAAGAGGACTTCTAAGGGGTCTTTAGTTCCAATGAAAGTTTTGATTTATTTCCCAATCACACCGAGATTGCAGAGGTTGTATGCAACAAAGAACGTTCTTTGAAGAAATGACATGGCATGCCAAAAATCCAAGAGTCGAAGACAAAATGGCTCACCCTAGCGATAGTGAAGCTTGGAAGCATTTGGATGGATCATTTGGTGAATTTGCATCTGAGCCTAGGAATGTTCGGCTCGGTTTGTGTACCGATGGGTTTGGTCCACATGGAAAGTTTGGGGGTCAATATTCATGTTGGCCGGTCATCTTAACCCCGTACAACTTGCCGCCATCGATGTGCATGAAAAAACCCTTCATGTTCCTTTCGTTGCTCGTTCCTCGGTCCTAAAAATCCGAAGGGAAACTTGGATGTGTACATGCAACCCTTAATCGAGGAATTGAAGCAATTATGGGATGTTGGAGCAACTACTTATGATATTTCTAGGAAACAAAATTTCAATATGCGTGCCGCCATTCTTTGGACAATAAATGATTTTCCCGCTTACGGTATGCTATCTGGCTGGTCTACTTTGGGAAAAAGGCTTGTCCTTATTGTATGGATAAATCCAAAGCTTTTTGGCTCGAGCATGGGGGTAAAGTTTCTTGGTTTGATTGTCACCGTCAATTTCTTCCGAAGATCATCCTTTTCGTAAAAACAAAGTAGCTTTTTGCAGAAATAAGGTTGAAAAAGGGTCTCCACCACACATCATGTCCGGGGAAGAGTTGTGGTCATGTGTTAAAGACTTGCCAAAGGCTACGAGATGGACCGAGATGCACTTAACGCTTTGAAAAAGTTGAAAAATGGGTGGTTCAAACAAAGTTTGTCTTTGGGAGCTCCCATCTTGGAAAGATCTGCATCTTCGTCACAACCTTGACGTCATGCACATTGAGAAAAACTTCTTCGACCAACTCATTCACACGATTATGGATGTGAAAAAAGCAGACGGCGGACACCGTTGCATCCAGAAAAGACATTGCTAAATTGTGCAAAAGGCCTCAACTTCATGTCACCAAGGATGCGAATGGAAAAGAAACTCCACCAAAAGCACCTTTCGCCTTTGGACAAGTCCCAAAGGAAAGTATTATGCAACTGGGTCGGAGATTTGAAATTTCCCGATGGCTATGCTTCCGACTTAACAAGATGTGTGGACATGCAATCCGGTAAGCCGCACAGTATGAAAAGCCATGACTGTCATGTCTTCATGGAAAGATTATTGCCGATTGCATTAAAGGAGTTGCTTCCGGTTCATGTGTGGAAAGTTGTCACTGAGATTAGCCTTTTTTCCGTGATTTGTGTTGCTCCACCATCACAGTAAGTGACATGGAAAGGTTGGAAAAGGACATAGCCGAGATCCTTTGTAAACTCGAAAAGATTTTCCCACCATCATTCTTCAATTCCATGGAACACTTACCAGTTCACCTTCCACGCGAAGCTAGGCTATGTGGTCCCGTGCAATACCGTTGGATGTATCCCTTTGAAAGGTACCTTATCCTTCATTTTCATATATCCTTTTTTATTGTTGTTCGCAATTGTGTAACTCTTTTTTATAACCACCTTCTTAGGTTCCTCAATCATTTGAAACGCAAAATTGGTAACAAGGCTCGTGTGGAGGGTTCTATTTGTAATGCGTACTTGTGTGAAGAGATTGCAAACTTACGTTCAAACTACTTTCAGCAAGGAGTGGATACTAAGACACGAGATTTAGGCCGTAATGTAAATGATGAACTTGATAGGATGCTCGACGAAACTGTCCCGGAGCTATTCGGGGTTAATTGTGGTCGGCCGTCTAATGCAGGGAGGAACACGATTTTTAACTGAAGTGGAACTACAACGTGCACACCTATATGTGTTAGCAAATACAGGCATCTTACAAGAATTTGAGAAGTAAAACACTTGTTATTAATCATATTATTTATAAATTTAACTTTCATTTTAAATTTAGACATTAACAATTGTTATGTTTGTAAGGGATTTCGAGGACCACATTCTTCAAATTCGACCTACTCTACGTAGGGAAGATGTGTGGGTGCAACATGAAGCGGAATACCTTGATTGGTTTAGATCGAAAGTGAGTTTGTGTGACTATAGGTTATTCAATAGGTTATTAAAGAAATGTTAATGTATTAACAATATGAATGAATTTCAATAGGTTATTCAAGACAAACCCAATGATGATGTATTGTTTGCTTTGGCAATGGGTCCTTCGACATTAGTTCGCACTTGGAATAGATACTATGTTAATGGATACAATTTCCAAACAAAAGCATCAAGCAACCACAAATCCACCATGAATTATGGAGTGTGTGTGTCTAATGACGGTGGGAGTGATTTCTTTGGGATTCTAGATGATGTTATAGAATTGAAGTTTACCTGGTGCTCGTAGTCAATATAGCACTGTTTTGTTCAAGTGCAATTGGATGGACAATGTGAGGGGAATGAACATCGATCAATACAAGCTAGTTGAAGTCAACCACACCAAGAAATACCCCAAGTTTGATCCCTTTGTGCTATCATACCAGGTTAGCCAAGTATATATTTCGCACCGTACCCAAGCTTGAAAAGAGATCGTGCTCAATGGTGGGCTGTGTTTAGGACAAAGGCAAGGTCCGTGATTGATGCTCCGGTTGACTTCGACTTCCTTCGGGAGACAAGTGTTGGGACTCCAACGCTTTGTGATCCAAACGATATTCCCGATTATGAAGGTGGTAATGATGTCGAGTGTGGTGAAGGAGATGACGAAGAAATTTTGTTTGAAGCCCCATCAGGTGATGATGAAGAAGAGTCTAGTTTCGAGTCCGGGAGAAAGCGAGGATGATGACGATGACGATGATGGTTTTTTGGGATGACGATAGTGATGATGAACTAAGCGAGGATGGGAATTCACTTTGATTTGTTTGAGTATATCATAGCTTGTATTAAGGACAACATTTCAATAAAAATATAGGACTTTTGTAATGAAATGTTGAAGATTACTTGTTATGACATTTCCATCTATAGTTTTTCTTACTTGTTGTTGAGTAACATGATCCATTCTGCATTAATATTTATGTTTCCTCGCCTTGCTTTCTCCCCACTTCAAACCTAGTAATTATTATACGGGGGACACAAACTTCTTTTGTTTTTTGGATTAAAAAGCTAAAACATTGATTACATAACTTATATAGGACTACTTCATAATCTACCCTACCGACTTTGTTTTTTGGATTAAAAAGCTAAAACATTAAAAGGCCAGCGGGGCAGGGGGGGAGGAGGAGGGGGCGAGGGCGAGGGCGGGGGAGGGAGGAGGGCAGCGGGGTGCGGGGGGGGGGAAGTGGGGGAGGCCAAGCGGGGGGGGGGAGGCCAGCGAGGGGGCGGGGAGGAGGGGAGGGGGGCGAGGGGCAGGGGCAGGGGAGGGGGGGGGGAGGGCGAGCAGGCTGCAGGGGGAGGGTGGGGGGAGGCCAAGCAGGGGGAGGGGGGGAGGCGAAGGGGCGAGGAGGGGGAGGGGGGAGGGCGCGGGGGCTGCAGGGGCGAGGGGGGGAGGGGAGGGCAGGGGGGCTGCAGGGGCGGGGCGTGGGGAGGGCAAGCAGGGGCAGGGGGAGGGGAGGGGGAGGGGGAGGGCGAGGGGGGCAGGGGGGAGGGAGGGGGAGGCCAGCGGGGGCGGGGAGGGAGGGGGGGAGGGCAGCAGGCTGCAGGGCAAGGGGAGGGGGAGGGCAGCGGGGGCAGGGGGGGAGGAGGAGGGAGGGGGCAGGGGTGAGGGGGAGGGGCCGGGGGGGGGGAGGGGGGGGGGGCGCATGGGGGGGAGGCCGGGGGGAGGGGAGGGGAGGGGGGAGGGCGGACGGGGCAGGGGGGGGGGGGGGAGGCAGCGGGCGGGGAGGAGGGGGAGGGGGAGGGCAGCGGGGCTGCATGGGCGGGGGGGAGGGGGAGGGGGCAGGGCTGGGGGGGAGGGGGAGGGGAGGGGGGGAGGGCGGGTAGGGGAGGGGGGGAGGGGGGGAGGCGGAGGGGGGGGAGGCCAGGGGAGGGGAGGAGGGGGAGGGGGAGGCGAGGCAGGCGGGGGGCGGGGGAGGGGGGAGGGGAGGAGGGCAGCGGGGGGGGGGAGGGGGGAGGGGGAGGGGAGGCGAGGGCGAGGGGAGGGGGGAGGGCGGCAGGGGCAGGGAGGAAGGATTACAAGAAAAAAGCTTCATCTCGTCCTGCGAGACTTGCGATACTGGGTGGTTAAGAAAGCCAAAGAAAGGCCAAAATGGTTGGGGGAGACGATATACGAAGACATGAAGAAGAGAAGTGAAGACCCAACATTTCGGGAAAAAAATCTCGAACAGCGAAGAAGAACCGAAGAGGTGGCTCCCTGTCTAATCCAATTGAGCCGTCACACTTTCAGGGTTCTATTTCGGCGGCACAGCATGCTAGGAAGATGGTAAATATGTTTCATATCTACTACTTAGTGTAATTTACATGAATATGTTCCATAAAGCCTTTGTTAATTAAACAATGTCTACAGGCAAAGAGTAGAGGAGGAGTACTCCCTAGTGCTCCCGAGTTGTTCTTGAAGACTCATTTCAAGACTGTTCCTGGAAAAGGAGAAATTCCAGCAAACAAGAAATCAAAGCAAATCTCGGTACATACTTCTAAACATATATTTATAGGCAAATATGATTGAAAAGTTTGATGGTAGTTTAAGTTAGAACCAAATGTAGGCTAATATAGGCCATTTTAGGCCTTTTTACTTGAAATTGAATGAATACGAGTAATTTGATGCTAGTTTAAGTTATAACCACCTCAAACATCATATATGTAGTTAGTTTAGTGTATTTATAAGTTGTTTTGATTGAAAATACACAAAGTAGGAAAGTTAGAACCAAATGTAGGCCAATATAGGCCTTTTTAGGCCTTTTTACTTGAAATTGAATGAATACGAGTAATTTGATGCTAGTTTAAGTTATAACCACCTCAAACATCATATATGTAGTTAGTTTAGTGTATTTATAAGTTGTTTTGATTGAAAATACACAAAGTAGGAAAGTTAGAACCAAATGTAGGCCAATATAGGCCTTTTTACTTGAAATTGAATGAATACGAGTAATTTGATGCTAGTTTAAGTTATAACCACCTCAAACATCATATATGTAGTTAGTTTAGTGTATTTATAAGTTGTTTTGATTGAAAATACACAAAGTAGGAAAGTTAGAACCAAATGTAGGCCAATATAGGCCTTTTTAGGCCTTTTTACTTGAAATTGAATGTATACGAGTACTTTGATGCTAGTTTAAGTTATAACCACCTCAAACATCATATATGTAGTTAGTTTAGTGTATTTATAAGTTGTTTTGATTGAAAATACACAAAGTAGGAAAGTTAGAACCAAATATAGGCCAATATAGGCCTTTTTAGGCCTTTTTACTTGAAGTTGAATGAATACGAGTAATTTGATGCTAGTTTAAGTTATAACCACCTCAAACATCATATATGTAGTTAGTTTAGTGTATTTATAAGTTGTTTTGATTGAAAATACACAAAGTAGGAAAGTTAGAACCAAATGTAGGCCAATATAGGCCTTTTTACTTGAAATTGAATGAATACGAGTAATTTGATGCTAGTTTAAGTTATAACCACCTCAAACATCATATATGTAGTTAGTTTAGTGTATTTATAAGTTGTTTTGATTGAAAATACACAAAGTAGGAAAGTTAGAACCAAATGTAGGCCAATATAGGCCTTTTTAGGCCTTTTTACTTGAAATTGAATGTATACGAGTACTTTGATGCTAGTTTAAGTTATAACCACCTCAAACATCATATATGTAGTTAGTTTAGTGTATTTATAAGTTGTTTTGATTGAAAATACACAAAGTAGGAAAGTTAGAACCAAATATAGGCCAATATAGGCCTTTTTAGGCCTTTTTACTTGAAATTGAATGAATACGAGTAATTTGATGCTAGTTTAAGTTATAACCACCTCAAACATCATATATGTAGTTAGTTTAGTGTATTTATAAGTTGTTTTGATTGAAAATACACAAAGTAGGAAAGTTAGAACCAAATGTCGGCCAATATAGGCCTTTTTAGGCCTTTTTACTTGAAATTGAATGAATACGAGTACTTTGATGCTAGTTTAAGTTATAACCACCTCAAACATCATATATGTAGTTAGTTTAGTGTATTTATAAGTTGTTTTGATTGAAAATACACAAAGTAGGAAAGTTAGAACCAAATGTAGGCCAATATAGGCCTTTTTAGGCCTTTTTACTTGAAATTGAATGAATACGAGTAATTTGATGCTAGTTTAAGTTATAACCACCTCAAACATCATATATGTAGTTAGTTTAGTGTATTTATAAGTTGTTTTGATTGAAAATACACAAAGTAGGAAAGTTAGAACCAAATATAGGCCAATATAGGCCTTTTTAGGCCTTTTTACTTGAAATTGAATGAATACGAGTAATTTGATGCTAGTTTAAGTTATAACCACCTCAAACATCATATATGTAGTTAGTTTAGTGTATTTATAAGTTGTTTTGATTGAAAATACACAAAGTAGGAAAGTTAGAACCAAATATAGGCCAATATAGGCCTTTTTAGGCCTTTTTACTTGAAATTGAATGAATACGAGTAATTTGATGCTAGTTTAAGTTATAACCACCTCAAACATCATATATGTAGTTAGTTTAGTGTATTTATAAGTTGTTTTGATTGAAAATACACAAAGTAGGAAAGTTAGAACCAAATGTAGGCTAATATAAGCCATTTTAGGCCTTTTTACTTGAAATTGAATGAATACGAGTAATTTGATGCTAGTTTAAGTTATAACCACCTCAAACATCATATATGTAGTTAGTTTAGTGTATTTATAAGTTGTTTTGATTGAAAATACACAAAGTAGGAAAGTTAGAACCAAATGTAGGCCAATATAGGCCTTTTTAGGCCTTTTTACTTGAAATTGAATGAATACGAGTAATTTGATGCTAGTTTAAGTTATAACCACCTCAAACATCATATATGTAGTTAGTTTAGTGTATTTATAAGTTGTTTTGATTGAAAATACACAAAGTAGGAAAGTTAGAACCAAATGTAGGCCAATATAGGCCTTTTTAGGCCTTTTTACTTGAAATTGAATGAATACGAGTAATTTGATGCTAGTTTAAGTTATAACCACCTCAAACATCATATATGTAGTTAGTTTAGTGTATTTATAAGTTGTTTTGATTGAAAATACACAAAGTAGGAAAGTTAGAACCAAATGTAGGCCAATATAGGCCTTTTTACCCACTTTATTTTACTTGAATTTGAGTATATTTAACCAAATGCAGGAGACGTACAAGAAGAAGCTGGATCATTGTACCACTTAGGGGTCACAGCCGAACCCTGATCTGTTGTATTGGGAGACAGTTGGGGGGAGGAACCGAGGAAAAGTTCAGGGTTTGGGTAGGGGAGTTAATTTGTACTACAACTCTTCATCGGGCGAGGAGATAGCGGCTCTTCACAACCATATGAGCCGTCCATTTTATCTCGGATTGAGGCGCAGTGTGGAGGCAAAGGTCGGCTGCGCGGATGGAAGAGGTGGAGGCAATGGTCGCAAGCACGGGTGGAAGCGTCAAGTCGGGCCATTGTTGAGGAAATGATGAGGAACATGTCTAGTTTCGGCCACATGTCCTCGGGTTGCAACCTGAGCCCCCCCACATCACATCGGGACCGGACGATGACCCGGGGGTTTGGTGGTGGCGGTAGTGCTACACGAGACACCCTTGACGGTGTAGTGTTTTTGCTTTCGGCAACTTGGTAACTAACTTTTATGCATTTAGTGTCTATATTTTTCGGCATCTAGCTTATTAGTTTCAACTTTGTCGATATATATTTTTTGTAAACACAGAATTCTACTTTATTTCCCGACAACGGGATCTATTTTGTGTACATAATTGTAATCTATTTCATGTAATTATACAAGTATCAATGCAAATTGTAATATATATCAAAATTGCATATTTTTGTAATTGAATGCGATGGAGGAACAGCTTTAGTGTGGTCCACAAGCATGCAATTGTCTTTGGTACGAGGTTTAATTATTGGTAACAACAAAAATATTCTAAATAATATTATTTCAAAAAAACAACGACGGCTAAACATTAAATCAACGACGGCTAGGCAGTCGTTGCAAGGTATACCATGGACCCAAGGACTTCCTCTTCAACGACGGCTTTTACATAATAGCGACGGTTTATAACAGACGTTGATGTGGCCCATACAACGACTGTTTAAAACCGTTGGGGAATTTACCGACGGTTAGAAAGCGTCGCTAAATCAACGACGGTTTCACACCGTCGTTGATTTAACGCCGTTAAAGACGATCGTTGGTTTGGTGCAAGCGTCGGTTTTTTTTCAACGGTCGCTGATTACAAGTAAGCCGTCGGTATTTTACTCACCGACGGCTCAGCGGTCGTTGATTTTAAATTCAGCGACCACCCTTGCACCGACGGCCTTTTAACGACGGTTTAGCGGTCGTTGATGTTTCACCGACGGTTTTCCTAATATTTCCGACGGCTTTTAGCCGTCGTTAAATTCAACCTTTCTTGTAGTGTATAAGTTTTGATGATGACAAACTAAAGTAATAACTAACAAAGTTTATAAGTTTTATGTGTGCAAGGTTCATGAATTAATAATAGTGCTTTATAAAGATAATAATTGAAGTTCTTGAGATGGAACTTTAAGAGAAGAACGAAGTTCTTGAATTGGAACTATGAAACTGTTCCTTTGAATAAAGGAACTGTTCCTATGGAACTATGTTAGTGGAACTAGTATCGAAAACAAGTTGTCTAAACGAGTTCCAGAGGTGGAGTAATGGATAGCATGGAGCAAATGTTCAAGGAAAATCAATACACCATCAACAACAGTTCCTAAGTGATGATTATTCATGATTACAGTTCCTGATGAACAGTTCCTCAAGGAACTGTCTGCTGTTCCTGAGTTGGGACGCATTATTGTTCAACAGTTCCTCAAGGAACTGTCTGCTGTTCCCGAGCTGGAACACAAGGATCTTCAGAGTTGAAGATTTAAAGTGAAGACATAAAGACTAAGTTCAAGAGTCTGTACTTAGGATTTATGTAAGTAAATTATATTGTTTAAGTTTAGGGAACTAAATGGAACTTATTAAATGCAACAAGTGGTTTTGAAAAATATTTAATTGAGAGAGATATTACGAAATATTGTAAATAAATAAAACAGTTTTTATTTTCCAAATAAAAATCTTTTTTAATTACTGAGCAAGTAAAAATAAAACTCCTAACTTAAGTCCTTGTTTTTCTCAACTACTAAACCACTTACTGTTAGTTGGTTTGAATATGTCTTTGCTTGTTCCTCAAGAAGTGTGAACGTGAGAAAATAATTCTACGTGGGTTACTGCTTCACACTTAGTGGAGGAATAAGTGGAACTATCATGAGAAGGCTTCACTATAAATGGAGAAGTCTTTCTCATTACAAACCACCAACTGAAAACATATTTCTATTGCTAAATCTTAAGTGTTTTCTAAAAGGTATGTTGCATTATTAAGTGAGTTCCTAAGTTCCTTAAATATCTAAGTTCAATATATTTACTAGTGTGTTTCTCATTTTGAGTTGTAATTTGGGGTTCAAGGGTTGAGTGACTCTTGTATGACTTAGAGCTAAGTCAGTGAGTGTTGGCTTCGGAGTAGAAGCAATAGAGAGAAGAGTTCCAATAATCAAAGGGGATTATTGTGGGAACTTGAGTTCGAAAGGAACTCGAGTTGTAGAGAGTGATTGTAATAGAGTTATTGCAATAATATAGTTTTTGAGGTTTTCTTTTCTTGATAAGGTTCAAGAAGTTTCCTCAATTTTATATATTTCTATCTCTCGTATCTCTGTTTCTTTAAGGCCTTAATTCCGCGAGAAACTTTGCCAAAAGTTCAAAAGTACAATTCACCCCCCTCTTGTACGTGTTCCATTGAAGTATCATATTTCATACCTATTACATTCACGCATTAAAATTTCTCTTAAGCTAGTAGTTTAATAACTATTTGTTGATTGACTAGGTTCACAAATGCGATAAAGGACGGGATCTCAAATCAAGTGCCAAGGTAAAACACATTGAGATCCATCAATCACCTTGGTTCTACGAGCTTATGGCTGTTCTCATCAACTTGAGGGACAAAAAATTGATAGCAACAACAAATGTAGATGCGTTATTGTTCAAAGGGTTGTCCCTCACGTTTAATGATGTTGATAATCCTTCTATGAGTTGTGGGCTTTTTGACACTATCAACATTGATGTCGATTTAACGTGCCCTATTTGCTTGGTATGTCAATTTGTACCTACTTTGTACGCTTTTCAATGATCACTTAACTAATTTTTGGTCGGTCTATATTAATTTTCTTTGCACCTAGTAGTGATGTTCGTACGAATAATGACCTATTAATACTGATCAAAACGTACAGCGGTACAGGATATAGTCTTTGATGCAGTGGCTCTTAAATGTGGGCATATCTTATGTTGTGCTTGTGCTGCTGCTTTAGTGTCTATTGTCGACGGATTGAAGACAGCTCCTTCAAAGCAGAAATGTCCTCTATGTCTACAAGGCTACAAATGTGCATTGGCCAAACAAATGAAATGATTCCGGGTCAAACGGTTGCATGCACAAGCATGGAGCCCGCCAACCCAAAAAATCAATAACCACTCATACGCGTACCGTGTGCATCATCCCAAGATACTCCAAGGACGCAACCCACAACCGCTAAGCAGCCGCGAGTATTGCCAGGAGAACCCCATAAGGCACCCGTTGACGTGAAGTATACATTCAATAGGGACACCAGGTATTAAAACCTTATATTATGTGAGATATTGTTCGATTCATTTCAATGTATGTATATTAAAATATAATTTTTTTCAAATTAAAAATCTCAATTATGCGTTTGGGGGAAGAGAACAAGTGTACCTTTTATAAAGAAATATCATATCTTAAGAAATTTAAGTTTATGGAATCGTTCATGCATTTTGTTTTGCTTTTACTGGAGACAAGATTCTCAATACTCAATTTTTTTACATAAAATGAGCTAGGCATTATATTAGTTCATTTGTTTTGTTAAAATACTACTATATGAATAAAAATATTGAATATACTTTTAGTATTGTTGAGTAGAGGAAGTATTTGTGTTCATAATTGTTGTAATCAGGATTATTACTAGTTACATAACTGACTAACTGTACTATTACTGAAATATGGTCAAAGTTTTGAGTCTTTGACGTAAGAGTTTAAGTAAAAACTAGTATTTTGTCCCGGGCGATGCCCCGGGTCAGTTACAATTATTAAATATATTATTATTCATTTCATAATTGATTTTATTAGCTTTTCGTAATATTCTGTCTAGTGCGAAATTGGAAAATGGACATTAGCATGATAAGTTGTTTAAAAGAAACTTCCAAGGAATTGGGGATAAAAATAACAATTTTAATGGAATTGGGGTAAAAGAATGTTATTACTTAACAAAAGCGTTAGAGATCAAAAAACGTGCCTATGTCTTTATAGGTACATATAATTATAACACTTTTGTTATATTTTGCTTTGAAACATTTAACATTAAAATTGTAGTGGATTAGTGGTTAAACTCTTACATTTCATTTCAAAGGTTATGTGTTCAAATCCTAGTAATTACGCATTGTTAATATTTTTAAATGATATTATAAACATGTGTATTGGAAGTTTGAGAAGAGTGCCATGTAGCACCGTTCCTTTGATAGGAACGCCTTTTTATATATTTGTATAGATTAAGGGAAATGATGGGCTACATATAAGAAGCTAAAAATAAATATATTGAACAATAAATAAGCATTAATTATATCGATTGACGTGTGATTGTGTCATTAATTATTAAAATAATACTATTTCAGAAGATGTATTTAATGCTTATATGTAGCCGTTTTTTTCCCATAAATTAATTCAAAATCAAAATAAAAAACGGAGAAAATAGCAGCATTTGAACTCATTTATATTTCTCTTCAGGCCAAAGTTTATGGTGGTGCAAATCGCTTGGAAAAACTTAACATTCTACTGAGTAGAAGGTACAAGTGGACATTGGGACATTTATTAAGAATTTTATGAAAAATATACATCATCCATTCTAAAATAAATGAAACGCTTCTATCAAAAAAGCTCTCACATAAAAGAGAGAAACGTTTTATTTATTTTAGAACGGATGAAGTACTATACAATTGTTATATGATCAATATTTTTTTAACAAAATGTTCTTACATAACAAACAGGTGTCCTGAATATTGGGGTAAACGGCTTGAATCAGAAAGAAAAGAGAGGCTTCGGCTAACAAAGGAACATTGGCAATCACAACTCTAGGATTTTACGGGAATTTAAGCTCCTTCTTCTTGGCTCTCTCTTCAATTTTTTGTATGAATTCTGATATGTAATTAAATAGTGCTCTATAGGTTTAGTCCTCAATTTATTTATATACATTTTGTATATATATATGGAGTATAAACTTGGCGATTTGTCAAATGACAAATGATTCTTTTTTTGGAGGATTCTAACATCTAATATGTTCATAATTAAAATGTTACGTTAATTATATTGTTAATGATTGATTTGCTACATTACTAGAGAACTTCATAATTAAAATATTAATTATATTTTAGGGTTGTGCTCTTAGCATTCTTGTTACAACTTCGTGAATTACAAGCTATTCCACCCATTACTCATCTTTAAGATCAAACTTGAAAAGTTTTTCACCATGAATTCTCACCAAGTCACCATCATAATACATAGATATCAAGAATATTTTACTATTTCATCTCAACTCATGATTTCAATACACGAAAGTTTGACAATATTGACTAATATATACTTCCTCTGTTTTTCGTTAGATACATCGCTTTTACCGTACACACATTTCTAGTGGCAATATATAGTTACGGTTTGTACTATTTGACAAATGGAGTTAACCTTTGTTTTCCCAAATTTTTAGAACCTCTTGGCCACCTATGTTCTTCTCCCCACTTCTATCACTCAAGCATTTCTCTCATCACTATCATCAATCATCACCCTCATAAGTCACAACGCCACTAGAGAGAGGTGACAAGCAACAATACCGTTATAACTTATAACTTTACTCTCATCATCTCATCTCATGTGTTGAAATTTTGAGGTATACAATACTCCTATATATTCTCATGCTTCATTTTTGTGTACTTTGCTACAGTATAATATAGTTATACATTTCTAAGTCTTTGTGAATTCCAACATTCTGAATTCAATTCATATTACAATTAGTAACTATTCGACCAAATTCCGAAAAAAATTGTAGGAAAAGACAAACAATTTGCCAACTAGTAAAGACACTAAAAATCAAAATTTCAGCTTTTGCTAAAGCAAAATAAAAATACAAATAAAGATACTTATTTTAAATTTTTTGGAGATGGGTAATGCAGGTAGATATAAAAGAATATACATCCAAATTCACCATCTTACCTGGCCACAATTCACAGCGAATGAATATTTATACTTCCTCCTTTTTAAATAAATTAAACACTTATTATATTAGGCCGTTTTAGAATAAAGGAAACATTACTTTATTTAGTACTTACTTCTCTCTATCTCTCTCCTCGTCACATGGATCTCTCTTTTAAATTTTTTGAAGATGGGCAATGCCGGTAGATATAAAAGAATACACATCCAAAATTCACCACCTTACCTACAAATCCAATTATCCACAATCCACAACGAACATATATTTATATTTACTCCGTTCTAAAATAAATGGAACACTTACTATTTTAGGCCGTTTCAGAATAAAGGAAACGTTACTTTATTTACTCCCTCCGTCCCATAATATAGTGCTTACATATAGTGTCCCAGAATGTTGTGCCTATTTTCTTTTTTATCAATTTGTTTGGACTAAATTATCCTTAATATCTACACAAACTTTCCAAAATACCGCAACTTTTCTCTCAAAACATGTGACTCCATTTATTGCTTTACACCATTCTAAGGAACATTTATTGCCTTTTGATTTTGTTTGAAGGAAAAATAAAATAAATAACTAGTTTTAATACAAAAATATCAAAAAAGTACTTCATTAAATATATATTTTTTGGAAATCCTACCACTCATTGTCTCATTCCATTTTCCTTAATTCCCGTGAAAAATGAGAAGTAAGCACTATATTATGGGACGGAGAGAGTAGTATTTACTTCTCTCTATCTCTCTCTCATCACATGAGTTCCTCTTTTTAATTTTTTGAAGATGGCCAATGCAGGTAGATATAAAAGGATGCACATCCAAATTCACCACCTTACCCACAATCCACAAAGAACGAATATTTATACTTCCTCCGTTCTAAAATAAATGAAATACTTATCATTTTAGGCCATTTCAGAATGAAGGAACGTTACTCTATTTAGTATTTACTTCTCTCTATATCTCTCCTCATCACATGGGTCCCTCTTTTTCTTTATCTATATCTATCTCCTCTCCTAAATAATAACCGAGCCATATCTGGTGTATCATAAGGGATTTGCCTTTTTTATTGATTGAACTAAGAGATCCCTTTGAGGAACACGGAGAGTCGGAGACTAGTCAAAGTAATGAACCTTCCAATATGGAAGGCTCGTTACTTCAATTAAGATAAAAAAATTAATTTCATTTTCTAGTTGGAACTTTAGGAGGTTCTCGGCAAAAGATAGTGAATTCAACTTGACGAATAAACGAGAAATCTAAAAAGTGCTTTTTCGAGGTTCTAAGGGTTTGTTCTGTTCAACTATTTTGTCTTATCTTATCTTATCTTATCTTATCTTATCTTATCTTATCTTATCTGATCTTATCCTATCTGATCTTATCCTATCTTATTTTATTCTAAAATGAGTGAAGATAAGTTGTTCAACATCTTATTTATCTTATCTTATCTGATCTTATCTTATCTGATCTTATAAAGTCTTATATAAGTTAAAATAAGTTAAACGAACGAATCCTAAATATAGAAGAGGTTTGGGGCAATTTCTTACTTTATATTTTAAGGAATTGATTAATCATCGGAAAAAAAATAGATTAATTAAAATAACGTGTCAACGCCCTATATTTCACTTAAAGCAGAACGGAGGGAATATGCTCTATAATATCCATCAAAATTATATCCATTGCTCACTCACTTATCATCCCAACTTTTTCATATTTTCTGAAAACGGGCCTAACCACATGGGTTGTATAATTTGTATTGCCCAAACCATGATATCAACATAATCTCTCACATCTTTCATGAAGCCCAAAACAATGATAACTAAAAACATACCCAATAACCTAGGGCGTTCGGTATTCTTGTGACACGTTTTTGGTTTTTTGATTTTCAAAGTCATATGATATATGTCCCTATAATGAATAAAAAATTAGTCAAATTTATTGGGAGCATGATGATTTTGAAAACTGACAACTACTAAAAGTGAAAACTACTTTTTCTGGTTTTGGTTTTAAGTTTCAAAACCAAAGCTGGCGAAAACAAAAACGATAACGAACGGGCCCTAAAATAATTAAACCACTCAAAAAACGACAAACAGAAATAAAAGTAGAAAAATATAGTATGAATAACCAGTTTTTCGTCCCCACTTTTGCACATGACATTCCCACACATCAATAACAACCATCTCCAAAATTTTCAATTCAAAAAATTCACCCCTCAAAAAAATGCCATGTCATCAATCCGTGCCACCACATCTTCCTTCAATCTCCACCGTCCGATCTCACGCTCCTTAATCATCCCCTAACCGTTAGATCTCTCATTCTCATCCATTCTCATTTTTTCACCTTAATATAAATATAAATATTTCCCCTCCCCTATATTTCCTCACCCCTTCATTTTCCTCCTCTTTCTCTCTCTAACTTTCTCTCTCTTCTTTGTCTTAATTTCCTCTCATGGCGCTTGAACACTCTTTCCCAGATTACCCTCAGGTATAATCATTTTTTACTTTTTTTTACTTTTTATGTTTACATAGTTGTAAATTTTAATAAAATGTTAATGTCCCCCGGACGCTGGATAAGAAACTTATATTTTTTATCGAGCGTGTTGGGGCACCCGTTAGCAGGATCGTTATCGTTATCGTTACGATTTAATTTAATGAAATTAATTTTATGTGTAGATGATAATGGGAGCAATTGAGGAGCTAAATGAGAAAGAAGGGTCAAGTAAAGAAGCAATAATAGAGTTCATAGAGTCAAACTACTCAGATCTACCACCATCACATGCAACGCACGTGACTCACACTCTTGAGAAACTGAAACAAACAGGTCAACTACTGATGTTGAAGGATGATACATACATCTTGAAACCACATGATGATGATGATGATGATGATGATGATGAAGATGATGATGGTGATGATGGTGACGTGGAGGTGGACCCAACAAATAATAATGGGCTTTCGTTACCTATGAAGAGAGGACGTGGACGCCCACCAAAGCCCAAGGTTGCTTTACCACCTGGAGTGGTCCCACCACCACCTAGGCCCAGAGGAAGGCCTCCTAAGGCTAGAGATTCTCTTGGGCCTTCGGCCCGGCCCATTAAGGCTGTTTCTACTGGGAGGCCACGTGGCAGGCCTAAGAAGAATCCTGGGGTTGAAGGTGGTGCTAGTGTGGTGGGGCCTACTACTGGTGTGAAGAGAGGAAGAGGTCGTCCTAAGAAGACTTGAGATTTGTGTAGTGTTTTAATTTGAGGGGTAGGATTGTAAATTCATGTGAGGAGATGTTAGAGAGAGAGAAAAATGATGATGTTGTTTAGTTGTTTAACATTGCCTTTTTTTTTAAAAAGAAAGTAAAAGAGAAAAAAAAAGGCTGAAAATGAAGTTGTTAGAACAACATTTTATTTTATTTTATTTTTTCTATTGGTTTTAATTTTTTTATTAAAGTTTACTTTTTTAACTTGTTTTTTTTAATTGAGATATTTTTAACTTTAGTTTTTGATTGGTAAGGGAATTTAAAAAATAGGATAAAAAGGTGAAAAAGGAAAAAAAAGCTGGGAATTTTAAGGCATGCTCAAGGTTGTGAGAGGCTTTAAGTAGAGTAGAGAGTAGGTGGGGCCTTTTTTGGCTTCTTTTGTTTTTAAGCTTTTATTTATTTATTGTAGAGTAATATTATTGTTATGCATTGATGTGATATATAAAAAAGGACATTGGATTGCATATGGCTTGATTTTGATTGGGTGAATGTTTTTATTTTATGAGAAAAGTTAAATGTTCACTTGTTTGGTATCTAAATGTAAAATAAAGAATAGGCTGTTATTTGTATTGAGTACTCTCTTCATTTTTTTTAGTTGCTAACTTGCTATAATTTATTTGTGTATAACTATCTACATGAGAACTTTAATTTTTATAGACGTAAGGATAAATATAGTTATGTGAGATTTTGTTTGATTTCTTTTAATGTGTGCTTTCTAAATATATAATTTCTCTGTTTCACAATATATGTACTATTTCTCATTTGGATACTATATATTAATCAACTTTCACAATCTTTCTCTCAAAATTATGTAAGAAAAAGCATAGTAAGTGGGATCTTGTTGAATTTGGCTAAATGCGAGGATTTCAAATATCAACTTCTTATAATTTTTACTTATACACAATTAAAGAAATTAATGTCGAAAGATATATGTTTCACAATATATGTTTTTTTCTAATATTCGTTAAGATATTACGGTTTTAAGTTGTGTCTCGAAAATTAAAAATGTAGCAACTAAAATAAGACGTAAGGAGTAAACGTAATGAAGTTCTTTTACTAGTTTTAACATTTGTTTTATTTCGGTCTTTATAATATGATTGTGACAATTAAGAAATTAACAAATCTATGCATAAGAATTTAACATTTTGAAGAGAAATATAAATTAGTTCAAATGCTACTATTTTCTCCGTCTTTAGTTTGATTTCAGATTTTTATAATACGCATAGTATATAATTAGAAAAATGTAGTTAAGATTAATGTATTGAACTTTGGAGGATATTTGAAGAACTAATAATTTAATTTACAATGATGTTGTTGCTTGACTTGATAATTTAGGATGATGAGTGCGATATAGAACGACAAAATTCTTTTTCTTTCCACCGCAATTTGTGACATTCCAGTTGGGCTTAAAATCAGTGTAGTCATAATCAAAAGTAATCATTCCTTGATTTTAAAGCATGCTTTATTTGTTTTCGTAAAAGGCTTTGTTTGGTTCATTATAGACAAATAATGAATTTCCAACTCAAATCATAAATTTGTGAAGACTAATAAAAAAAAAGTAAAATTATCAAGTTTGTTCAATTTTCCATCACTATTAGTTAAGCTACAAACATTAGTAGATGCAAACTTTGCATAATAATTTCAATATAATTTATTCGTAGTTTTTTTTTTTTTTTTTTTTTTTTTTGAAACAAACACGAACTCTGTCAATTGTTATTAATCAAGCACAAATCAAAAGCAACTACATCCTCCAACACACCTGGACAACTCCCCACCCAAACTCGCGTTGAGAAATCGAGCGGGCTAAGGTGAGCCATTGTATGCGCAGCTAAGATAATTTATTCGTAGTTGATGATCATCTTAGAGTTGGTGAAAAATGACCAAAAAAGAAACTTGTAGCATTTAGATACTTCAATAATCAACTTGTCACGTAATATGACCCAAACCTGATTCGCTGACCCAATTCAACTAACTTATTGCTCAATTTCGACATAAAAGAATTGTAAGTATAGTGGTAGATCCAAAAAGTACGGAATGAGGCATGAATACAAGTTAAAATGAGTACTCATTTCAAGATAATTTACCGTCACCAATCAAGTAAACACAACACAAAATTGAAATTATGTTTGATATACTATTATGTAAACGTGAACTGTGTAGTATATACATTATAAGCTAAAATGTTATAATTAAACAATTTTGTTAACATAATTGAACTACATGTCAATTGTTAGCTGATTCTTAATGTCTAACGGTTACACATTTTTTTAGCTATACCACTAAACTAACTCTGAAAAAGTACTTTCCTATATATATGACACTTTTCTTTTGTATAATAGTCCATCCGTTTTATTTTAATCTACACACTTTGACATTTTACACTATTCACAAATTTCACTTTGACCATCATTTGTTATTTATACGTGGATGTAAATATAGTCATGTGGGATCTTGTTAGATTCATCATAACATGTATTTTATTAATATGTACTTTTTATAATATTTACAAATACAAAACTAAAGATATATGTCCTCAAAGTTTTGCTTGACATGCGTGAAAAGTGTAAGTGTGTAGATTAAAATGAAACGGAGGGAGTAGTACCATTAAATTTCACATGCAAGTTGGATAATATTTTCAAAATGTTGATATAGCGATATAATTATGTATATAAAATAAGCTACAAGAAAAAATATTACCAGGGAAACAATTATTTTAAGTTTATAAAGAAGAGAATTTAACACTAAAGAAAGTCTAATATCATATACTTCCTTCATCACAAAATAAGTAATACACTTCTCTCTTTTATGTGAGAATATTTTGGGAGAAGTGTGTCACTTATTTTACAACAGAGGAAGTAACTCACTAACTCATATGACTATTAGGCAATATGAAAAGCCGCCTCTATAATAGTACTTACTAAGCCTACCTTTTCCTTAAGAAAAACGAAGCCTCCTTTACTAGCATAGATTTCATAGGAGTATAAGGCAATATGAAAAGCCTCCTTTACTAGCATGGTCAGCCCAAAGGAAAATAGTCCAAAAAATGTTACCTTACAGTCTTACTAACATAGTCCAAAAAATAGTTCGTCCAAACTGGACCTAATGGAATATCCATCACATAACCCGCAAGATTTGTATATATCTTCATATCTTAGTGTTTGTTTTATTATTTGAAAATTTACAACTGTACTACTTTATCCGCAATTGTGTGAGATTGTAGTACTTCTACTTTCACCTTCACTTTCAAGTTTTTGCGAGAAATTACCTTATACCACAACAAATAAATTTTAGGATTTTTTTTATCTCAAACTACCTTTAACTTTTAAGTTTTTGCGAGAAACCACCTTATAAAAATTTGTTATCCCAAACTACCTTACTTTTACCATTTTGTTGTTGACAGCTACCTTATGCAGGTTTCCGGCGTTGACTTTTTTGTCCTAATTTTTTAATGTCACGTAATATCACTTGACCTCTTCAAACTTCTTTTTCATTTTCCCCACCCTATTTTCCCCATTTCTCGCAGCGCTTTCTCTCTCTCTCTCTCATATCTATGTTGACACTTTGTACTAGGGGTGTTCATTTCGGATATCCGATCTGAAATTTCGGTCCGGGAAAAAATGTGATCTAAATCCTTTTCGAAAAAATCGGATATCCGAAATTTCGGAACGAATATCCGAAAACAATAAAATTGATTTTTTCAAAGGAAAAGTTCATAAAAAAAGTTTCGAATTGGATATCCGACCTTGAAAATGGATATTTTTTGATCGGATATCTGAAAAATCCGAAAAATGCTGACCCGTATCCGATCCGAATATTTTCAGATATCCAATACGAAATATTCGAAAACTAAAAATTTTGGATATCCGAAAAATCGGATCGGATCACGGATCGGATATTTATGAACACCCCTACTTTGTACCACTAATCCACCATTAAATTCCATAAACTAAAATTGAAACAATCACCCTCTGAGTCTCCTTGAATCTCAAGCAATTTCCACAAGGGTAATTTTGTTTCTCCTATAATTTTGAAGTAAAAAAAAAAGTCAACACGGAAAACCGGTATAAGGTGGCTGTCAACAATAAAATGGTAAAAGTAAGGTAGTTTCAGACCACAAATTTTTTATAAGGTAGTTTCTCGAAAAAACTTGAAAATTAAAGGTAGTTTGGGACAAAAATAAATCTAAATTTTATTTTCCAATTGAACTCTAATGCAATTCAAGGGTGGCGCTGAGTATGTACATCGTGTTATTTATCGTTGGTGCTGGCTTCCTCAAATTTTATTTATTGGATTGAAAAGTGGTTAATGTGTGATTATTTGTCACATTTCTTATGCATATTGTATCTCATCAAGTACCAATTTCATCTTCGTGACACAAGACTATCTCTATTATATAAGGCAACTCTTGAGGACTTTGGTGTCCACTTGAGTTGCCCAAATTACCCCCAATTACAAACAATAATTACATAATTAACCACTCAATAAATTTTAAAAACAAAAGTTAAATAAGTAAAAAAAGGGGGAAACAAAGAAAAAGAAATGTACTGTCTAACTTACTCAGAAAACCGCCAAAAAATAAGGGAAAAAAAACAAAAATAAAAAAATTACAACGTCTAAGTTATGAACAATTAATCGCCCAACTCAATCCCCTAATTACATGGGGAAAACAAGCGCAACCAAATTCCGAAAACAACTCCTTCGGTTCCTGCTCTTCTCCTTCCTATTATCTCCACTTCTCAAACCTCCGAAAACCACAGTGAGAATACCCAAAAACACGGAATCATTACAATACTATTATACCACCAACATCAGGTAATCACATAATAAATCACTGTTTTACCATTTAATTTCAAAAATACATCATTCATTTTCTCAATCTCTATTCATACAGGATACTTTTTCACTAATAGTACTCAACAAGCAACGACTTTCGTGGGGCATCAGTGTCAACAAGCAAATAATAACAAGGTTTTACCTACTTCTGAACATCAAAACTTAAAATGTGTTTCCTTTATTATTCACAACATCCAATTTAATGATTTTGATAATGTATTTTGTGCGAATTTCATTCACGACAGCAGGATAAGGAAAGTATCAGTTACAATCGACCAATTTCGTCAACCAAATATCAGCAAAAAGGGGCATTTGCAAGGTAAGTGTGTAATTGCAAATCATTTACATACTAATATTCAATTGCAAATGGTTTTTTTTTTGTTTTTGGGGAAATTAGGGAATACCCAAAAAAATATACAGTAAGAACGTCTTTTCACCATTTATCATTTTCAACTATAGAATACTTTATGAAATTAACAAAAAAAAAAATTGATTTTTCAATAAAAACGCTGACAAAAAATATAAAGAAAAATTGGTGACATTTTCATTTAGATAAAAAAATGGAGACATTTTCGTGCATTTTTACAAATTGTAAAAGTAACAATTTTTATAACCGAAAAAATTATACCCAAAAAAACTGAAAAGAATATTAACGGTCATAGAATTAAAACACAGAATCTACAATTCATCCGATTGAATTTGTAAACAAGAAAAAAAAAATCTTTTTCAAACTATAAGCACCCATACTTATCTCTTGCTTCTCACAAGAAATCAACAAAACCCACACAACTTTTTATCAATTGCACTGAAAAATGTAACTGCAACAAAAAAATCCTACCAAAATCTTTCACATGCAAAGAAAAAAACAAGGCATGGGATTAATGTAAAAAAAAAATCCAACTCAAAACAAACAATCAAACGAAATACATGTATCAAACACGGCATGGAATTAATAGTAGACTAACAAAAACGAAATTCCGGGAGACTTTGATACCAACCAATCCCATCTTTAAATCAATTTTGAACAAAAAAAATCAAACTCTAAATGTTGATTCAACATTCCAAATTTCCAACTTTAAATCAATTTCGAACAAAAAAAAAAATCAAAATTAAGCAACAAACCAGACAACAGATTGATGGCAACAAATACAGGGAGATAGATCCGCCTACCTCCATTAATCCTTCAAAAATCTTATAACTTTAATTTTTGATGCATAATTTGTGGACTTTCACACCCACAAGTTGAGTTTGTAGACTTTGCTGTTTGGTTTCCATTAATTGATGGCGATGACAACAGATTTAATGGGTTTAATAGTTTCAAATTTTTTGGGTTTTGGAGACGAAGATATCGGTGGTGTGTGTGATTTCCGGCGTGAGGGAAAGGGAGGAGAGTGAGGCGGACTACGAGCGTGATTCATTCTTTAGGGCATTTTTTTTTCACTTGTGGTAGTAGGGATGATAGAGAGAGAGATTGAGAAGCATTGGGGTCTACACGAGTTTGGTTTTAATAAGAGGAAAGTACAGAGAGTGAAACCTTCTTGAGGGCATTTTGTTTTTCACTGTGGTATTTGGGTGACTACATCTACACGAGGAAATAGTTTGGTTTTATTAAGAAGTTATAAATATATCTCTATTTAACAATTCTTTACAAAATGTTGTCCACATGAAGTTATAAAAAAATCTTTACAATAATTTGATTCACACTATTAAGAAGTATAACTCTTAGGATTTAGCGTGTCAACTGTCACCATGTAGTGTAGCCGTGTAGGTAAAGTGGTAAACACTAAACAATGCAGTTCTACTGTTCTGCAAATCTCTATTTAACAATTCTCTTGCTACAAATTATTTGATTTAATATCTTACTCTACTTCATACTTCTTAATATATAAAATAATCAGCTTCATAGAATAGAGATATGTTTAGAAATACAAACTCAACTTTTTCACAACTTTTTTCAAAACAATTCACATTTTTAACAATCTCTAATTGATATTGAAGCCACTAAAATGCATTCAAAATATTCATACTATTAAGCTGCTTATTTTATATATTAAGAAGTGTGAAGTAGAGTAAGATATTGAATCAATTAATTTGTACCAAGGATAATCTCTATCTAATTGATATTGAAGCCACTAAAATGCATTCAAAATATTCATACTATTAAGCTGCTTATTTTATATATTAAGAAGTGTGAAGTAGAGTAAGATATTGAATCAATTAATTTGTACCAAGGATAATCTCTATCCAATAATACGTTACTTAAATTGCATCAAAAGAAGCATCTCATCCCTTAAATTTATTTTACTTTATCAGTTTATGTTCATGTTTGTGCTTCACCCAACGATTTTCTTATTCTTTGTTCATTTAACTTGAGTATTTTAATTACTTATACATTGATATGCAATTATAATAGAGAATTTAATGTACTGTTTCTGATTTAGTAACTTTTTGGATTGTACATTAATACTTAAAACTTATATTCAAAGAGCTATATATGTACATATACGTGTTAGTATTTTTGTAGAAAGATGTTAAAGTTGTACTTAGAATTGGATAGAGCTATATATGTACATATACGTGTTAGTATTTTTGTAGAAAGATGTTAAAGTTGTAGTTAGAATTGGATAGAGTATTAGATAGGTGTAGTTAGAATTGGATAGAGTATTAATGTTAAAGTTGGGTTAATGTGACAGTTAAATTAACAAAAATGGTTAATCATCTCTATTGCAACAATTATTTTAACTTTGTTAAAATATGTAGCTAACTGATAAAACTAAAATCAAACAAATAGAATTAGATAGGTATAGTTATAATTGGATAGAGATTAATGTTAAAGTTTGGTTAATCGGAAAGTTAAATTAATAAAAAGGGTTAATCATAATAAAACAAAAGCAAATACAACACTGCATAATAAAGGGAAATTATATCATCAATTTATAATAAACGCGTTAAATTGATATGTGTAGTTTTATAATGGATGAAAACGAAATTCAAAATACTACAAAACGGAGGAAATGGAGTAACGATAAAAGACGTCAAAGGCAATCACTCACTCCAGAAGAAAGAGAGCGTCATAATGCAATAAGACGATCCAGATACGCCGATGGACATGGAGAAAATGCGGCTGCTTCTAACGATCATTGCATGAGTGAAGATTGCAATGATCATTCAAACCCTTCAGAAGTAAGAAGGCCCATGTCAGACATTACTAACTCTAATAGTCGTGTCATTGGCGGACATGAAAGACAAAATGGTGCGTATTATAAAGTTAATTAACTTAGTGTAAATACGTACAAAAGATCATTAATTAGACTTACATGGAAACACCTTTTTCGATTATGCAGTACACCCCATTGGTGAACTGCGTTCACTCGACACACGGGCACACATTGAAAATCAAAACCAAAGTTATGGGGACTTTGCAAATGGAAACAACTTGCACAATCGATTCTTTTGTGTGGGAGAAAGTAGTACAACCAATGCAGATCTATTGGAACCCACATCAGATGCAAGAGACATTCCGCACTTAGCCGAGACAGAAAGTGAAAGTTGTTTGCCCCGTCAAACAGTTGAAGTCGGTAACAACAGCAGATCCCATTCGAACAACTTATCAAGTCTCATCTCTGATAATGTACGGGTTTGGAAAGTGGGAAGACGCGGCTATCGAAATTGTGCAAGAAACTACACTGAGTCACAAGGGGTGCCCATATTCAATTTGCCTACAATGACAACGTGTCCACATTGTCAAGCACGCCTTTTTCGGTCTGAATCTCCAGAACTTTGTTGCTTAAACGGGAGGGTCGATCTACTGTATTACCTTTGTCATCTCGATTTACTTGACTGTTCTCCGATCGGTCGGATGAGGGGATTCACTTCGGACGGAACATCCGTAATTATAACCATGTCTTCGCGTTCACTTCAATGGGAGTAGAAATAGATGACGAATTGGCCAATGCACGTCAAGGTGTGTACACATATCGTGCTCAAATGTCAATTTATCACCGCATCGGTGGTCTATTGCCTTTGAACTCAAATGATCGTCCTCGGTTCCTTCAACTCTACATCTATGACACTCGATCATGAAAATGAAAATCGTGTAGCTGAAAATTCTTCATTACGGATCAACATCATTGACAGAATTAAGCATATTCTAAATGCTCATAATCCTTTTGTCCATAATCTTCGTCATCTTGCACAACGTCTTGACATACACGATCGCAAGTTTGTCATCAAAGAGTAACCCGCCAATAATCGTCAATACTCAATGCCTTCAGCATCCCAGGTGGCAACCGTCGTTGTTGGAGGGGATGATATGGCTAACATCAAAGAGAGAGATATTATGATAGAGTCTGTCAATGGACAATTGATGTATATCAAAGATATCTGCGGGTTATTACGACCCACTACAATATCCTCTATTATTTCCTTATGGCTCTTATGGATGGGATATAAACAATCGTACAACGACGGGCGGGGAAAGGCGACATGCCGGGAATTCTATGCATATATGTTTCAGGTGAAAATTACTTTAAAACTCTTATGTGTATGTCTCATTTTCCTACATCTTAATACTTATCTCATTCTAACAACAACCAAAAAATGTGTTCCTTAGATGCGACAACATCTTGATTCTCTACTCCTAAGAGGTGGTCGTCTCCTCCAACAATATGTTGTTGATAAGCGTGTAAAAATGCAAGCATCCAAGCTGAGATGGATTGCACTTAATCAAGACAAGATACGTGCTGATTTGTACAAGGGGTTAGAGGATTCTCTTAATCTTTGGAGAGCATAACACAGGTTCAAATTCATTTAGCTATACCAATACTCTTCGTACTTAAACGAATCCCTTCAATTAACATTACTTTTTCTTCAATAAATTTTCATCTGTAGAGAATGTTGGTCGAAGGACGATACTACCGTCTTCATTCGTCGGAAGCCCACGAGATATGCACCAGAGGTACCAAGATGCCATGGCCTTGGTACAGAAGTTTGGCAAGCCGGATATATTCCTGACAATGACATGCAATCCATCTTGGTCGAAATACAATCGGAACTATTGCCTGGGACAAGTTCCAAATGATCGCCCGGATCTAATAACAAGGGTCTTTCATGCTAAATTTGAAGAGTTGAAAAAAGATGTTCTGGAAAGGGGAATCCTTGGAAAGGTGGTTGCTTATGTATATGTAGTTGAATTCCAAAATAGAGGTCTTCCGCATGTTCATATGTTGCCGATCCTCGACCAAACCGACAAGCTAACCACTCCGGATGACTACGATATAGTTGTCAGAGCAGAAATACCAGATGAACAACAAGAACCGGAATTGTACAAGAGAGTTCTTAAACACATGGTGCATGGTCCATGTGGTGTTCACAATAGGGATTCTCCATGCATGAAAGAAGGGAGTTGTAAGAAAGGATTCCCAAAGTCATTTACTGATGCAACAATGCAAGGAAATGATTCATATCCTCTATATCGTCGCCGACAAGATCGTCCACCCGTACCATTGCGTCACAATTCACGGATAAAAGTAGACAACCGATGGGTAATTCCCTACAATCCATTTTTGCTCTTAAAGTACGACTGCCACATCAATATAGAGATATGCAGCAGCATTAAGTGTGTCAAATATCTCTACAAATATATACATAATGGTTCGGATAGAGTATCCATGGAAGTTAAGAATGGTGATGAGATTAAACAATACGTGGATGCAAGATGGATATGTGCACCCGAAGCTTTTTGGAAAATTTTCAAATTCCCTTTAACTCGGATGTGTCCAGCTGTAGACCGTTTGTAGGTCCATTTGCCAAACATGCATCAAGTGAGATTCGAAGGGAACTGACCTAATCTCGGACGTATTAGACGACCCGAGAAACTCCAGGACGATGCTGACTCAATTCTTCAAGATGAATGAAATTGATGCAGCTGCAAGAAGATATCTTTACAGAGAATTCCCAGAGCATTACAGGTGGGTTAAGTCCACGTGTGAGTGGCAACAAAGGAGAAGTAATCAGCGAGTTATGGGTCGATTGTACGTAGCTTCTCCATTAGAAGGAGAGAGATTTTACATGAGATTATTGCTCAACCACGTGCGAGGTCCCCAATCATTTGAACATCCGAGAACGGTCAACGGTGTCACACAACCGACATTCGGTAGCCGCTGCAGAATCCCTCGGTCTAATTGAGAGTGATGAAAGCATCCGTCGTTGTCTTTTAGAAGCATCTTTTATAAGAATGCCATCATCATTGCGAAGATTATTCGCAACCATCTTGGTATACTTCGCCAACCAACCGGATTACGTGCTCTATGGGACGAGTTCTTCACTTTCATGGTTGAGGATTATCCATCTTCAAGCACGACAATTAACAATGATGTTCTCACTAACAAGCTTCGCGGGACTTAGATCGTTTATTACGGCCATTGAGGAAAAGAATTTCGACTTCACGGAAATTGCCAAGTTTACCGAGAAAGTACCGAGGACATCGACGATCTTCCCGCAATCATGGAGGAATACTTTTCCGTGCCGGTTCCGAGAAGAGGACTTGGCGTGTGTAAACACTCTTAATAGCGACCAACAACATGCATTCGACACAATTATGGATGCTTGTTAATTCAAAAAACTGGTGGAGCGTTTTTCGTTGATGGCCCGGGAGGTACAGGCAAAACATTCTTATACGAGCACTCCTAGCTACCGTGAAAAGAAGAGGTGAAATTGCTTTGTTCCCACGGCGACATCTCGGTATTGCAGCAACGTTGTTGCATCAAGGAAGAACATCGCACTCGACTTTTCAGCTTCCATTGCAACCCGATAGCAACTCAACTTGCTCATTTACCAAGCGTTCCAAAAGCGCCACTTGTTCTTAAACACTCGCCATAATTATATGGGATGAGGCTCCAATGACACACAGATATCAATTTGAAGCCGTTGATCGATCACTGAGAGATTTAATGGGGAATGACTTACCGTTTGGAGGGAAAATTATCGTGTTTGGTGGTGATTTCAGACAAGTGTTACCAGTGGTTCGAAACGGAACAAGGGCTCAAATGATAGATGCTTCATTCGTCAAGTCCCCTATTTGGAGACACGTAAGTATTTTGCATCTGAGAGAAAATATGAGATCAAGAGAAGACAACACAATTGCTACTCGGTTGCTCTCAATTGGCAACGGAGATGAACCTACTGTATCAGATCAAATGATAAAAGCGCCAAACAATATGGTCATACCATCAATAGACGATGTGGGTATTGAAATGTTGATTGACCGGGTTTTTCCAAATCTAAGTCAGCATGTGGGAGAAGGAAATTATATGGTTGAAAGGGCCATCATCACACCCCTCAACGAAGATGCGAGACAAGATAAATGATAAGGTTGTTGAAAAGTTTCTCGGGGAAGGAAAAACATACTATTCGATTGATTCTGTTCCCGAAGACAAGAGAAATTTGTATCAGCAAGAGTTTTTGAATTCAATTTCAGCTTCGGGATTGCCTCCTCATGCTCTCACTCTGAAACCTGGGGTACCTTTAATGCTTTTGAGAAACATCGATCCTAAAAATGGGCTTTGCAATGGAACACGATTGCTTTGTCGTTCACTAAATGAACATTTTATAGATGCTTGAGATTTTTAACAGGGGCATTCTAGGGGAAACAGAGTTTTTACGCCCGAATTCCATTGAAGAGTGCTTGAAGATATAAAGTTGCCATTTGAGCTGGTTAGAAAGCAGTTTCCAGTGAAGGTTAGTTTTGCCTTGACAATAAACAAGTCTCAGGGGCAAACTATACCACATGTAGGCATTTACCTACCGGATCATGTATTCGACCACGGTCGGCTCTATGTGGCATTATCACGGGGAACCTCTGAGAATACAACAAAGATTGTGGTAAAAAAGGGGAAAGTACAAGGACATCAAGGGGTGTTTACAAAGAACATTGTATATAAAGAAGTTTTATTGCCTCATGAATAGTTGTATTTAATGTGTACAATTTTCAAATACCCCTTTGTAACAAGAGCAAAATGTAAGCGATTGAAAAATAGTCATGATTCTACCTAATTTATGTACTTTACTATTATGACTTAATTCATAATAATCTCATGTTCCTATCGTAAGCTTATAGTCTTCAATTAATTGCATCATTACGATAATGATTTATTGTGAATCCTAACATATTGTAATGTGATGTGGATGTACAAATAGGGATGTTAGTCATTTTCAACTTATATGTAACTACATTTTTATCTCTAACATATTTTTTCGGGATGGAGTTCCATTATCCACCCTTTATGCATTTATATCCTTGCGGGGTACGACGATATAGTGTCGGGGCTCGGTTGGTTCGTAACTACGACATATTCACTTACACTCACCGCGGAACAACTAAGCGTATATGGAAAATGCTTTTCATTGATGTCGAGGTCAAAGAAAATTTCAAATAATGATTTATAATTTATTTCACAATGATACAATACACTATTATCAACTTCCATTTTGGTTTTAATAACAGGGTGAGTGCATACAATGCACTATATTCTCGCCCCATGTTGAAAACTTCATAGGAAGGTTTCACGAGGGATTTGTTTATGTACTCCGTGGGGTGCAAGTAGTGCACGCCGATGAGAGTAATAAAATCGTCCCAAACCGGAAACAAATGACGATAGCAGCGAAACAATTGTGATACGCGAAGAGCATGATGACAAGTGCAATTCCTAGATTCTTCTACAATTTAGTTGCTTTCAACCGGTTCCATGTTCATGCCAATCGTATCGATATATTGTTCGGTACTTTTACTAACCATCTATCTAGATTAAATTCTTAGCTTGAAGGAAGCTAACTTTAGTTATACAATTTTGATTTTGTTAAGATGCAATGGGATTAGTTCTATATGCTTCACCAATTGAGTCTGTTGGAGGAAATTCGGTTAAAAGAGATTTGGCGATAATGGATAAAACGTAAGTATATTCTAAGAAATTAATTGTTATTTGTATACCATCTCTATATTCATTTAACACAAAATGTTCCTAACACTAATCTCATTTCCCACTTGCAGTTGGACAATTATTAAGTTAACCCATTGGAATGAATTTGTGCACATACTTGGAGATGGGCATCTTAACACTGAAAATAATTTTTGTCTAATAATTCTATTTGCATGTGGTCTACATGTAAAGAGCTTTCGTGGTACAATATCGAACTACATGAATTAGCAGTATTTGCATTTTCATATTTAAAATTGTCATATTAATATGTGATAGTGGTTTTCTATGTTTCTTAAACATAGGTCGGGCATATCTTACAACAGGATTTTACTCCAGGATTCATGTTAACAAAGTAGATGACTTAACTACTTCCTTATCTACATGGTATGTGCAAGCTAATTATATCAATGGGTATCTTAAATTACTATTTTTATTGAATAATTTTTTCTTCTAAATTTATAGGTATGAATCCAATAAATTAGCGAAAAAAAGGGTTGCGGGGTTCCGCTCAACTCCTTTCTCCTTACAATCATCTATTGATATTTCAAATGCTCATCGGATCCGATTAGCTACCTTTCATGCCGTGAGAAATCTAATAATTCAATCATCTTGCAGGTACAATATTGTCGAGTTATTGCCAATGTGTGTCATCTTGAGCAGGCTGTCAATATCATATATGAAGCATGTCATCGTTGTCTTAGAAAGGTGGTTAATTTCCAAGGGGTTCCTAAATGTGAGTCTTGCGATCTTACTAATGTTCTAACCATTCCAAGGTATAGTTTTCGAACTTTTTTGATCTTTATCATTAAACAACCAAGATTTATTTTATCTAATTAACTTATATATCTTTTTTATTAACAGATTGTTAATTCGGCTTACAATATGTGATAGAAGTGGTTCTTTAAAGGTCACAATGCTTCATGATCTTGCACAACTCATTTTGAGATGCTCAGCTATGGACATAAAATTAATACTTCAACAGGTTATCATCTATTATAAACTAGCTTGCATTGCTTTTAAATACACTGCATAATTTCAAAGCCTATATTTACCTCTACAAAATAATTGTACAATTGTTTGCGTTAATGCAGCCAAATGGACGCACCCGAGTCATGCAGATGATATTTTCAAAACTTGGAAATAAAGCCTTCTCTTGGATTATACCTCCACCTATGCAAGAGTTCAATCCACATCATTCTTATATTGTTAGCTACGTGTTGCGAAGTCGATTTGAAGAGTGCATGTGGTTAACCAAACACCATCAAGATAAATTACGTAGTTGAAACACTAGAGATTTCATTTACTGTCTTTGTTATTATATTGTTACATCATGAATATGTTATTCCTTAGTTAAACTTTGTAAATAATTTTTCTAAAGTTAATAGTACATGTCATTACACAAATAATCAAATTACAACAATAATTTCGCACGCATCGCGTGCATATAAGGCTAGTCACAATGATTGTGCCCATCCTGATGCAATTAATCCAAGAATTCGCAGCTGCAAATAAAATTGCTTCATGACTTGAACAACAATAACAATAATAATAAGTAGTCCAGGTTGCAGATTTAGGGCTGACCCATTAGTATTTACTATTTACTACAAACGAAGGATTGCGAATTCTTGGATCAGTAACGGGGCCCAATTTGTATATATCAAAAATATAAAAAAAAATCGACTCTGCTGGGGATCGAACCCAGAATCTCTGGTTCCGTAGACCAGCGCCTTATCCATTGGGCCACAGAGTCACTTGTGAACATCTGCAGTAGTTAATTTATTTAAATTTTAACCGAAAGTCATGCTGAACTAAAATGTTGTGTATCACAATTTGTGAAGATTTTTTTTCACAGTGGTTGATTATAAAGTGTTAAATTTGAATAATGGTGGTCCATTTAATAAAAATATAATAATAGAAAAATTGTGATATATAATTTATATTTTTTGGTATAGAGAGAGTCACAAGGGTAAATGATGTAAATGGGATTTGATCCCAAGTTTGGCATACCACATTTCATAATTCTAATCAACTAAGCTAGTCGACATCCACATAATACACAAAATGTGTGATATAAGATTCCATAAGATTTTGATTCAATCTTATAAGATCTTTATATCTACAATTTATCACTCTCTTGTGTTTTTTTTGAAATAATAATTATTCGTTGATTTGATGTCATACAACATCTTTAAAATAATTCAAAACCGACAAATACATATCAAATTGGATCAAACAAAATTCTATTATGCCAAAATCACGAATTGATAAGATATAACAATTCTATAAACCCTCTTCCACATTGTTGTTAAATACAACCTTCTACGAGTGGGTCTATTTATCTGTTGTAATTTTGACGTAGAACTTGATTTGAGCAATTGACTGTAGACGAAAAATTGACATCTTCTTTGAAGTCGCACAAATTTTAATCAACAAATCAATCTGTAAGAGAAAATAAAACACCAAAAGCAAAAAATCCCCAAACTATCATAAGGAGAGAGATAAGACCCAACATATTGGTAGAACAACTCTCCATCAGAGAGAGACTGAAGGTTTATTGTAAACAAAAACTTAAAAACTAACAATAAAGAGAACAAACGGGGCTTACCACCGCCTAAAAGGGTGGTGGTAGCCACTATACCAAAAATGAGAACTAGAGTTTTTAGAGAGAATAGAGAGAGAAGAAAGAGAAAATGGCTAGGGCTTATACTCTTGTGTTGTTTAGTATTTAATAATACAATTTACATTATATCTATTAATCTCAACGAGTAATTTTTTATAGGTGCACGAACATGTCTGGACTACTAAGTACTTATCTTAGTTTGACTCTGAATTAAGGTAAAGCGAACACACTGAGCCCCCAACATCACCACCCTTCGAGTTAGGCAAGTAGCTAGAAATGGTAGTTGGGTAGGCCGGATGCATATAATCTCGGCCTCCCCCATATCCAAATCTACCAAAAAGTTTTATACATACTCATTATTTATGGTTGGTACAATCATCCATTTATAATTTCATATCCGTACACATTTTTTTTTCCGGTTAAAGGGAGCATATCCGTACACATAGGTATACACATAAATTCACATCCACTCCACCACCGTACCCTAGATGACAATATCATGACATATTCACCTAAACCATCGAGTAGAGACTATTTTTCAGATCAATGATAAGATTTATTGATTTCTACCTATATATGATCACTTGTTTACGTGTGTGTCTTCATTTATTTTTCTTCTAATTCTTCAAAAGATGTTTAAAAAAAGATCTAAAAGAGTGAAAAAGAAAGTCGAATGCTAAGCTAGTCAAGATGTACCTTATACACCCGTATGTATGCAAAATTATATCCTCTCTGATTTACAGGTGAGTAACACGTTTGAGAAAAAACAAGTTAAAAGGGAGTATCTTGCACCTATATAATGAAAATTGTACATGTTAGTCCATACTATATGTACCATGTGTATAAAATCATGATTTGTGTTTGTACTTTGGTGTTTGATGTAACTAGGACTTGGAATGGAGAGATGTAGTTAGTCTGAGAAAGTGAGCATTAATTAGTGTGTCATTAATAAGTTCATTTTCCCCCTATGATTAAGAAAAAAGTCGGGGGAATTGGGAAGCCTAGCCCCACGCCGGACTAGGAGGGGACAGGTAATACTCAACCTGCAGCTAAAAACACCCTAAACTCCTCCAACTTGTAAGCCCACTATTCTTTCTTCTTTACTCTAGCTAGTCTCTACCAACAACATTAACATCTACTATGTATATATGTTGCTGGTATAATACTATAGTACTATTAGAAAAGCTCAAAGATGAATATAAATGTTGTAATCACATAAAAAAAAATGTAACCTCCATTCTTTTGTAGTAGTATAAGTACATATCTTTTTGGTGTTTTTGCTTGAAATTATTCTTTGTATAACCTACATTGTTTTTTCTTTTATCACTAACAAGTAACGACTCATTTGATAGTCATGAATGAATATCGCAATGATAGTGAATTTAAATGTAATTCTGTAAATAAATTCTCATAGCAATAATAATCATGGTAATGAAATGAACGTCATCCCTCAAATGTGTTTTTCTTCATAAATATCTATTATAACTCAATACCATCTCTAAATTGATCAACGATGATTATAAGATTTTGTATAGAAAAAGAGGTATTTTGGTCTTGAAACCTTTGCAAAAACCTAAAATTGTCTTGCAGATTTTACTAATCAACACCATTTTCACAACGGAGTGTTATTCACCTCTTCAAGATTTCACTTTGATCATTATTTTAACAAAGATTGGTCGTTCACAAATATGGCTTAACTTAGACAATCCAAATCCTCTAAACCAAACCGTGATAACCCCAATAAGGAGGAGGAGAGTTTGGTCCACATACAAGCCCAAAGGAGGTTCCATACTAAAATCAATTGGCAATAGTCCTCTAGCTTCTCCTCTTTCTTCAATGTGGGACAACTCACATGTGCACAACATATATGGGGTTCAACAAACTGACAATTAAACACACTAATAAATTACCAATTACCATTTGCTTCAAAAAGTTAACATTTTATCCACACAACATGAACCATTAATGCTTCAATTCTTATAACTTAACACAATTCATCATTCTATACAACAATCAACCCTAAACAATTTGAAACTAAACTCCAAACCCCATAGAATTCATAACACATACATAGAAAGTATAATATATGACGATTAATTACGTGCACAAATGATAATAATAGTACATGAAAAATTAAATGCATCACATCACACACAACTATAATCATAATCTCTCTAACACTGGTACCCCCACATCCATGAACAAACCCATCATCATCATCATTAATTTTTTTTGTCATCCATACACATCCTTCTGCTATGCCCTAACAATAGCTGTCCACATTATTCACTCACTCACTCACTCACTATAAATCTTCTCTTCACTTTCTCCGCGCCTCCTTAGCCTTTGCTCTTGGGGGTGCTACATACTACTACTACACCATCTATCAATATTCCTTCCCCTTTTTTTTCTCCTCCTCTTTCTCTCTCTATAAACTTTAAAATACCCCCTCTTTCTCTCTCTAGAATATTATACCATTCCATCTATAATATATCATTTATACATCATAACCATCTCCATCACCACCACCATCATCATCATCATCATATATCATTACCATCATTACCATCATCATCATCATCCTCTTTTTCTTTGCAAAGTTTTCCGGTGAGTGAGATAATTTCACGGCGAAGAAATTGCAAGCTGCGTTTTTTATGCACCAAACACACCCCACAAACTTGCATGATCCCCTCTCTTTCCTCTTTCTTTTTATTTATTTATTTATTTATTTTACATTTTTCTTCAACTACAACAAAACCCAAAAAAGCTTGTGTTTTGCTAGCTAATTTAAGGTGGGATTTATTTATTATTATTATTATTAACATTTTTTTAAAAAAAATGATTTTGGAAGGGTCTTTTTCTTCATAGTTTTCATCAACAATTTGCAAATCGAGGTTGAAAAAGGAGAAAATTTTAAAAAATATATTTTTATAAAGGTTTGACCGAATGAATCGAGAAAAATCCATCATATTACTAATTTCATTTCACATTTAAGATAGAAAATTTTAATAAAGATTGTACTTTATTTTCAATCCCGAGGAAGAATAAGAGAATTAGTAAGAAGATCACAACTCCCATAGTCAAAAGAGTGTGATAAGATTTCTCTTTGTTAGGACCTTAATTATACTAGACTATAGTACTATACAACTTTGTTTAATTATTATTATAATTATACAACTATAGTACTCCATTAGTAAGTACTACGTACCATTCTATGAGTAAAGGAGAATTATATAGTTGTGTATAATATATGATCCCAAGACCATATATTATACTCTATATGATCTCCCCCCTTCATAAAAAGTCTAAAACTCTTAGCTTTTTACAGGTCAAATTTATGAGAACTAGCAAGTGTAGAGAGTATTATTATTAGTATATATACACATAAATTGATTACATCTATGAATTTCAAGCAAGATCTCGTTTGTCACATTTCTTCACTTTGAAATTGGTGTAAATCTCTCCTCCCTTTTACTTTCCCTACACGAGATCCAAACACCTCCCTTAGTCCCTTTAGCTTAGCTTCATTCAACCCCCTTTCCCCACGGTATTTTTCTCTCATATAGTTTACGCGTCTTGTTACACAACAAGAAACAGTACTGATTTATGCGACTAAAGTTCTAGTAGTCGCATAAATTTGCTTATTTCTTTTAGTGTTAGTGTTAGAGTTCATTATTATTTCTAGAAAAAAAAAAAAAAAGGCATGAACAACTTATAAAGTAAAAAAAGATGATTAATTTGGAATTTATTTATTTTTTGTGTGTGTGAGTTTATTTTGGGAAGTTGAATAAGAGTGTAATGGTATAATTTGTTGACTTTGGGTTTGACAGTTCAAATCTGGTGAAAGCTGCTGATCGATCATACAAAAAACAGCTACTTCTGCTACCTTGTTTAGCTCTAGCTGCTGCTCAAGAAAGAGTTCCAAAAACAAGAAAAATCCTCTTCAACTGTTTTTGAAAGAGAGATAAAATCTTTGCCGTCTTTTTACATCAAATCTTCTTTTAAAAGGTAGATCTTCTTCTTAATTCTTCAATCTTCTTCCAACTCTTTTTTCTTTTTCAGTACTACATACATACATATATATATACATATAATATATATATATACTCCTACTTCATTAAATACTACTCTATCTTTTACAGTTATCATTCTTCTTGAAGAATCAATTCAAGCTCAAAGAATTAACTATTAAGTGTAGAAAATGGCATCGTCGTCGAATTCGCCGTGTGCGGCGTGCAAGTTTCTAAGGAGAAAGTGTCAACCAGAGTGTGTTTTTGCGCCCTACTTTCCACCAGACCAACCTCAAAAGTTCGCCAACGTGCATAAAGTGTTCGGCGCTAGTAACGTGACAAAGCTCCTAAACGAGCTCCACCCTCACCAGAGGGAAGACGCCGTCAACTCTTTAGCTTACGAGGCAGACATGCGCCTCCGAGACCCAGTCTACGGCTGCGTAGGGGTTATTTCATTACTCCAACATCAGCTTCGTCAGCTGCAAATGGACTTATCATGTGCTCGTACTGAGCTCTCTAAATACCAAAACTTCACTTTCCCTACCCCCGCTACAAATTGTAGCGGGGGTGGGATTTTAACGGCTTCTGCTGTGGCAAGCACTGCTTCCGCCACAGCAGGAGCCGCCCACCACCATCCCCAGTCTCTCGGGATTGGACTACTGGGGATTGGTGGTGGTTTAACTGGTGCGGCGAGGGACCAACAACAACTGTACTCGCCGCACCAGTTTTTCCCTAGTAACCATCACCAAACAGGTGTTGGTTTAGGGATTAATACTTTAAGAGGGTTTGATATGGCGGCTGGTGGTAGTGGTAATCATGGTTATGATGCTGGACTACTTGCTATGAATATGAATGTGTCTGCTGCCGCCGGTATAGGCCAGCTCGCTCAGCTCCATCAACAGCCTACTGCTAGGGCTGCTGGAGGCGATGACCGCCGGAGTATTGATCCGTCTTAATCTGCTTAGGCTTTCTCCATTTTCATGCCATGGCTTCTTGCAAACCCTACCACAGGTAATTCATCCGTTTCTATTTGTTCTTCCTATATTAACATATAACGTTTTTTTTTTTCTCAAAAAGATTCCAAATAAGAAGAACTATAAGTAGCGGAAGGAATACTATATTGTTTCTATTTATTTTAAAATATGTCTTTTTATTTCCGTTTTAAAAAATATATATATAATTGGTCCATGTTACATACTCCCTCCGTTTCTTTTTAATGGTTACACTTACACTTTTCACGCATGCCAATGCAAAACTTTGATGATATATATCTCTAGTTTTGTATTTGTAAAAATTATGAAAAGTATATATTAATAAAATACATACTAACACGAATCTAACAAGATCCAACATGACTATATTTTTATTTACGTATAAATCACAAACGAAGGTCAAAGTGCAATTTGTAAATAATGTAAAATGTCAAAGTGTAACAATTAAAAAGAAACGGAGGTAGTATATATTAAGCTATGGGTGATTTATTGTACTGTGGAAAAAAGAAATGCTAATGAAAATTTTCATAACATTTAGGTCTTGGAATTTTAAAAGTGTAATGATAAATGTGGAGAATTTTATAAAATATGAACTCTTTACTATTTAGTCTTTCCCTGCACCCCTTATTTCTCTATCTTTTCCTAAAACATAGTTATCATCACATGGTGTGTCTAATGCAATTACTCAAGAAACAGTAATAAGATCATACTTCATATACTTATTCAACAATTAAGATACAGTGATATGTAAACACTATTATTATTTCTAACCAATAGTGATATCTGAAACATTTGTGGCTTGATACAGTAAGAGATTCAGGATAGAGTGCAGTGGATGTTTTGCTACAAATACATATAAGGTCAGGTGCAATAATTATAGTATTGCGAGAAAAATACTGTATGTTTGTTCTTCATTTTGACTTAAATAGGGAAAATTTAACATAAAAATAAAGGAGGAATAATTTTGATTTTATAATAATTATAACATCAAAAAATAGAATTGTGCAAAAAGGGAAAAAAAAGGTATGCTTAATTTCGGATTACTAATTCTTCTATTAAGTAATGTTGTGCTAATAATACCCTTGGGTTATTTAGATAGAAATATTATTAATTGAAATTTTATGACAAAAATTACGCGTTATCTAGTATTATTAGATGTTTAGTATTTCTAACAATATGTTTTATTTCCAACTATGATTGGTTAAATATTTGTGCATAAAAAGACATCAATTTGAATGTTGATTATAACATGTACAATTGACCAATTGTACACTTAGAAAAGAACAAGTACTAGCGCACAAGTTAGGGTTACAACCTTTTCAATATGAATCAATAGAAATGTTGAAGTAGTGTGAAAGAGAATCATTAGTGTTTGAAAAGACAGATTGAGAGAAAAAAAACATTAGCTAGGAAGAATTAGAACAATTAAATGAAGAAGAAGCCATAATAATTTACGGATGATGAGGTCATGGTATAACTTATAAGTGTCCTTTTACTGACATTACTAATATTAGGCAGCAAATATTACGCTCAACCACGTAAAAATAAAAACATCTCAATACACATATGATATTGTACTTTCCTTTTTGCATCTTTGGTGTGTGCTTTTTATCACTTGGTCACTAGCTAGTGTTCTCCCTTTTTGTTTCCCATTATTTTTGGAGAAATTTGCTAATTGAAAAGTGGAGGAAAATTATACTCCATAATATACACAATTGCAAACTTAGTATATCTTCTAAATTTTTAAAATTGCATTATATCACGAGTGCAACTCTTACGCCTCTTCAAAATAAGGGGAATTCGAACAAATTTTGAATGAATTCTTCAAAATAAAGGGAATTCGAACAAATTCTGAATGAATAATTTTTTGTAATGGTTTTTATTTGTTGAGATTGAATTTATTTTACAATATCAGATTTGGGGTGCAATTATTCTCAAGTTAATTTATCTTTTCTTAAATTGAGGTGCTAAATATAGTTTTAATGGAGTTTAATAAGCTTAATTGGTTCTTTATATCTTGAAGTAATGATTGTAATTTGTTTTTGTGTTATGCAGGTTTGTACAACTTGGAAAACCTAGGAGAATTCAATATCTTGAGAAGGGAGATTGAAAAACCTAGCAAGATAAAACTAAAGCGAGACAGAAGAAAGAGGAAGTTGTCCTCATATATCTTAATTATTAACATCTTTACATCAAATTTTTTTGCCATATATGTGTATCTATTATCTGTTTAAGAATTCGAAATTATGTCATATGTTATGGGACAAATACATGTGTTCTAGTGTATTAGTCTTGTCATTTTGCCCACAATTTCTTATGGTCCTCTTTATTTGTCTCTCCCACAATTGGAGCTGTGTTTTCTTAGGAATTCTCTATTATAGCCAGATAGGTTAAAGCTTGAAAAGGTCAACAATCAATATATTGTCTGATTTCTAATCCCCTTGTTATGAGAGTACTTTTTATTTTCCCATTTAGATCGTACTTCTGAAAATTAACATACATCTGTAATATCCCTATGATCATCACTACTCGAATAACTTTGACAAGGATACAGGCTCCAACCTAAGGCGGCTCACTATAGACCTTAACCTAAGGCTTAATTTGGTTGTACGGAAAATATTTTCGATGGAAATAAACTACCATGGAACATATTTTACAAAGAAATATATGATTATAGATTAGTCTTTCTTTTGTTGGGTAGAAAGTAATTTCCGTTTTAGAGAAAACTATATTTTAACTTCTACAAACGAAAATAAATTTAACCAAACACTCTTCTATAAAGTTATAATGATAAACACTTCTCTCTTCACTTAATTGGTACCTTAAGCAACGATAACCAGTCTATTTTCACAAAATGAAATATGTATGGAAACCTTTTTAAATTTGTCAAAGAAAATAAACCTCCAAAGAATGTGAAGGAAAGTTTGCACAATTTGCCTAGCTAATTACCAATTAGTAGATAAAAGTTATCTAATATGTATTGACTATCAAGTCGATACTTTTTTTTTGGGGTAAGGAAAGACTTTGACGAGTTGGGGGGAGTATTAAAGGGGATTTCAACATATAAAGGGTGAGAATCAATCTCAAAACCTATTGAAACCGGAAGAAATAATCTAATCACTAAGTTATCTCTCACTCTCCCATCAGTTGGTACGTACATTATACATAAATGAGTCTATGTGTGTCAGTGTGTCAATACATATACATAAGCTCATGGGTTCACAACTGTGTCTACTGTGTAGATAACTATATAACTATATATATATATATATATATATATATATATATATATATATATATATATATATATATATATATAGGATCCACGAAAACTAAACTTAAGTTCAAAACTGAAAACCGGTCTTTTTGCTCATTTTGCGGATTTTTGCCCATTTATGTTTTTTGCTCATTTCATGTTTTTGCTCATTTTAGCAAACTATCGCTCATTTTACGATGTTTTTGCTCATTTTACAAACTTTTGTTCATTTTATTTTTTTTGCTCATTTTATGTTTTCGCTCATTTTAAGAAACTTTTGCTCATTTTACAACTTTTTGCTCATTTTATGTTTTTTGCTCATTTTATATTTTTGCTCATTCTAAGAACTTTTTGCTCATTTTAACATTTTGCTCATTTTAAGAAACTTTTTGCTCATTTTATGTTGCAGTTTTTAATTTTCAACATAAGAAGTGGTTTTACGTGATCCTGTTCCTATATATATAAATATATATATATGTTCATGCATATGTGTGTGGGGGGGGGCCGCGTCTTATAGTCTTGACTCTTGAGAAGAAAAAAAAACTCCTTAGATGCCCCCCTGCATCTTATAGAGGGAAAGAATGAAGAAAATTGTGTACGTGCGTTTGTTTCGAAAGTCGTAAACATGCATATATATGAGATCTTTGGGAATTAGCAATATTATATCTTTTAATTTCGTAATCTTGAAGAGAATTCTTTTAAAGTTAGTAAATTCATGGCTAAAGAACGTTGGGTGTTTCACGTTCCTTCCGAAATCGAACCTTATGTCTTCATTGGACACTTTGTCCCTACCTTAATATATTTGCTACTGCTTTCCCCCTCAAAAAAAAAAAAAAAAGACCACGTAATAAGTACATTAGAATTGAGATCATTTTAGTTTCTTTTCCAAAAAGGTGCTAAGTTGCGTTCAAGAGGCTCATTTCAAGCTTAGTCCTTGTTTGACAATTTAGTGGATAGTTGATAGCTAATAGCAGATTATATTAGCGGGTAGGTGATAGATCATTGTATTAGCTAGTTTGACAAATTGATTTTATTAGCTGGTTATATAAAGATGTTTGGTAAGTAGATGACAGGTGATTACTGCTAGATTGTGTAAAATGACTAACAAGATTAGTGTTTGGATCCTCTAGAGTTAATAAAACTCAAGCAAGTAGAGTTTGGCATAGATATCAACCATTGAATAAAAAATCAATGGCCCATATATTATCTTTCCAAAACCCCCTATTTTTTCTTATCAAAATCCACCCCCTTATTTTCCCCTTCCCACTAATATTATGAGCCCTTGATTTAAAAATGTATGATTTAGATACAATTCTTCCTTGTTAGAGTTTTATTAGAACTCTAGAGGATCCGGACCCGATATTAACGTAATTTAGTCCACTCATCTCCACACCTCTAATGTTAAAGTGTTAGTCCCCTATGTTTTTCAAATCCTCTAATATGAGTTCAAACCTTTAATTTTTCCCCAAACCTCTCTTTACCAATCAAGGCCTTAGTGAAAAATAAAAGATCAGATAATTGACAAATTTTCTCCTGAACACATAGTACAAGTACTAGTCCCTTCAATTTAAATTGCTCATGCTCCTAGGATCATTAATTTCTTTCATCTCAAATTGAACTAATAAAGTATATTTCAGAGGACATAACTCGTCTTTTTGACTTCTTAAAATGTTTTGGGATAATAATGTACTTCCTCCATTTATTTGAAAATACGTGACATACGTTTGACTTTTGCACTATTTGCATGCTTTCATTTGAGTGTGTTTTGTGATTTTTACTTCAGAAAAAAATATTCATGGGATCTTGTGAGATTCGTCTTAACGTATACTTTCAAAATATCAACATTTTTTATAATTTGTACTTATAAGAATTAGAGATATTAATTATTAAAATTGCCATTAGTAAGCTAACCGTGTCCGAGATAAGTGTGCCGAGTATCTATGGTTCTTCCGAAAGTATATGGTTCTAGGCCAAAAGATCCTTAAAGCAAGATATTCAATTCGAAGTGTTAGATCTACTCAACGATCGTGGTTTTGTCATATTAGAATTGTATTTATTTCATTTTGATATGTATTTGTTTAGTTTTGACTTCTATTGTAGATGTCGTATGACTTTGAATCAATGAATTAATTTTTAATTTCAAAAAAAAAAAAAAACTTGTTTCAATATTCAAGTTTTTATACGCGACGCACCACACCGTTAATTAGTGGTATATGATGTATTGATGTGGGTTTAATTTGTTGGTTAGAATAAATAAGATTACTAATAATATATATACGAGAGCAACTTGTTAATGCATATATAAGAAATATTAACAAACACATAAATGAAAAAATTGATAATACATATATAGTACTCCCTCCGTCCCATAATATAAGTCCCTTTCCTTTTAAAGTGTCCCAAAATATAAGTCTTGTTTCTATTTTCAATCAATAATTATGTCCAAAATACCCTCATGAAAATAATTTAATTCCCAAAAAGTCCTTATGATTTCAGCTTCCAATGCACCATTATTAATGATAAAATGGAATCTTTTACCTCATTGAACTCATCTACACATTAAACCATGCAACATTAATGTTCAATTTTTATTTTATGTTAAAAGAAAAAAAAAAATATAGGTGTTTCCCAAAAAAAAATGAATCTTTTTATTCAAATAAAACAAGATTCCACTTTACCTTAATTAACGTGGAAAAACTAAATCAGGACTTATATTATGGGACGGAGGGAGTATTAATTATAATGTCGATCGGACTACAACTTGAGTGTGTGACTGTGGCATGGAAGATGAGCTAGATTTAAAATAATGATACCAATAGATTATCTAAAATAAAAACTACAAGTATTCAAGGTAGCACATATATATGCTTTAGATGGAAATGATATTTTTCTTTTTGTTTAGATGAATAAAAAGCCCCGATGAATAAATGATTCCTTATTTCCTTGTTTGCTTCAATCTCACATTTCCATGCATACGTTGATGAAGCTTGAAATATTCCTAAAAAGGGAGCATCTTTATTTATAATCCATTCAAGTATATTATAGCATTGCACACATTAATGTATACCGCTAGCTAGCTATAGCTGGTTAGTTGATTTCAGGGCCATGATGATGAGATATTAGTGGCCAGGACAAAGATTTGAAATATTGAATGCAATTCTCCGAGCTACTTATTATAGCGTTTCAATCTAAAAGCTTAATTATAAATGCATATGATATGCAAACTTAAATGCCATTTCAGCATTTTTTAGTTTGAATGTCTAGTATTATTACCGATTTCAGCATATTTGAGTTTGAATGTCTAGTATTATTACTGTTACACTCCATGCATAATTACTTTAAACAGCTCTACAAGTACGCAACAACTTAAGCAAATAATGAATACAGTACTTATTATAGGAGCAAATCTACACCACCTCTTTTCTTCTATACCTAATATTATAGGAGCATATAAGGGGTTTTATCATATTCTAAATATAAGCATAATCACATTAAATAATACTCCTGAATCACATGAATTTGATCTACCCAAATCTATATGATCAGACGAGCAAAAATAAGATTTAACCAACTACTCCCTCCGCTTTTTTTTATTTGCTACATTTGTTTCTTGGGAATGAAGCCACTACTTTGACCAATTATTTTGATTATTTTATAAGTAAAAATATAGTCATGTGTGATCTTGTTAGATTCGTCTCGACGTGTAGATTCATAATATCAAATTTTTATAATTTTTACTTAAGCGAAATAAGAGATATTAAGAGTTAAATAATGCTTTGCAAACCGTGCAAGTCAAATGTAGCAAATAAAAACAAGCAGAGGGAGTATATAGAACGACGACAATAGAATGTAAATTTATAAGCAATAGCCATAGAATGGGGAAAAATTAAAGAAAGAAGGATGATATCCATGGTAGCAAACTGCTAAGCATATATTTCAAGCTTCTTACACCTCAATTTTTCTACCAAGCTTATTTGGTGAAAATGAAAATTATGTAAGAATATATAGAATTGAAACATATACAATGAAAATAAATGTGCTTTAGATAAGTGAATTTGAGAAAATTAAAAATCGGTAAGTGCTTTAGATAACGAGTATTTCAGAGTACAATTTTTTATAACGTCAACACAATAAAATCATCATATTAGAAAAAAGAATATTTTTTAAATTGAGAATGATATATGCAACATTAAGAGTTTTATATAATTACAAATGAAAATATTAAGTAATAATTAAGAATTAATAACATATATTGACACTGAAGTATCATTTTACAAAATGTATCAATGATTATTGTTACACTCGGGTTAGATATATAGGTTGAAGTGGTGGAGTAGTGTCATTCTCGATCAAATATATTAAAACCATTTTTTTTACTAAGAAAGGTATGAGAATAATGAGAGAGTAACATGCATGCAAGTACTCCCTCCGTTTCTTTTTAATCTACACACTTTTTTTTTGGTCTGTTTCTTTTTAATCTACACACTGTTGCTTTTTCTATTTTAGGTAACATGTCACATCTACTTTCTCCTCTTTTTCCACCCATGTCATCCACTTTATAATATTTTAACCCACTTTTTACTTTCTTTCGCTCACTTTTCAATTTTTCTCTCATACTTTTGTCTTTCCCTTGGTTCTCCCCAAAGTGAAGTGAGTAAATTAAAATGAAGCGGAGGGAGTACTCATAACTAATGTTACTCCAAATAGGTAATATATTCCATTTATTTTATATCTTCACTAACAAAGAAGCTCCACAAGAAAAGTGGAACTATTAATTCCGCTCCTTTCCATTAGGGAGAGGCAATGACAGACCGTTGCAGAGGCAGAGAGAGGATTAGGGGGGTTGGAAGGCAATGCATATTGCAGGGGATGACATTTATGACTCACTACTGCTATGCTCTGTAATGCTCTCATTCAAATTCCAATGACCTTAAAATATGAGAGAAAGGAGTAAAGGACAATCTTTTTTACAAACTTACATTTTTATATGTTTACTTACTTCACTTTTATATTACATTTGTTTTGTTTTGTTTGATATATGCAGCATTTATGGTAATTGGTAACCACACATATCTTTGACTAACATCAAATTATCAATATCTCTAAATATGTGAAAGAAATTATATAAGTTGACATTTTGAAAATATATATGGGAATGAATTTAACATGTTCGTGCATGATAATAATTATATATGTATGATTAATATACAAGCTAAGCAAAATTTACAAACTTTGACCTAAAAGAATCATATAATGCATGTATTAAAACATGAAGGAATCATTAGTTCACTACTCTACAAAACACTACCTCCATTTTTCTTATTCACTATTTCTCCTCTTAAGGACATCCCTAAAACAATTAATGGACTTCCTACATCATCAAGTAAAAAATTGTGAATTTGGTTACAAATTAGACAGCCAATAATTTGAACATATATATGTTGTACTTTTTTTTAGTATGGTAAAACAAATATTTGCCCAACTAGAAATTTACACAGGTTAATTAACTTGTCGTAGGCAAGTCTTTGATCGTCCCCGAAAGACTCTTATTATAGGCTGGTTGCACAATCGTGGAATAGTTTCATAGTCTAACATTCTAATCTAATATTTTAGATATTACTTCAATGCAGTTCATATTATCTCCATGTTTTATATTAGAAATATGAAAGGAAAGATATTACTTCCTCCGTAACAAAATAGATTTTACACTTTGAAAATCGCACTATTTACCTACTATATTTGACCATACATTTTTTAGTTCTAGATAAAACTAACCGTTATTATATGATACGTTGTTGGATTCATCTCAATGCATCGTATCGACAAGCGTAAAAAGTCAAAGATAATATCATCTATTTTATTACGGAGGGAGTACTTCATTGAACATAAGAAAAATGAACATGGTAAGCTTTGCTACCACTATTACAAAGAACAGAGAAAGACAAGGGTTATAAAGGCAAAACACTGAAACAGAGTCCGAGTATCTGATATCTTGTCATTGAAGACGTAGTCAAAATAATTTTACAATATGAAAAATAAAAAAAATAAAATTTATTTGCATGATCATAATGATGACGTACTTGCAGCAATGATGGCATTTTGCCCCCCTTTAAATGCTCCCCTTTGATATGATCCATCCATCTCTTTAGAGTTTTAGGTAGCTGACGCATTTCCCCTCGCATGCGCTCTAAACTCCCTCCTCTTCTGTTTCTTTTCCCCACCTTCTTTTAGGCCCGTTCTTTTCAGACCGGAGAAATTGAACCGAATTGAAAATAAGTTCAAAAAAATAAGGTCTTAACTTATATTTTGAGTTATTGAAACTTATTTTATTTGCATTAGGTATATGGACCTTTGACCCGAATTCTTATATGAATAGAAGGTATTAGCTTTGAACTTAACTTGTCGAAACTTATTAAAGTTAAATTTGTTATATTATATGAATTTATTGACCCTGATCGATCATCAATATAATTTATTGACACTTATTTTCCTAATATAAAAGGCAATACATAAGATGCGAAGAACAAGCTTTAATCTTAGGATATACTCCCTTTGTAACTTTTTTTTTATCTTTCCTATTTTAATTGTGTACGTTTATCAATGCACCTATTGGACCTTAATTATCTTTCATTACATATTAATAAAAATTATAACGATAGAGTATTAATCAGTACTCAGTGAGACGAGCGAATCAAACAACCATATGACTATTTTTTCCTTATATATTGAGAAAAATTTAGAAGATTTTCTCTAGTTGTTATAGACTTATAGTGTCAAGATTCCAAGTGGAAAATATAAAAGAATACAGAGCGAGTATGCTTCTATTATTTTATGTACATAAATTTTTTATTTGTTTTATTGAAATTTTGTATTGGAGAATAGTACTTATAAAAGTACATGTATTGCAAAGACTAAAGAGAAAGGGGTCATTTCATTTTGTGTTTTGTTGGATGAAATTGTTCCTTTTCTGCTACTGTCTTTCACATTATTAAATTCCTTCCTCAAGTTCATAACCAAGTATAAATGACATTTAACAAAATTAAAGTCCCAATAACTAACCTAACATCTAACTTATCCCATTTTTTTCATAATGCAATCATGTTACATCATCATATAATATGTAATTTAGACACACACACAAAAAACATTTTGTTTCAAAATAGCATAGAGTATGAATTATGAAGCAGTATAGTAGTTTATGACAAGGGGGCTCTTTTTGTGTGTCTTTTTCTCTTCTTTCCTTCTGTTGAAGCCTGAAGGTGGTTGGGTTATGAAAATTTGGCAACCCTGACCTATTTTGACAGAACCTTTTTTCTCCTTCTTGATAACACACTGATCTTTAGTTGACTCTTTCTTAAACAAAATGAAGTCAAATATTTCTGATATCAGATCCTGCCACAATTCACAATCATGCCCTAGCTACTTCCATGCAATTGCTGCTAAATGCTAGTATTACCACTACTAGCTTAATTTAGTCTTTTAAGTTTTAGTACTAGTATTTACTACTACTAGCTCAAGTCTCTTAAGTTTTAGTCTTCTGATTTAGAGGATGATATTCCAGGAAAAAGAATTTTTTAAAATATGCAACCATGTAATTTAGTCTCTATCATTGTTCTTTATGACTTATTGCTCTATACATAACAAAAATATATTTCGTTGTTTGAACATTCAAACCATTTAAAGTATGTAACTGAAGTATATTAGAAATTTAGGTTAAGTTTAAGGAACGGTAATAGATAAGTTGGTTGGATTTGAAAATACACCATCTGAAACTGATAAATTAATTAATTGTCTAATTTCTTTGGTAGAATAAGTAGTTATTTAAGTAGCTAATATTAAAATAATTCTTTGACCTAAAAATTAAGTCGGTAGAAATGGAAAAACATACGCGCACACACAAAATATATTTAGATCCTTATCTAGAAAAACATGTCATGTATTAGTCAAATTAGCTCCTTAATAAATTACTTGTCAAATGGAGAAGCTCTAATGATTTAAGTAGCTTTAAATATTTCAGTTACTCGTCATTTAAGATACTTGAGATGTGTTCATAATCTCATATGTCTACTTTATAAATTTAGCTGAAATTAGCCATGCATTATAAAAGATATATTGCCAAGAGAATGAGCAAAGTATAAATCGACCAATATATTAGAAAAATACACCTACGAAAATCCTACTGCTATAACTATAACAAAAGGAGGAAGGGAGTTGAGAATATTGAGACATGAAATGAAAGAGATTGTTCTAAAATTGGAGATATATCCAGACACTAGTATGTTACAACCCTATATTAAATATTTTTCATGACATTATCAAATTAAATGCGAGAAATTAATAACAGGCCCCCTTCATATCATCCCTTCCTTGCATTTATTTCGGGGCGTGTCTTTGATCCTGACTCTTGCATGATCCCCAACATTTATTCTCTTTTTTGTACCATTACCAACTCTTATTACTAAATGCACTTTTCCTTATACATATCAATTTCATAAATTTAAACAAAATCAAACAAAATTAAAAAAACATATCTTTATTGAAATTGCTATTACTCCCTCCGCCTTAGAATATATTTTACCTGTCTGTTTTTCCAAACTCAAAAATCATAAACTTTGATCATAATTAATACTCCGTACATCAATATGTAATCCCTTTTGATTCATTTGAATTTGTGTTTTTACATTATCGACTTTTTAATATCTCTATTAATAAAAATAAAAATAAAAATAAAAATATTAGAGTCAAAGATGTGTTTTAAACCCTCTGAATAAGAAATGCTTTAAGTATTACAAAATAAAAGGGTACATCTACAATAACCTATACTCCATTCTCGCAATTTCCATTTAGAATGTCTTTGTCATAGAGAAAAAAATTTCACCATCAGCCATTATGACTCCTATATGAAGAAAAAATAATAATGTCGACCAGTAAGATATTGTTAAATTCATATCAAATTATATTTTTGAATATCAAATTTTCAAAAGTTTAACTAACACATACTTAGAAAAGAGTTTACTAATATATTTCAAAAAAATAATAAGAAAATGTGTATAAATTAACTTCCAATATCATAGATACCCTAGCTAACCATGTGAAAGGTGAGTAGTAATTTATGAAGAAAAAAGAAAGAAATCCAATGTAATTAATAATGGTGGGATTTAGCCAACTCAATGGTAGAGCATTAAATTGGACGTTGCCAAGACAGAATGAAACCCTGGCAAAAATAAGAGTATATAGTATTATCCCCCCTGCCCTTTTGTCTTAAAAATAGAAGTGACACATCGATCAAATCTTGACCTTTCATCTGATTTTCTGCTGTCAATTTTTTTATACTATATTTATTTTGAAACACTAACATAAGAATAAATCCAATCAAATCAAGTCTATCAGAAAATACAAAAAGTCTCAATCTGATTTTATATCATCCTTATTCCTTAGCCTTCCTTCTCTCTTGACTATTCCCCTAAGAGCTACTCTATGTCTTGGAGTTTGGCACCACAAATTATACTACTTGTTATAATAGTACACTTTTCAACACACCAAACAAATTTAATTAAACTTACCAAAAAAAAAATTAAAGAGGGAAAGGAACAACACGAGGGGGGATGACAGATTGACAGGTGTTCCTTCTTTTATTTATGTCTGTCTTTCTCTTCTCCTTAAATACATCCCTTTTGTCCCCCTTCTTCTAACCCTCATAAAAAAGGTCCTATTTCCTTTTTATCAATTCTCAAATAAACTATATTTCCTTTAGAAAGTTGAAATATATAGTTATACTTATATATATAAGTGCTTCACGTTAATTGATGGTTATTAACAAGCATGCTTGTATAGAATAATTTATGATAATACATGACAATTATATAAGAGGTTAGTTTTTAGGATTGGAAAGCGATGAGATTTGATCACAGATGTTGGGTACCAGTACCCCTATCCACAAAATTTATCAACTAAACTAGATATCATCTACGGATATTAGTTATAATTAAAGTCTTGAAAAAGGTAATGATTTGAGTAATTAGTAGTAATACACTAGAAAAACAACAACTTGACAACTAAATAGCAAGTCTTGTATAAAATCGCCTTACAATAAAGTTATTGTAAAACTACCTTACTTTTTGCTCTCAAATTATCATTTTCGAGCTAAATGGATCACTTTTTTTTTCTTCTAATATTAAACGTAAAAGTTGGTGCTAATATGCAAAGAATAATTGGAGAATGAAACAACGTACAGTGCAAATGTATGCAACTGAACACATTACTTTCCATGAAAATTTGCCACTCATTACACAGAGAAAAAGCATGTTGACTTGACTATATTTCGAAGAATGAGATGATGGCTTTATGTTGCCCAACTTTCTAGTCTCTGGCCTCTTATGCTTTGTCATTTTCTCCTTCTACTACAATCCACATCAAAGTACTCTACTTGTAGTTTTCATTCTGTTCAATACCAGTAGAGTTTAGATTTATTTCACTAATGAAGTGTGATTAACAAGGCTGTAGCCTCTTAGGTCACCATGAATAAAATTAAAGTTATTTTGCCTATTTCGTACAAGTATTAGGATTTTCTAATAATTTAGACTTGCTGCAATTTGTAAATCATTTCTCCTCGTAACTTGAAGAGTGTTTCATGAAATTGATACTTCTCTAGTTAGGAACCAAAATAATCCAATTTCTACACAAGAAGGGAAATTTTAGACATAATAAATGCTTTGTGTTCACTTTTAATTATCTATATATGTAAAAGTTTTTCATAAATTGGTAAGATGAATAACTTCTAGGTTGCCCTTGTACAGGGCCTGATCCAGAGTCTCAAGCATTTAGAAGGAGGGGGGAATGGTAAGGGAATCCTCTTCTAAGTACCCCTCACTTAGTCGGATTCGAACCCCTAATGAGATCATGAGGTGAAATCTCTACCAAGTGAGCCAAGCTAAACTTGATTTTTTATCTATGTAGAAGTGTTGCAAAGGAAAACGTTATAGATCATATTCCATATATTTACATCTAATGTAGAAACATTGAATGTTCTAAGAGGACACATACATTTACAATTAAAAAAAAATTATGACCTTGTTAATTAACTTGTTTTAAAGTGTAGTTTCAGCTAATCAACTTTTTAAAATATGTATTAATACATAACTAAGTATATATGTGAGGATCAGGGTTAGCACATCGGTTGTAAGGCTTTCCTTCCACCCCTGTGAATTGTGATAGGGCCATAGGGGTTTGATAATCTCACTGTCTTGCAAAAGAATTATCCTTACCCTAAAAAATAAAAAATAGAAAAATAACTAAGTCTATACTATGTTAATAGTTGAAGCCTTGAATATGTGTTTTCGTAATGGAGAAAAATAAAATATAGTGACTACATTTCCACAATTTCATAATGCAATAACTATTGATGTTTTTACTTGTTAAATAACATGCCAATATGCCATAATCTTTTATATTAAACATGATTAAAAGTTTAGAATAATATTAATGGGAAATGTTATATGTAGCCCTAATATTTTCCAATATTAATAATTATTCAAAACTACTAGGGAGAGTAGTACTATTGCACATTCGTGAAATGCCCTTGTTAGAGAGAGAGACCAAATCTTGGATGGGTACCTACCATATCTATGGGAAGCTGAAACCTTAGTTAATGATCTCTTTTTACATACTATTATAAAGTCTATAAATAAAATTAAGAACTGCCTAAAATATAAGGGGATGTCATTTTGTATATTTTTTCTTATAAAAAGAAAAAAAAACCACACACGTCAGACGTGAATTCATTTCTTTAATACAGCATCCTAGTCTTTCTATATGCATGGAACTTATACCACTGCCAGATAAAATAAAACTTACTATACTTATTTTGTTTGATATATTTGTAGTAATGTGTATAAATAGTAAAAATTTGCAAGCTGTATTCTATAAGAAAGCAGCTTAGCCACGCAGAGTACTATTCAAGCAATGTATTGTACAGCAAAAATTTATCATAAACTATATAGTCGGTGAATCTTGGTGAGAGGGATTTATCGTTATAGAATAACAATTCATGTCAATTTTACCTTCTCGAACATCGTAATTTTAGCATATTTTCTATATTTCAAATAAATTATATGTAATATTTGGACTTTTTTTATCATCCATATGACTATATATTAATTTTGATCACTTTAAAAACTAATACTATTATGTAAAATGTTGTTGGATTAGTCTTACTTTATTAATTTAAAAAATCAACGTACTATTACTTCTGATAATAGATAATGAAAGATAGTAATAGTAAAAAAAAATATGCTTTAATTTAACAAACATAACATAAACACTAAAATATTGCAAGCATCTTAAAATAAATCGGTTCTTTTTTTCCCTTTTTAGATCGGTGAGATTCTATGGCTAGTTGGCTACACCACATGACTACATCTCAAAGTTTGTATGATTGAAACTAGTCTTATATGCATGGAATGCATGCGGAAGCAAAATTGTATTCTAACATCTAATATCCTCAAATAATATGTAAGCACAAAGTTCCTCTAAAGAAAAGTTTTGCGTCATTTCTATTTTTTTTAGCAAACATTAAATAATCACATGCATATGTAGCCAAATCCATTGGTTTAATAATATTTGCATCATTTTTTGAATCAATTTAATTTAACTTAATCATTTTGTGAGTAAGTGTATGCCTCCGTTACCTTTTCGGAAGCCTACGCCCTGGGAATTGAACTCTTATTTCATAGATTGGCGAATGTGAAAAATTATTTAAGTCTTTATCACTCACTAGCCCCATTCACTTGCTTCTCGTAGAAGTTGTAAGTACACAGTGCCCCACAACTATGAATAGTATAGTGAGGTTAAAACACAAGAGTCCATTTCGAATGACGCTAGTGGAGACTAATTCCTTCTGGCTAATGGCGAGCTTGTTGTAGTCGGTCCTAAAAGGAGAATCTCTACTCACATCTACACTTGTAACAGATTGGACCGCGTGTCATTGAACACGCATCCTCCTTTATTTTAGAAAATCGGAGAGAAGGAACTCGAGCCAACAAGTCGTTCGGTTAGAAAGCGCTAGCGCAGAGCGACTCTCAACGAGGACGTTGAGACCTGTTCGAAAAAAAATTTTTTTGGCGGTAAGGCTTTCTAGATTCACCCCATCTTTTCTGTGTTTCTAAAGATAATAATGTAATAAAAACAACTATTTTAAAATTCTCGGCGGAAAGAGTGCTCTGCTCAGCTTTCTTACGGCTCGTTAATACCCCCTTCGACTTCTTCAATTCTAAAAGGTAGTGTCTTTTTCCTATTTTTATTGAGTCAGCGCACATTGCATTCAATCTTATTGTTTCAAAAAAGGGTAGGGCGAAGCCCTGGGTTGCAAGACACAGAGGCGAAGCTCCAAATAGCGTCTAGTACAAAAAACCTGTCTTTCAAAGAAGGAATTAGAAGTTATAAATCGAAATTTTATTTCAAACTCCTTTTTATGCCTATTTTGTTTAACCAAATAGACATTTTTTTTTATTATTATTATTAGTGATAATATCATCTCACTTAGAAGCTACTTTTTGCATTCTGTGATCTATCAAAATCTCGCTCGGTAATCCTCAATAACGAGACGTTTTTAAAATTAAATAAAAAAATAGTTATAAATTTTTCGATATATAGCACTCATGTCGATAAAATGATTTGAATCCTTCCTATCTATCAAGCTATTTTGTTGTATCCCGTATGGAGCATTATCCCGTTCCCTGTTCAAACACTTAGTTGGATGCGGGATCGCAGACTTGTTTCATAGCTTTCAACTGAGCGGCAGACCCGTCGTGCGGAACACAAACTTAATCTTCAAGTTCGAATGCAAGATTCCAGTGCGATAGATACGACCTCGGAAGTCAGTAGCAGTCCTGCAAAGTTGGGGATGAACCACTAGAGAAAAGGATCTAATGAATCTATGCAAACACTACAAGAAAATGCAAAAACAATGACTGCTTCACAGCGACGGTGCGAGAAACGGTCATTATTATTAAATTTAGCGATGGCTTTAAGCCGTCGGTGGTCACCGACTGCTTTTTAAGTAACAACGGAGGAAGAAGCAGTCGTTGTTAATTAGCGACCGCTTAAAGCAGTCGTTGATTTATTTTTTTTAAAATTTTAGATTTTTTAATCTTTAGCGACGGTATTAAGCGGTCGCTGTTGTAAAGGAGTTAAAATAAAGTTGACCTCCTCTTTGTTGTTAAACAACTGTATTCATTTCATTTTCAAAACACAAAATGGAGAGGAGGGCGTGCGAATTGAAGAAGCCATTGAAGGCCAAGGTCAGACCTCCACCTTCCTCCAACGACCGGCGACAACCCATTTTCGCTCTCCTTGCCGCCGGTAATTCCTGAAGCTTCATGTTTTCTTTTTTTTTAAAAAAAAATTTGTTACTCATCAAACCCTAAAAATTGGGTTTTTGGGATATAGGTGGCCAACACCACCGTACGCCGGTCCTCACCGCCGGTAATACCTCTCCAAAGATCATTACCTCCTTGTCGATCAAGTATTCATTTTCTCTCTCCAATTTAATTTCTCTTTCCTTAGTTTTCACGTATGCGTTTTTTCTTCAATCTTTTCGTTGTAACTTATTTTGATTTATTATCAGTTGAAGGACAATTTTGGCTTACTGGAAGCTAGGGTTGCCAGTCTTGAATCTGTTCCTCATAATACAATTGTTCAGGTGCTGTTATTTGAATTATTTTTTTGTTTTAGTTTTCATTGTGTGGAATTTTCTAGAATTTGCAATTGGAAGTTGTAATATTGGTATAACTTTAGATTACTGCGAAAATGAACTGAAATCAAGGTTTTTATGATAATTTTAGGTATGTATAAATATATATCTAGATATGATGGAGTCATGGAGAGAGATATTAAACCCTTAGTGCGTAGAAATTCCTGTTTATCTGCAGTGAAGGTTCATGTCTTGCTTTCTCTTAATTTTGAAATGTGTGATTTGTAGAATATTGAGAAAGGATATACTTAGGGAAGATATTGTTGATCCTCTTCTTGTCCTCCTAGCATCACCCCTCCCTAAAAGGAACTTTTCTCGCATTTCGTGTTTTGTTTCTTGATACTGCCCTGGTCCTATTACTGCGATATGTTGACATTCTATTTGATATATTGGGTTCTTAACTATATTTTGGAACTTGCCTTTTATGTGCTTGCAGGATTTAATATTTTGTCTTTGAGGGGTTGCAGGATTTAATGTTGAAATTGTAGAATACAAGAACATCAGCTTCACTGTGTGGGATGTTGGGGGTCAAGATAAGGCAAGTCATGACTTCTATAAGTATCAATGATGCTCCTCCTGCCATGAAAAAGTTTAGAGATTTTTTGAACTGCTAGTGAAGATTACTGTGATATTTTTTATTTGACCATAGGTTTAATCTGTGTTCTCTACAATACACACTCTCTTATTAATGGAAACTAAGATATTCCAACCCACTATGTTATTGATGATTTTCTTACTTCTTAAGCTTGATACATGGTAATGTCTGTACCCGTGTGTTCTTTTATTTAGCTAACGATTAATCTTATCCACCATGATTTATATATTTGTTGTTTTTTTTAGGTAATCATGTCTAATCCTAAGGGGCGCGGAGGCGGAGATGGCTTAGGTGGAAGCCAAGGTCGTAGGAATTTGATTGCAAGGGAGCTTTTTCAGTCACCAGAACCACAAGAAAGGCAGATCCCTATCAAAGAGACACAAGGAGATGATTCACAGGCACGTGACTTTGTTAACCACGTACCGGAGACTCCGAACACTCATATGGAGGAAGGTGAAGGTTCGAACGGTGCACCAAAAAAAGTTTTAAGCCCTACTGGATTGTGGTAAGTTTGTAAGCTAATATATGCTTCATGATATTTGTATGAAATGATATTCACAATTCACGTGTTTGTTTGGTTTTCAATTCAGGTTTGATGATAACAAGGTTAGTGGTTCCATCATTGACATTTTCCAGGCCATTTTCGAAAACCTTGGTTCAATTACAGTGAGGTAGACGATGCAACAAAGACGCATTGGTGGAACATTTTCACAGTATGTATGAATCGAATTATGAAGAATGAAATTGATTATATTAATTTATTAATAAATTGGTTTAATGTTTGATTAAAGGGTCTTTACGAATGGGCTCCTGAGTTAGATGGCCTAGTGAGGAAGGCTTACAAGAAAAAAGCTTCATATCGTCTGAGAGACTTGTGATACTGGGTGCTTAAGAAAGCCAAAGAAAGGCCAAAATGGTTGGGGGAGACCACCTACAAAGACATGAAGAAGAGAAGTGAAGAGCCCACGTTTCTGGAAAAATCTGAAAAGGCGAAGAAGAACCAAAGAGGTGGCTACCTGTCTAATCCAATTGAGCCGTCACACTTTCAGGGTTCTATTTCGGTGACACAGCATGCTAGAAAGATGGTAAAAATGTTTCATATCTACTACTTAGTTTAATTTACATGACATTTTCGGTATAAGTAAAAAATAAAGCCTTTGTTCAACAATATGTACAGGCAAAGAGTAGAGAAGGAGTACTCCCTACCGCTCCCGAGTTGTTCTTGAAGACTCATTTTAAGACTATTTCTGGAAAAGGAGAAATTCCAGCAAATAAGAAAGCAAAGCAAATCTCGGTACATACTTCTAAACATATATTTAAATTAGTTTTGATTGAAAATACGAAATATAGGCAAGTTAGAACCAAATATAGGCAAGTTAGAACCAAAATGAATGAATATGAGTAGTTTGAAGTTAGTTTAAGTTATAAACACCTCAAACATCATATATATAGTTAGTTTCATGTATTTATTAGTAGTTTTCATTGAAAATACAAAATATAGCCATGTTAGAACTAAATATACGCCATTTTAGGCCATTTTATATTACTTGAATATGAGTACATTTAACCAAATGCAGGAGACATATAATAAGAAGCTAGATCATTGTACCACTCAGGGATCACAGTCGAACCCTGATCTGTTGTATTGGGAGACAGTTGGTGGGAAGAACAGAAGAAAAGTGCAGGGGTTGGGTCAGGAAGATCACTTGTACTACAACTCTTCATCAGGGCGAGGAGATGGCGGCTCTTCACAACCATATGAGCTGTCCATTTTTTATCAGCTTGAGGCGCAGGTGTAGGCAAAGGTCGCAGCACGGGTGGAAGAGTCAAGCCGGGCCCTCGTAGAGGAAATGATGAGGAACATGTCTAGTTTCGGCCACATGTTCTCAGGTTGCAACCCAGGCCCCCCTCCACAACGCAGACCAGAAGAAGACCCAGGGTTTGGTGGTGGCGGTAGTTCTACAGAGACACCCTTGACAGTGTAGTTTTTTTGGTTTTGGCAACTAGGTAACTAACTTATAGTTTCTATATAGTTAGTCTAACTATATGCATTTAGTGTCAATATTAATCGGCATCTCGCTTTGTTTCTAGATGTGTCGGGTTATTTTTTTTGGAACCCGACTTCTACTTTATTTCCCGACACCGGGATCTATTTTGCATACATGTATTTAATCTAGGTAATTTGTCTAACTATAGACATTTAGTGTCTATATTTATCGGCATCTAGCTTATTAGTTTTTAGATTTGTCGATATATATTTTTGTAGAACCCGACTTCTACTTTATTTCTCGACACCGGGATCTATTTTGTGTACATAATTTTAATCTATTTCATGTAACTTACGCAAATCGTAATATATATCAAAATTGCATATTTTTTTAATTGAAAACATTGAATGCGATGGAGGAACAACTTTAGTGTAGTATATTTAGGTGCAGTTGTACAGGTACAGGTTTAAGTATAATTTCGAACAATAATATTTAAATTAACGTAATTTTTAAAAATAACGACGGGCTAAACATTGAATCAACGGCGGCTAGGCAGTCGCTATAAGGTAATGTATGCTCCCATGGACTTGAATTTCAACGATTGCTAAAGAATAATAGCGACGGCTTTATAACGTCGTTGAACTTACGACTGTTAAAAACAGACGTTGAAACGACGGTTCTGAACAGTCGGTGAAACAAAGACCGGTGAAAACCGTCATTGGTTCAACGTCTGTTAAAAACAGTCATTGACATATAGTCAACGGCGGTTTTGAGAGACGATCGCTGATTTTCAGAAAACCGTCGTTGATATTTTCACCGACGGTCGTTGATTCCCATATTAGCGACCATCGATACAACAACTGCTGGTTAACGACCATTTGGCCGTCCGTTGATGTCGTTTTTTCTTGTAGTGAAAGGAATTGGCGGGAAAGGCTCTATCGCATATGACGAGGTAAGCCTTGAAAATCTTCTTATTAAGAAAAAGGAGTATATCGAATATTCTTATCAAGAGTTGACTATATAGAATAAAGATTATTTTTGGTATTATTCTTTCAATTTATTTCGGTGAAATAATTTTGAGCGGTGGTTGTTAGTGAGGCCCATTTTAATGAACATTCGGCAATTGTGGGCCACCATTTTGGCGATCAACGAATTTAAGGCCATCGGATTTAGATAACTTTGCGTTTGCGATTATGGTTCATGATAATCTATAATTATGTGTGTCCATTAATCGAAAGAAAACAGAAAAAATGAGTGGGTAATCAATGATGATTTTTATCCAAATGGGAAGCTCAAATCATATCCTAACAATAGATTGTCTCCTATCCAATACTCCACCTATAATAATATCCCATGTTTCCAATTCCACACACATAAACACGCTTCCATGAAGAATTTGTATCCTACTAGGGACTCTTTAAGAGTGGAGATACATAAACATGCTTCCATAAACGTTCTTATATATTTGTATCCTATTTTGGAGAGCAAAGATTCAACATAAACACACTAACATAAACATCGTTATATGTATATATCCTACTCGTCTCTTTATAGGGTGAAGATTCTCTTCATATCCCCCTTTCCCTACACACACACACTCAGAAAGTCCGACCTAATAAACTATGTTTACCTACAGGCTACAAGAGGTTTCGCTCTAATAGGGTCATTTTCCTTACCATGCATTAAATGTTTTTGAAAAAATTGATTCCACTGATACCAAAATCTGTATTTGTACCCATACATTCTTATGAAAAGTTGGTTCTAACAAAAGACAATAGAAGTTTTCCCATATACAGGATCCATAGAGTTGGAAAAAATTTACACAAAATTGCACTTTTTGCAATACAAAAATCAAGTTTTAGATTCTATAGCCATCAGGCATCATACCTGTTTGGTCTGGATTTGGGAGATAGGGGTAAACTAGCAGGTAATTAGAGCCTTTCGAGTGGTGCAACCCAGACGTATACCGAGTGAAGCTTCCATTATCGACTTAAGAAAAACAACAAAAACCATGGGCAGCATTACAAAAACCAAAGACATATAATGACTGACTATACTACATTCGTGCTGTTTAATGTACAACCATTCAACTGTGATTCAATAATGAAATACTCCCACCAAATTAACGAATAAATTTTCTATAGAACTACAACATTACAGCAGACTATATTTCTCTTTTGGTATACAACAAATGTTGCCTTCCCAAAACGCCTACTAGGCTAGCAGCAGCATATGTGTTCAGGGGAGGGAGGAAGAGCACCATGCAATCTGGGCTTGACTTGGACGATTGGCATTGAAAGTAAAATGCAGGTCCAGAAGAAACTGACAAGATTATCCACATAAAGGGAACACGGAACTGACCAGAACTGGTTCTGTTATATCCACATGCTTGCTCGATGAAATCAACTGGTACAAGGACTGGTAGGATCCAATTTCTCACTTCAGCATGGAGCATACAATCCACAGTAAGCCGAGCGAAACCAACTCTCACATATTCCTTCCGCCCAAGTATGTAATGGACGTTATCTACACATGGTCATGAAATACTTGCAAATTGAGACCAACTTTAAATACCAATCCTAAAAGACTTGGCCTGATCTCAAAGAGACATAAGGTTCTCTGAAAATGTATGACATTTGGTAAGAGATATGACTCATGGTTCTTGATGATCATTTAGGAATCAGATCTGGTGGCTGTAAATGATGATAGGAGGCCTGCAGCTTGGACAGGTAGAATATCACCAAAAGACATGGAAGCAGCTGACTTATCCTTGAACCGCGCATCCGTTAGCATTGAACCCAATTTAAATGTTCCCTCTCCGAATCTACTCCCAACCTGGTAAATAAACACAAGTTACAATCATTATCATGGCTTTTTTTCAACATTTCGCTTTGAAACAGGACCAAAAAGAAAAAAGAAAAAAGAAATTGTACATTCAAGTTCATGGAGAGTAAAAAAAAACAGATGACCCGCAGGTTTCTCGATTATCTTTTCAAGTAAGAGGACAAAACAATGTTCATTATATATTAATTACTTTTTTAATAGAAAATGAATTTCTATATTTATTTATCGACATGTCCAATCATCCCAATATAGATTTACAAGCTCTTTCAAGATCAAGGCAGAATATCATCACGAAACTTATATAATGCACAACACTGTTTGAGAAAATAAAGACACAAACAGACGTGATTTGTGAGATATAGCTCAGTAGGCCGGCACCACTTAATAATGTTGCTTGGAATTAAGGTTGTATTGATACAGGCGAAAACTTTGCAACACACTGAAGTGTAGAAAATTGACATGAAAATTGTGGTCAGTATTCACCAGTGGACCATCAATGAGCATTGAGACACATTCACAGGATAGGTTCACGACTATACAAAGGGGAAAACTGATGGGAGATTCACAAACCACATCAAACCATAATTCAAACAATGTTATTCAAGAAATTAAGACAAAGAGTCAAAGACACAGATACAATTTGATGTCAGATGAAGCTCATTAGGCCAGCACCAGTCAATAGTATTGCTTAAAGTTGAGTCATGCTTACAGGCAAAAATTTGCAAGCAGCAACACTTTGTGAAGTTAAGGTCATTACTGGTTGGTATTCACCAGTGGATCAATGAGCTTTGAGACACATTCACAGGATACATTCACAACTACACAAAGTCGAAAAGTGCTGGAAGATTCACAAACCACATCACTGCTTGCAAGCAACAAATTTAACACAGTCCACAGATCCTTGCAAATGACCAAATCAAGATGGTCTGAAGACTAATGATGCAGAATTGGTGCACCCCCGACGCCAAAATCCCCAACCACAAACAAAGAGAAAGGACGTGAATAGCACGATCATCAAAGACAGTGAACCATGGTTACAAGGTTCAAAAAGAAGCAGATCAACTGTCCAGGAATGGATACCAGGAGCACTGTATGCCAATTACTATATGCTAATCTGAAATGTAGCGACGGCATCCTGATATACGGTTTAAAACGTGTGGTTTTTAGACGTATACTTTGACTTGATTCTTGCTTTGTTGAACTAAACCAGAAGCAAACTCATACAGTATGCATCTGGATGCTCTACAATTACACTAATCAAATTTTATGGATGATTAAGCAGTACTAGCTAATTAATAGTGCTACATCCAACATCATCTGCACACACGTCTGCTGATGCCCCAAGATCTCCCCAGGCTTATTAATGCAAAAGATTTTTCAGTTCCCCACCCCCACCAACAGAAACACCCGCCGAATGGGATAAGAATTGACCACCAAGAAGATTAAAACAAAGATTCTATCCATTTTAGACCAGAGAATTTTTTGCTCAAATATCTCACTAGACAAAAACTAGTTTAATGACTTTGAAGATTGAAAAACATACCTGCATGAAGGACTTTAGAAATGGAGCTGCCACACCAAAACTTGAATTGTCATCCAAAGAAGCCTTTGGAGAAAACTCTCCATTCGTATAAGCTTTCCATGGACTTCTTGATGATACATCATCAGAAGAAGTCCGAATTGGTGCCTTGGCAACAGCCCTAGAAGACAAGGCAGGTGCACTGCAACAAAAAAAACTTGGAGGATCAGAAAGAGATGGACAATACTTCCCTCAGGTGCTATACAGACTAATTTCACAACCAAGAATCAAGACGAAACAAATTACCAAGCTCAATTGGTTACCTAATTCACGGTATGAGAATGGGTACATGAACACCATTCGTGACCTAGGTTTATCTAAATAACCTAAAAATATACCATTCGCCTGTACAAAATAATCTTTTAGGGGACGCAATTCGCAAGGGATTTAGTGAATTAGAGGAGCTTAATGACAGCAAAGGACATAAAAACATTCACAATATTCCAGAATAGATTAGTATAGGAGACCTGATGGGTAGGTATTTGAATCTTGGAACGGTGGAGCATCTCATTATATTTGACTCTGAATTAGTCGGAAGTTTCTGAACAGTGTCAGTATACATGCGATTAAGTTGAACAAAGAAACCAAAGAGGACTGCATGTCTCAAATAAGACTGTTTCTCATTTTCCCAAAGGTATGGTTCAAACCTACACGAACAACCAAGAAAACCGCATTAGATACTAAAAGATATCCTTATTATAAACTCAAGATTACTAACAAAGATGTATAAACATCACATTTATGATCACAATTGCACTTACGTTTGCCAATCGATTGGATCCAGCCTCTGTGAGAAGCGGTTGATTAGATCATCAATTCGCTCTCTAGTAGCTGACTTGGTTGTGCTCCTATCCTGCTTCCTCCTGTAGTTAAACTTCGTTGATGGACTCTTCGATAATCCCTCACTCACAGTGGAATCGTATCCAGAAAGCACATCAGCAGTAAATCTCAAATCTAACAGAACTTGTAAGATTCCTTTTTCTGAAGTTTGTACTCCAATAGTGTCAAGGTCATCGTAAATTCCAATCACCTAAACAGATTTCATAAGTAAAATATGAAGAAAAATAACAACTGAAATCGCAAAAGTTAAAAATAGCGTTCAAGCCATAGGGCTGTCGGAAAGCTATTAGAAACAGTAACAACAAAACAATAAACTGGAACACCACCAGAAAGACAAATTAAAGCAGCAAAAGCATATCCATCAAAAATCAAAGAGGAGCTGATTACAGTACTGAGCATAGAAACTCCAACATTTTCATAATTGAGCTCGAATTCGGCCAAGGTATATTAAGCAGCTACAGTTGAGCTATCTATAGATAATTGAATCAACATCAAACAAATTCCTTCAATTAACTCAAATTGCTTGCTCACTTTTGCCAAATTGCATATTCTTTGTCTAAGCAATTGGCATAAAAGCAGTAAAAAAATCTAGGTCTTGCACCAATTGTCACATAAAAGTTAAGAGACATAAGAGTTAAGACTGAGTCTTAGTCGCTTTCTGAGATTACTTCATATTGAGATATTAGATAACTATGACAACATGATTCATATGATCGCCGTGGCTTGACAGCCTTCAGCATGCATAGTTATTGAAGGCATCCATGCTATATACCTCGCATAGTACTTAAGGAAGTTTACAGTTCACGTCTAAGTATTTCCTTCAGGTTGCACTAGACACGAGGGGACATAGCTATCAGAATTCTGAAACCCCCCAAAACAGGGTCTGGCACTAGTTATAAGGTGAACTAGTACGGTCATGATCTATTGCTGCCTTGCTGGCGACAAACGATAATAATCAGAGTGTGGGCGCCAGCACTAACAAGAAGCGTCTTGAAGCCAAATCCACTTTTATTTCTTTTCCTTAATAATTGATCAGCCAAAAGGGGGAGAAAAACATGTACTAACTTTTAGAACATAACAAGATTTGACACATTGACGGGTGGCCATATGATGTAATCTTGGCCTAATGAGCACTTACCTTTTCCAGTAGCCTCTTTGCAAATCGCTGCAGAATAGTTTTGTCTAGAACATGGCCTCCAATGCGATGAGCTTCTTCACATGCTCTAAATAAAAAGGAACATATATACAAAGAAGGCATGGATGGAAGCAATATCTTCATCTCTGAATCACTTTCACTTGATTGATCTTGCTTAACTACTACCTGCTCCCAGCCCTGCCCAAAAAAAGAAAAGTTTAAAAACGTTTAACTTCTAGTAGCCAATCAGTAGCTTTGGAAAAGAAAAGAGTAGGAAATAAATATAGAATCGGTGTAAGGTAATGTAGATTAATATCTAATAAACAAGTACAAGAATACATAAAAGGTGAGACAATTATGACTTATGAGATCAGCATTCAGCACCAATACCAATCAATTCATAAAAGCCTAGCCATAAATAGCATGGCAGAGACCACTTACTCGCAAAGGATTTGCAGCTGATAATGCGTCATCCACTCTGAGATCTTCAGAGAGGACATTTGCGAGCTCATCAGATACCCATGAGATCCACAAACCATGAGCTGCAATAGAGAGGTCTCTCATACTGCTTGTAAGTTCTCCAAGTTTTGGGCTTGTAGTATCATTTGCTCCAAACAACGCATTAGCAGCGAGCGACATTTGTCTCTTAGAGTTCTTAGACGATGGCTTTGGGCTATCAGGTGTTGAAGAGTCAACAGAGAACCTAGAGTACCTTGATAATGAAGGTAATGTCTCTGAACCTGAAGCAACAATTTCATTCACCCAAATTCTAGGTGAGCCTAACACCACTGGGATGTGCTTTGAGTGGTTTCGAAAGGCAAACAGCAGCCTTCCAATAAAAAGTGACCTCTCAATAATTGCAGCTGGCGGCGGAAACTTGCCTCCCTTCTTCACATTTTCAAGGGCAGCACGCAAATTCTCGAGTTCATTCGTTAAATCTGTCAGGATAGCGGATAAGCTTTCATAGCATTTACTTTGCAAATATGGTGCCAGGTCTTTCAACCTCAAAGGTGCTTTTGGAGATTCTAAAAAATATAGCAAGTCCTCCAGCACATTATAACAGCAGCTATCTACTGCATCCCTAATTTGGCTAGCCTCAGGCCCAAAATACGCACTTAAACAACTGCCAAAGTCAAACTCCTCATGTAAGGCCTTTATGCCAGGGACAATGCCTCCCTTTCTAACATTAGGCTCAATAAACCAAACCCCGCCATCAGCAGAGGATCTGTTTAAATATGCTCCAAAATCACTCTTATCATCAAAATTGCCTCCAACAGCCCGAATCGAGTCTGAGACGTTTACAGCCCCAGTCAAATTTTCGAATGCTGAATCAATGATCACTTTCATCCTCGAAACAAAAGCATCCTCAAAAATCTCATCCCAGAGGTCCACATTCTCCTCCAAGACAAGTTCCCTAGTCCTGCTCCAAGGAAGCTCAATCTCAGAACCAAAGACGCTTTTCAGCCACTCCAAGCTCCCTTCAAACACATCTTTACTCTCCATAGTCTCCCGTATGAGCTTCTCAGCCGAAGCGAGTTCTGCTCCATTTGGAATCACATCAATGAGACACCTCCCATCAATCTTCTTCACAATCTCTCTCCCACACTCCCTCAGCCATTTAGAACACGCCTTTGCAATAAACTCCCGATCAAGAATCACCATGATTGATTCCACCTTATCCCTAAACTCACTCCACAGCCTCACCTCTTCATCAGGATTGAGAATCCCACCGAACAACTGCGCAGCAGGTGGCGACTCCAAAATCACCTTATAAAACAAGGGCATATCATTCAAAACTTGCAAAAACATCTCCCCAACATGCGCTATCGTCACCTGAATTATCCTTGTCACCTCACAAAGCACAGGAACCACAGCATTATCATAAAAATTGCTCAACTTTTGCAAAATCCAACTCTTCCTCGAGTCCAAAAACAACCCAAACGCCAGCTCCGGATCGAGCTCATCGATAATCGCAACTCCGGCAAGAGCATCAGCAAATGCCCCAATTGGTAACTTCCAAACATCACTCTCCTCCTTATCCAACATCACCAACAACCTCTCTCGACTCCGCTGCGAAATCTGAGCCTTAAAACTCTCAACAATCTGCCACTGATGATTCAACAAAGGAAAATTCTTCTTCAAAATCATCCCTCCATCATGTCCCACCAAATTCAACCCTTGATACACCAATTTCGCCCTAATATACCTAGAACTAGACTCCAAAAACATAAATTCATCCAAACATCCCCAAATATTCTCCGGCGTATCAACTAAATACTTCACCCTACTCGCAATGCCGTAAATTTTAAACCGATTAGGGTTAGGGTTAGACGATAACTTAGGACTCACGGCAGAGGAGAGAGAATGTATAGAATCAGAGATCGATGAAATATTAGAAGAAATCGACTCACATGAAGATTTCATCAATAAAATTGAATCAGCAGAATCAATCAGATCTCTGTAACGATTTCCGATCAACTGACGAAGCTCTTCCTTCTTGTCTTCGATCTGTTTCCTCGTGTTCATCTCCACGTTTCGAATCTCCGAAACTGGTTTCGAGCGAAATAACGTTTCTGCTTCACGAAACCCCGCTCCCGACGCCATTGCTGCCGATTGATTTTCCGATGAAGCTCTCATTGTTAAATTGAACTCCGAGTAGAGAGAAAAACTCCAAAATTCGCAGAAATTAGTAACACATTAAACCTAAATTGGAGATGAAATGTGATGAATTGGGAATTTTAGGGATTTGAATATGAGATTTGGGGAAGAATATGAGTGATGATGATTTTAATGGGTGATCTGAGATTGGAGAGTGAACTCCAATTTTCGTCGCTTAATTACTAAAACCTCTTTTTTATTATTTTTGTTATTTTTGATGAGATTTTGATTATAAAAGTGGAATTTGATCAAGTATTTGTTTTAAGATTTTGTAAAACGGGTGGGTAATGTCGGTAACTGGGCTTGGAATGTTTAGGCTACGGAGTGGTAGTATATGAGTCTTGGGTTATAATGGTTTGTTTTACTCATGTTGGGCTTTTATCTTATTTTCTTTTAAAGTCATGAAATTTTGTAAAAAAAAGATGAATTAGACATTTACACATGTCATGTGAGGGACAATGCAAAGTTTAGATGGTGCACACGCTAGTATATAGAACATGGTGCGTATATGTACATGGATAACAAGCCAAATGAACACATGTACATGGACAACAAGCCAAATGAACATATGTACATCTTTGTCGGTACATGTTCATTGGTATTGGTATTTGTGTTCATAATCTAGTCCTTCATGTTCATCGTGCGTATAATTCTCATCCTACGGATGTGTGTATATACTTATTTGGAGGGACAATGCACTCATCATAATTGTTAGATGAATATTTGTGGAGTATTATTCAAAATCAATGTTTATACATGATATATGTCATGTGTTGTAATTGATTTTCATTTCACTTGAGCCCTATCATAGGTGTGGTTAGGGGTGTGCACAAACCGGTCCGGACCGGAATTTGGACCGGACAGGATGGACCGTAGATTCTGGTCCGGTCATCGGTCCACAAAAATTCCCTATTCCGGGTTTCCGGTCCGGTCCAGTCCAAACTCGAAAAAATCCGGTCCGGACCGGTTGGACCGGAATTTCTATTATTTTAATTAAAAAAAGTTTAAAAGGGTAGAAAGTTAGAATTTTAAAAACCTACTATCTATTACTTTAGGATTATTGTTATTAAAAATATTAATTTTTAATATATCTAATTTATAAATATATTTAAATAAAATGAAATAAAAACTTTTAGAAAAATATAGATTCTGGTCCAACCGGTCCGGTCCCGGTCCAAGAAAAAGGCAGATTCCGGTCCATCGGTTTCGGCCCGGTCCTGGACTGGTGCACACCCCTGGGTGTGGTTGCTATAAGGTTTAAAATTGTGACCTCGTGAAAGGAAATAGATGACTTAATGACTGATTAAAATCATGATATATGTTGTCTATATCCAAATAAAAGGAATATTTCATTATTCGTGATGGGGGGAGAAACAAGCAATCAGTAGGTTATATCATAATGATCGACTTATAGTTTGCTCCAATGCAAAAATGTTGTATTTATCCCCAAGCACATTTTTTATAAAATAGGAACATTAATGTTATTCTTTAACTCGTAAATACTTGGATTGCCTTCTTTTGTCATAGATAATGGCTTTTTAGTGTCATTTATAGTAGAGAGAATGGTGTCTGTCACGAGTCCATGAGATGAGAACATCAATAGAGAATATAATGTTTTCGTATTGCAAAAATATTATCACTAAGACACTAAGGTTGTTTGGTCTTTGTATACAAAAGATGATCAACAACTCATCACTTAGATCAACAACGGTTTTAGCAATTGCCATTATTGACAATGACGCGAAACATCATCCAATCAGTTTTTACTTTTTAGTCTATATAGCATTGAATACTAGATACCAATTATTCCGAAAAGATGTTTTAAGTTGAAGAGATTGGAGTTTAACACACAACCTCAAGTGTAAGATGGATCATTGGAGTAATAGGATGTGATAGAATATATGCACATATATTCTTGATCCTATTTTAGTGAAGTAAATATTCTTCCCTTTGTATTTAGAAAGTGTATAAACTGTTACCATAATCTTAGCCTTAGTTTATGTAAACGTATGATGTATATAACTAAGCTTTTGGGTAATGAAATATTCAAGGAATTACATTACTTTCATGGTATCAGATTCTAGGTGCATATTCTTGCTTCCGCGCCGCGCCTAGCTGCTCCGCCATTCTCTTCCCCTCTTATCTTCTTCTTCAACCACCCCTAGCCAGTCATGCCTGATTCAAAAAATTCCTTCCACCCCGCTCTTGCGGTCTCAAATATCAAAACCCACGTCTCTATTACTCTTGAGATGGAGAATGTCCATTATGCGACATGGGCGGAGCTCTTCAAAATCCATTGTCGTTCTCATCGCGTCATTGATCATATTATTCCTCCCGAGAAACCAAAAACACCAACCACCAATGATGAGAAAGAATTATGGTCAACTCTCGACGCCACGGTTCTCCAATGGATTTATGCAACAATATCCAGTGACTTGTTGCACACGATTATCGAACCTAACTCCACGGCTATGAAAGCTTGGGATCGCTTGCGGGACATATTCCAAGATAATGAACAATCTCGTGCCGTGACTCTTGAGCAGGAATTTTCCCACACTAATATGGCAGATTTTTCTAACGCTTCGGCGTACTGTCAACATCTCAAGGTCCTATCTGATCAACTAAAGAACGTCGGCGCCCCGGTCTCGAATAGCCGTCTTGTTCTACAGTTGGTTTTGGGTCTCACGGAGGATTACAACAATGTTGGTACGCTTATTCGGCAAAGCAAACCTCTCCCACCCTTTTATCAAGCTCGATCCATGCTTGTGCTTGAAGAGGCCGGACTAACCAAGAAAGCTGGTGTCACAGGTGGTGCAGTGATGGTGGTACACTCATCGGATGACTCATCTTCATCCCATGGTAATTTCTCTGAAAATTCCTCTCATAATACATCTCACAGTAAGCATAATTATGATGGAAAAAATAAAAACAACAAACACCAGGGTGGCCAGAAATCCGGCGATGGTCCGAACGGTGGTGGGAAGGCCGGTGGTGGTGGGTCTGGCGGCGGCCAGCGTGGGGGCACCCAACCGGGGCAGCAGCAGCAGTGCATGTCGTGGAATGGTGGACAACAACCTTGGCCATGGCAATATATGCCTTGGGCTGTCCCACCCTCCCCATACCCAACTATGACATGGGCCAGGCCCAATTTCCCTCCACATGGGCAGCAGCAAGTTAATTCAAATTCTAGCATTCTTGGGCCAAGACCATCCCAAGCTTATTCTGCAGTAGCTTCTCCTATGCCCACTGACATTGAATCTGCGATGCACACTCTTGCTCTTAATCCTCCTGATGCAAATTGGTACATGGACACCGGTGCCACCTCTCATATGACATCTGCACCAGGTAACCTTTCGTCTAATTTTAATTTGAGCAATAATAATCGTGGTATAATTGTCGGAAATGGTCATTCTATTCCAATTCGTGGTTATGGTCACACTACATTGTCTCCCCCCAACCCTCCTTTATCATTAAACAATGTTCTTCATGCCCCTCATCTTATTAAAAACTTAGTTTTCGTTCGAAAATTTACAACTGATAATTCAGTTTCTGTGGAATTTGATCCTTTCGGGTTTTCTGTGAAGGATTTTCAGACGGGGGTGCGTTTAATGAGATGTGATAGTCATGGAGAGTTATATCCTCTCCCCACAACATCTACTACATCTTCACCATCTACTTGTGCTGCTTTAGCTCCTTCTTGTGGCATGAGCGGTTAGGTCATCCAGGAGCTCCTGTTTTTGAGTCTCTTAGGCTAAATAAATTTATTGAGTGTAATAAACAATCTCGAGATCATGTTTGTCACTCTTGTCCTCTTGGAAAACATATTAAATTAGCTTGGGATCTTCATGCACTTATATGCCTTTTGACATTGTACTTTGTGATCTTTGGACTTCTCCCGTTTTGAGCTCGTTGGGCCATAAATATTATCTTGTTGTGTTGGATGATTATTCTAATTATTTGTGGACATTTCCATTATCTCGCAAATCTCATGTTTACTCCACTTTTCTCACATTTAGAAAATTTATCCACACTCAGTTTGAACGGGAAATAAAATATATCCAATGTGACAATGGGAGGGAGTTTGACAATGCGCCTTTTTGGGAATTTTGTAAGACTCATGGTTTATCTATTCGCCTATCTTGTCCTTACACCTCTTCTCAAAATGGCAAAGCTGAACGCAAAATCCGCACCATTAACAATATTGTTCGCACTCTTATGGTGCATGCTTCTATACCTCCCAATTTTTGGCATCATGCTTTACAAATGGCTACTTACCTCCTTAATATCCTTCCAAGTAAGACTTTAGCCTACCATTCCCCCCTCAAAATCCTCTATCAACGGGACCCTTCTTACTCTCATCTGCGGGGTTTTGGATGTTTATGCTTCCCCCTCTTTCCCTCTACTACTATCAACAAACTCCAACCTCGTTCCACTCCATGTGTTTTTTTGGGCTATCCGTCACATCATTGTGGCTATAAATGCTATGATTTGTCATCTAAAAAGATCATTATTAGTCGTCATGTTTTATTTGATGAGCAACATTTCCCATTTGCCTCACACAATAATCATGTGCCCCATTCATATGATTTTCTTACTGATGACATATCCCCCTACTTAGTCCACCATTTGATCTCACCTAGCCCCCAAACATAAAATACTTCTCCTCCTGGGCCCCTTCCATCCCACGGCCAAAATCTCCTATTAAATACTCCCTCCGTCCCATAATACTCTTTACACTTTCCTTTTTCATCTGTCCCAGAATACTCTTGACACTTCTATTTTTGGATATGACCCACTATTATTTTAATCCTTCTACCTTTTAAGCATTGGCCCACAATCTCTCTCCTCCAAATAAAATAATATCACTCCTACTACCCACCAACTCTAACCATGGCCCACACTCTCTCTCCCTAAAATAAAATAATACTACTTTTACTAACTACTAACTCTCGTCACATCTACTTTTCAATAAAATAGCAATTGATAACCAAACAACAACTTATCATCTAAAACTACGTGCATTGATAAGTGTCAAGAGTATTTTGGGACGGAGGGAGTAACCCAACAGCCCCTTCTGGCTCTCTCCCCTCTCCAGCGCATAATCCCATCTCATTGGGTTATGGGCCTCTTGCCACGGACCCAGCGCCCTTTTCCCCTCAAACACAAAACCCTCCCCAATCTTCGGTCCACCCAGTGCCAGTTAGTGGGCCTACTGGTCTAGCTTCCCCTTCTCATCTATTTCCTCCTTCGCCTCACCTACATCAGTCCCTTATTGGGCCCGCTGCCAATGCCCCAGTTTCCAACTCCCAAAATTCATCTCCTCCTCTTCAGCCTACCTCTCCTTCCATTCCTCGGGTCACCACTCGGAGTCAACATGGGATTTTTAAACCCAATAAAAAATACAGTCTTCACACTCATATAGACCGTTCTCCTCTTCCTCATAATCCTGTGTCTGCTCTTAAAGACCCGAATTGGAAAATTGCTATGGATGATGAATATAATGCTATTATTAAAAATAAGACGTGGGAGTTGGTGCCCCGTCCTTCTGATGTTAATGTTATTCGTTCTATGTGGATTTTTGCTCATAAAGAACTTTCTGACGACTCTTTTGAGAGGCATAAGGCCCGTCTTGTAGGTGATGGTAAAACTCAACAGGTTGGCGTTGATTGTGGTGAGACATTTAGCCCGGTAGTCAAACTGGCCACTATTCGTACTGTTCTCAGTATAGCTTTATCAAAAGCATGGTCTATCCATCAACTGGATGTCAAAAATGCTTTCTTACATGGCGAGCTCAAAGAAACTGTATACATGCATTAACCTATGGGATTCAAAGACCCTACCTATCCTAATCATGTGTGCTTGTTGAAAAAATCTTTGTATGGCCTCAAACAGGCTCCTCGTGCATGGTACAAACGGTTTGCCGATTATGTATCTACTTTGGGGTTCTCTCACAGCAGGTCTGATCATTCTCTTTTTATCTACCGTAATGGTAGTGAGATGGCCTATCTCTTATTATATGTGGATGATATTATTTTGACTACTTCTTCTGATACTCTCCGCCAGCATATTATTTCTCTTCTTGGCTCTGAATTTGCAATGAACGACTTGGGGCCTTTGTGTTATTTCTTGGGCATAGTTGTTACTCGTCATGCAGGAGGATTATTCCTTTCTCAGAGAAAATATGCTACAGAGATTATTGATCGTGCTGGTATGTCCTCATGTAAGCCCTCTCCTACTCCAGTTGACACTAAACCTAAACTTAGTGCTAACGGTGGCCAACCTTACGAGGATCCCTCTCATTACCGTAGTCTTGCTGGAGCGCTGCAATACCTCACTTTCACAAGGCCGGATATTTCATATGTTGTGCAACAGTTTTGCTTATTCATGCATGACCCACGAGAAGAGCACATGTATGCTCTCAAGCGCATTGTGCGCTACATTCAGTGTACACTTGATTACGGTCTTCATCTCTATCCCTCTTCTCTCACTACTCTTGTTTCTTATACTGATGCTGATTGAGGAGGGTGTCCAGATACCCGACGACCCACGTCTGGTTATTGTCTTTTTCTTGGAGACAATCTATTATCTTGGTCTGCTAAGAGACAGGCTACGTTATCCCGCTCTAGTGCGGAGGCGGAATATCGTGGAGTTGCTAATGTTGTTTCAGAATCTTGTTGGCTGCGTAATTTGCTTCTAGAGCTTCATTGTCCTATTCAAAAAGCTACTTTAGTCTATTTTGATAATGTTAGTGCCATTTATCTTTCGGGTAATCCAGTCCAACATCAGCGCACAAAACATATAGAGATGGATATCCACTTTGTTCGAGAAAAAGTAGCTCGAGGGCAAGTTCGTGTTCTACATGTCCCATCTCGCTATCAAATTGCCGACATTTTTACAAAGGGTCTACCTTTGATATTGTTCCAGGACTTCAGGGACAGTCTCAGCGTTCGAGAACCTCCCGCTTCCACTGCGGGGGTGTGATAGAATATATGCACATATATTCTTGATCCTATTTTAGTGAAGTAAATATTCTTCCCTTTGTATTTAGAAAGTGTATAAACTGTTACCATAATCTTAGCCTTAGTTTATGTAAACGTATCTATCTATTATATAAAGCAAAGTTCAATTTGCCTACGTGTCATGCTACTACTAAATCTGCCACATGTCGTCTCCAAATTCATCCTAAAAAATTATGTGCCACGTGTATAGTTAAGCTCCAAACTCGCTGATGTGTCGCTTCCACTCTCAATGTATTCGTATGGCATGATGTTCAATCGCCGGTAATTATGGACAAATTAGTGCATAAATGATAACTTCCTATAACACTGATAAATCAATTCCAAATTTGACGCAAGGAATATACTGCTTTTAAAGGAATTATGTGGAATATATCTATGTAGAATTGACGCAACTGTATTGGGCAAATGAATCAATTACATTCTTACTTACCATAATCACACTATTTCGGTATATTGCATTGTCATATTCATATGAGGTGAATACATTGATTTCCTTCTATATCCATTTCAAACGCCATATTTTATTTTCTGAATTCATAGTCCAAAACTAAGAGCTTCAAATTTTGAAGAAAGAAATTGCAAAGGTCAAGAAAATCAGGAAAAGGTTCCACCTTTGGATTTTTTTTCTTGGTCGACAATAACAGATGAATAGAAACACAAAAATTCAAGTGAAAGAAGAGTTGAAGGTGAAGGAGTTTGCAGGGAGAAGAATGTCAGAGGTCGAATCTAGGGAAAATACAGTTAGTTCACATCTAACATAGCTGAATGGGGTTGGAAAACAAGAACTAGAAGGAGGGGGATTATAGGAAGAAATTGAGAGTAAAGAAGAAAGATAGAGGCATAGAGCGGGTGCTTTCCATTTCAAGTGAGAGAGTGTTACAAAATTATTCCGACTTCTGAGCTGAGTGTATGACTTGAATTTATATTTAGACAAAAATTACAACTATATTTAGATAATAATTCCATATTGTTTCATAAAATAATTTCAAAACAATGATCAGATAATTAAACTAACAAAATATAAGTAACTTTGCGTTAAAACTGCTTAAAAGTTGGCAAGTTGGAAAGAGGAACCGTCTACGGCCCAGCCAGAAGGGGCCCAAAAGTTTTAAATGTTGTTTTTGCTTCCCGGTTAAAATGTAGCACATTTAGGTGAAGTGAAGTCTACTCATCTATATTGTTGTATTAAGGGCCTGTTCTCCCCCAACTTATTTTCAGTTCGGTTCGGTTCAATTCAGTTCAGTTCCTAAATTATTATCATTACTATTAATTAGTTATAATTTAATTCAGTTCAGTTTAGTTCAATTCAATTCAGTTTAGTTCAATTCAATTCAGTTCAGTTCAAGTTTAATAAGTTTTGATAATATAAGATAAATTCGGATTAGATAAGTTTTGATAAGATAAGATAAGTTCAGATAAGATAACTGATAATATAAGCTCTAATAAAATCATTGTTTACAAAATAGTTGTTTTTCTAAAAGGATTTTACAAAAACTGGGTGATGCACTCTTATTACATGATTAGCAATTTTTTTATTTGGCAATTCAAAATTATTATTGATAACCAAAACAAATAGGTTAGGATACAAACAAAGACTACAAACCACCAAACTACACCAAAACAAACAAAGACACCAAAACTACCTCAACAAAACAAACCTAAGTAATCAGCAAAGCTCTTTCATTATCTTTGCAATTACAAGCTACCCGAAACACAACCTCCTTAATTAACCCTTGAGGAGTGATACAAGAATCAGCAAACACTTTGTTATTTCTCTGCAGCCAAATAGAGTAAATGGCTTCAGTGAACAACATAACATAAACTTTAGAATTTTTTTTTTTTTTTTTTTTTTTTTGACATCGGGAAAACGTACATTAATTAAAAAAGGAAGTACAGCCTATTGCTACTATCCCCTACAAACACAAAGAAACTAAGCTGAGCGATACTCGCTCTTACATAACTAGAACAAAAACATAAAGAACTTAAACAAGGAGCAAACTGCTCGATTTGGAGTGCTGATGTGATAGATAACTGTAGGGAAATTCTTCTGCTGGTAGATGATGAACGCCAAAACCTTGACGCACGGAGTGGGAGGAGAGGGCTGATTTCGCAAACGGGGCAACAAAGCAACCGCGAGAACATAAACTCGCTACAGGACCAATCCCATTGACCTTCTGTCACATGGGATTCTACGTCCAGATATCCTGGAAGAGTCACATTCCTTTGTGACTCGATACCCTTGTGGAAGGGTATTACTGGCTTCTCCGATGATGAGAAGCTCAAATGAGTTGACGCGCTATAAACCCAATTAACAAATTGGGGAGCCGCCTTCAGATTTCTTTTTGTCGAGGTAATGATTGATAAAATCATTACCAAGCGAGAGTGAAATCTAACCATTGTTAGATCTCGAAGAACCGTCCGATTACCAAAATCAGACAAAATAAACCCCGTCCATGAAATCTCTGGCCACGCAAACCCTAACCAATCACTTAAACCAGATCCAATATCAAGACCAAAACCACCTCCAGCAAATAACAAAAGTATCAAACAGCTTATTGTAACAAACAAAAAACCCATACTAACACACCCACAAACTAAACAACTTAACACACTTCCAACAATGCAGTAGGGGAAGGGGATAAACGGGTAACCACCGGGGAAAGGAGATGGAAAATTCAACACTAACCGGGAGGGGGAAGGGGGAGCCCAAACTTAAACTAACGTTATGCGACCAAGGGAGGGGGGGGGGAGGGAGGGGAAGCCCTAAACCGAAGACTGACACGAACCAGGGGGGAAGGGGGTAGGGGAAGCCCAAGACCACGACACCAGGGGGAGGGGGAGGGGGATGCCCAACAAACCGGAAACAGGGGAAGGGAGGTGGTGGAACCCGACGCACCACCCGGGGAGGGGAAAAACCTGCAGGAAATGCGACGACAAAATACTCGACCAAGAACAAGGGAGGGGGAAGGGAAAACCAACGACTAAGACCAGGGGAGGTGGTGTTTTTGCCGGCGAACACCGAACCAGAGAAACCGCCGTGAAAGTCCAACCGACTAGGGAGAAGGCTATGGAAAACCGAAAGAAAAGCGAAGAAAAGAATAAAACAACTAGGGGAACTCGCCGGAGAACACGCCGGCGGCGAGCGCGGCGCCGGAACTCCGGCGAGTTCCTAGGGTTTGGTGTGAGGGAAGGAACCTTTGAGGAGAGAAGGCAGAGAAAAGAAATTGTTAGAGAAAGGTGAAAACTTTTTGCGTCGTACTTTACATAAACTTTAGATTTAATACTTCTGATGTGAGCTTTAATATGAGCCATTATACATTCTTCATCACAATGATGCACCTGTTGACTTATACCCAATCTACTAAGCCAGCCTCTCCAGACCTCAGCAGCATAAGTGCATTGAAAGAACAGATGATGAATAGATTCCTGAGCATTGTTATTACATGATTAGCAATTTTTGGATCACTATAAATGACTTTATATGAGGGTTTATGTTTAAAGATTGCAATTAGTACTCTAAGTGGTTGTTTGGTTAATATGAGAAAACATGGGAAATAGAAATTCCTAGGAATTAAAAATTTGGTGAGTTGTCTGGTTGACAACAAAATAGCAAAATGAATGAATTAGAAATTCCTAGGAATTTTGAGTTCCCACAAAATGGAGGAAGTTACTTACCTATGTCCCTCTAGGTAAGTAGAAATTCCCATGGGAATTGAATTCCCACATTGTCAACCAAACAATTCAACCAATTTCCCATGAATTTGACTTAGTATATCCTATGAATTGCAATTTCATGGGAATTTTGACTTCCCATATAAACGGAACGACCACTAAGATGTTTAAATCAATTAGGAATTTCCTTAAGTTAGGTACATCTATTCAATAATGTAGATATTGAATGGATTATAATATCAAAATTCAACCCGTCTTGCATGGACCCGGTTCACATTAAAAATAGTGTGGACCAGGCCTAGACACGTGCCCCAGTCACTCTCGCTTTCCAAAATCCACGCTATTTTCTCTCTCTTCAATAAGATTCTCTCGCCCTAAAATTTTAACAAAAACAGTTATTCAGAACAAACATACACTATATCATTTTAAAATACACTATATCATGTCAAAATACACTATCATGTCAAACACTATAACGATCGATTATGATAATTTTGTGTAATATACAAATAAACTACACTATAACATTTCAAAATACACTATATCATGTCAAAACACACTATATCATGCAACACTATCATGTCAAAAAATACAGCAAAACACGATCATGTTAAAATACACTATATCACTTCAAAATACACTATATCATGTCAATATACACTATAACAGGCAACACTATTATGTCAAAAAACTCAGCAAAACACTATCATTTTAAAATACACTATATCATTTTAAAATACACTATGTTATTTCAAAATACACTATATTATTTCAAAAAAAGAGTGAAGTTATCAGAGGAGAGATAAGTTATCAGGAGAGAGAAAAGAGCAGAAGACTGAAAGCGGCAAAAAAAGTTGTAATCATTAAAACTCACGTGAGATGGATAAGGTGCACACTAAGTTAGTGTGCACCGGATTCATATTAGTTTTTACTATCAAAATTATGAGATTAATTGCATCAGCGTGTAGTGAGTATGGAAATTCTTTGGCTTTATGTTATGATTATACTACCAAAACTTTGAGATTACTTGCATCATCTTCCCACCACTGCGTATATGGGAAATATACGTTAATCATGTAGGCACTTGCACCAGTGCGTGATTGATAGAGATTTTTTTTTATGAGAAGAATATAACAAATAATAGGATATTATGAAATTTAAGATGTAATGGAGATTACTTCAATATTGATGCAAGTGTCCCCTAAAAAATCATATTTGCATAAAACCTCCCGTGCATTATTGCACGGGTTGAAAGCTAGTGATGTATATAACTAAGCTTTTGGGTAATGGAATATTCAAGGAATTACATTACTTTCAGGCTGCATCACATGTCACCATGGTCCTAAAATGACGTTGTAATAATTTTAAAATATATAAATTGACTTGTAATAATATACGGTGGAGGTCTCACACACACAACAAAGAAAGCTATATTTTTTTTTTTTTTTTATTAGGAAATTAAGTCGGCGCATTGCTAACTCCCTACAGATTTCTTAGCGCATAGGAAACACCAACACATTGGTTGGTAAGGCATGCATAGCATGCTAAGGAAACACCCCAGCAAGCATTGGGGGTAAGGATGGAACCCCTGACCTCAGGGGCCAAGGGGGAGTGCTCTATCCACTTGAGCTAACTCCTATCCTTAACAAAGAAAGCTATATGGTAGAGGTAAAACACTACTCATAAATTAAAAAATTCTTGTTATTAAACACTACTATATAACAGTTGGATTAATCATTCTCACATAAGAAAAAGCTGTATAGTACCATAACCTAATTTTTTTATCAAAGAAAAAAAACCATTGACTAAGAATTTTATAAGCAAGGTGGTCTTAGGATGACGTTTAGAACTGTACTGCTTTAGGAGTAGTAGGAAGTTTCCAACTCAAAATTGTGGTCGTAGTCGTGGTCGTGATTCGTGTATCGCCGGCAATGAATAAAACGAACGGCAAAGCTTAAGGCCAAATGCATGAATAATATCCAGCCATGCCACAGCTGTTGCTGACATAACAATATATGACTAAACGAGTGGAGTATATATGACTATACGTCTATACCAATATGGCAATATTGAACAAATTATGGAGCTTTTGTTATCAATTGTAATTTCTTACAGAAGATAAGAACTTATTTCTGGTCCCCATTAAAAATATATATAATAATATAAGTTACCAGTTACAAGTGCACTGCTTGAATTTATTTGGTGTCACCCTCAATATTCACTTCTTATATATATATTCAGATTTCAATTATTGTAGCGTATATAAATTTTATTGAAAAAAAATATAAAGTTGTGAATTGTGATGATAAGAAAAAAGCTCTAAAATATTAAACTTGTGATGATAACAAAGAAACTCTTGATTTTTTTTTAAGCCTGAGTAATACTTACCAAAACATAAATATGAATCAAGAACTGCTGATTGTTAGACAAATTGATTTAATGTTGATAAATATTCAGTAGTCACTTATTAATATTTATGAATGTAAAACTCTCGCAGATCTCAATTAGTAGATGTTAGTATGAGGTGTAGGATGAGCATCCTACACCAGGTCCAAAACGCAAAGAAACAAGAATAAAACGCACGCTTTTGGTTAATGGGTTGGCAGCCAATGTACATGTCCTTATTTACAATGTACATGCATAAGATTGAAAAAGTAACTGATTTGACATTAACTATTCACCATTTAATAACTGATTTGATGTCAACTGCCATCCCTTTGCCCGATAAACTGTTCATTATTTCTCTTCCACACTCAACCTCCATCATTTTCTCTCAACATTTTCTCTCTCCAACATTTTCTCTCTCCAAAAAAAATCCAACATTTTCTCTCTCCAAAAAAAAAAAACCGAAACTCTTGCAATCCACTACAATTATCTTCCATAACCTCCACATTCAAAAATCTTCCACCATTACAATTCGGTACAATTATCTTTCACCATTCAAAAAAATTGGTCTCTTGCGTTTATGGCACCTCCAAAAAGGAAATCAGCACAACCACCACAATCAAGGAAACCCAAAAAAACTGTACTTCCTTGCCCAAGACCACTGCAAATCATTCCTCCATCTCCACAACTAACCATGGGTGGCGAAATTGAGTATGTTTCTACTCCTACCATGTTTAATGATTTCGTTTTATAAATTTCGTTTTTTTTTTAGTTTCGTTTTTTTTGGGGGGTTGCAAGAACACAAAATTGAAAAAAAAACTTTGCATGTCTGTTATGGATTGAAGCCAATAATGTACAAAGAAACATAAAAGAACTATGTTGCTGTACATTAAACAAATCAAAATGTACACTGATATTGATTTTTACTTCATATTACTTACATTGTTGTACATTAAGTGAAATTGATTGTACACTATTGGGGGTAAAGGTACAAATGATAGACTATGGTTGTACATTAAAATTGAATATATGTACAATGACACTGACAGTCCCACAAGTGAGAGTGAAACATTTCATGCAACTAGGATGCCAAATGAATACTTTTATTCTTTGATGTTTCTTTGTACATTATTGGCTTCGTGGTTGTTCATTAACAACACCAAAATGTACATATATCTACCACTCCTGACAAGTAAGTATATTTGGTGAGAATTCCTCAAATGTACATTGGTCATGCAAAAGATGTGTATATTGTGTATGTTGCTGTACATTAACCAAATCAAAATGTACACTGATATCTCTTTTTACTTCATATTAATTACATTGTTGTACATTAAGTGAAATTGATTGTACACTATTGGGGGTAAAGTTACAAATGATAGACTATGGTTGTACATTAAAATTGAATATATGTACAATGACACTGACAATCCCACAAGTGAGAGTGAAACATTCCTTTGTACATTATTGGCTTCGTGGTTGTTCATTGGTCATGCAAAAGATGTGTTATATTGTGTATGTACAATCACGAACCCCCTTCTTGAAGGGGTGCGTGTACAATGCATTAACCAAATTGTACATTGTAAATGCTTTGTTGTTCACTATTTTATGTTTGGTGTAACAATTACTGACCCTCTTTCTGCGAGAAGGAAACAGGACCCACTCCTGATTCTTTGAGAAGTGAGTACATTTTTCTCTTTACCCCTTACTTGTACATTCGTCTTTGCAATTCTGTTCATTTTAGAATGTTTTGTATGCAATGATAAGCCCATTACATTGTTTTTTGCATAGTTGTTCATTGTGGTATGTTTTTTGTACAATGATAGGCCCATTACCACTGAAAAGGAAAATGATCCTACTACTGAAAAGGAAAAGGATCCTACAACTCAAAAGGAAAAGGATACAACTGACAAGTGAGTAGATTTTTTATTTAAAGATCATTGTACATTGGTAGTTTCCAAGTTGTTCATTGTTGAATGGTTGATGTACAATGACAGGCCAACTTTTCTCGAAACGGAAACAAGTCCACCAAATCTTGAAATGTAAGTGGTTGTACACCGATATTACACTTGTGTTCATTGTATCTCGAAACATTGCCTTTCTTTGGTATTCTAAGCAAATACATACAACTCTCAATTAATTAGTTTGTTTAGTATTTATTGTACATTGTTGTACATTAAGTGAAATTGATTGTACACTCTTTGGGGGTAAAGGTACACAAATGATAGACTATGGTTGTACATTAAAATTGAATATATGTACAATGACACTGCCAGTCCCACAAGTGAGAGTGAAACATTCCTTTGTACATTATTGGATTCGTGGTTGTTCATTAACAACACCAAAATGTACATATATCTACCACTGCTGACAAGTAAGTATATTTGGTGAGAATTCCTCAAATGTACATTGGTCATGCAAAAGATGTGTTATATTGTGTATGTACAATCACGAACCCCCTTCTTGAAGGGGTGCGTGTACAATGCATTAACCAAATTGTACATTGTAAATGCTTTGTTGTTCACTATTTTATGTTTGGTGTAACAATTACAGCCCTCTTTCTGCGAGAAGGAAACAGGGACCCACTCCTGCATTCTTTGAGAAGTGAGTACATTTTTCTCTTTACCCCTTACTTGTACATTCGTCTTTGCATTTCTGTTCATTTTAGAATGTTTTGTATGCAATGATAAGCCCATTACATTGTTTTTTGCATAGTTGTTCATTGTGGAATGTTTTTTGTACAATGATAGGCCCATTACCACTGAAAAGGAAAAGGATCCTACTACTGAAAAAGAAAAGGATCCTACCTTGAAAAGGAAAAGGATACAACCGACAAGTGAGTAAATTTTTGATTTAAAGATCATTGTACATTGGTAGTTTCCAAGTTGTTCATTGTTGAATGGTTGATGTACAATGACAGGCCAACTTCTATGAAACGGAAACAAGTCCACCAAATACTGAAATGTAAGTGGTTGTACACTGATATTACACTTGTGTTCATTGTATCTCAGAAACATTGCCTTTCTTTGGTATTCTAAGCAAATACATACAACTCTCAATTAATTAGTTTGTTTAGTATTTATTGTACATTAGTTTTTGCATAAATGTTCATTGTGGAATGTTCGTTGTACAATGCCAGGGCCCCCGCTACTGAATCAAGAACCACTCGCCGACAAGTAAGTACACTATTTAATCTACTCCTTGGTTTGACATTGTTTTTTGCATAGCTGTTCATTCCGGAATGTTTTTGTACAATGATAGTTGCCTAGTGAGTACATTGTACACGATAGTTGTGTAGTTGTACAATGATAGTTTCCTAGTTGTTCATTGTTGCCTAGTTGTTCACTGATAAGTGAGTACATTCCACACTGATAGTTGCCTAGTTGTTCATTGTTGCATGTTTGTTGTACAATGCCAGGCCACCTGTATATTCATAATCTTTTTAATGTTCATTACATCTAATGATATGTTCATTAACCCAAGGCGGAACAACATTGTACATTTTTTAAAAGTTCATTGTACACTGATAGTTGCCTAGTTGTTCATTGTTGCATGTTTGTTGTACAATGTCGGGCCCCCTGTTCGAAACCGAAGCAATTCCAGCCAAATACTTGAGATGTAAGTGGTTGTACACGATAACGTACATTGTGTTCATTTTATCTCACTAACATCTATCAACTTTGTGATTCCCCGACTAACGGACCAATATCACAACCATCACAACCATCATCAACACCTCACAATTACGAACAAATACCCGCACAAAATCTCAAGTAATTAGTTCTGTCTCCCTACAAGTGTACATTAGTGTATTATTGATGTACACTTTGCATATACTTATATGTTCATTGTCTATACATACATTAGTATTTCATAATGTACATCACAAAATCTTTTTAATGTTCATTACATCTAATGATATGTTCATTAACCCAAGGCGGAAGAAAAAGGGCCCTACAAAGAAAGACGCAAAATCCACTGAAGATTCTGAAACAGAAGAACCACCAGAAGATGATGAAGAGTAAGGGATATGTTTATATTATATATAGTTGATGTACAATGGACATCTATGATTTGTACAACGAGGATGTATTAATGTTCATTGCATCTGACACTATGTACATTAAATATTGTCATGAAGGGTTCCATTGCAGGTGTTGAGGGCCAAGGCAATGAAAAATGCCCAAGTGTATGTTCTTTGTACAATACAAATATTTATATGTTCAATGAGAATATGTTTATGATCTTTTGTCGACTAATTTTGCACCTACTTCTTACGGCGCCCAACCCCATAAGAGAAGAAAGATTGCGAGAGGTCGCTAAGGGCAAGGACAAGGGCCCTTCTACAACTTCCAAGGCTGCCAAGGGCAAGGCCCCACTTGAAGCTACTCCCACAAAGGCTGGGAAGAGGAAGGCCCCAGAGCATCCCCTGAAAATCAAAATTGCCAAGGGCAAGGGTAAAGCTACAGTTGAGAGTTCAGCCCCCAAACAAAAGAAGTCTACTCTGCCCAGGTAATATGATCAGTATACATATGTATATGTACATTATTAATGCATGAAAGTACAATAGTATTTTATTGAATGTTCACTTGTCATGACTAATAATATGTACATTATTGTTTGATTGAATGTTCACATCATATGACTAAATGTATAATGTTCAAGCAAGACTGTTCAATTACTATGATTGAATGTACAATGTTATTATGTCTAAATGTTGAATGTTGAATGTTTGATTGAATGTTGTTATGCCTGGTTGTCCAGGTTTTTTTATAGATCCGATTTTTATTCTCGTGTACATTACGGTGTCCTTAATGTTCACTTGTGTATAATTATATGTACATTAGATTTATCTCGCCTCCGTGTACAATGTGGTTGCTTGGATATTCATTGCATATGCTTGAAATGTACATTGGATGTTCACTTATTATGCCTCATAATTTGTACATTCTTGTTTGACTTTCAAATCACATCATCATATGACTAAAATGTACAATGTTCTAGCAAGGTTGTTCACTTACTATGATTGAATGTACAATCTTGTTATTTACGAATGTTCAAGGTATTCTTTGAAACCGATATTTTTCACTCGGTAATGATTCAAAATATGTACATTATTGTTTGACTGAGTGTTCACTGGATTTGACTCAGTGTACAAGATTGTTCAATTACTAAGCCTGAATGTACAATGTTGCTTATGATTCAAAATATGTACATTATTATTTGATTGAATGTTCATTGTATAGCACTCGATGTACAATGTTGTTATGCCTGGTTGTCCAGGTTTTTTTATAGAGCTGATCTTATTCTGTGTACATTACAGTGGCCTTAATGTTCACCGTGTTTAAGTAAATGTACATTAGATTTATCTCGCCACTGTGTACAATGTGGTTGCTTGGATGTTCATTGCATATGCTGAAATGTACATTGGATGTTCACTTATTATGACTCATAATATGTACATTATTGTTAGACTTTCAGATCACATCATATGACTACATGTACGATATTCTAGCAAGATTGTTCACTTACTATGATTGAATGTACAATGTTGTTATTTCTGAATGTTCAAGATATTCTTTGAATATTTTGACCTATGTGTACAATGTGGTTGCTTGGATGTTCATTGCATATCTTTGAAATGTACATTGTAGGGAAGTACCTGTTGATGTGAAGCCCTCTATTAAAAAATCAACAACTGCTACTCCTGCTGAGCTCTCTGTCAAGGTCAGGCAAAGCACTATTCCATTCCAAACCTTCCTGACTGCTATTAGTGAGCAACCTGCAAAGAGGCAAACAATCATTGATATGGGGTTCGGTGGTCTCCTTGAATTAGACATGCCAAGGAATGACCCCATCTTCTGTGCTAAGCTCCTTAGCAGGTACTGTGTGGGTAGTGGCTCCCTCTTGCTTCGCCGAGGCAGGGAAATCGATATCAGGGAAATGGATGTCCATTTGGTGTATGGGCTCCCCCTGGGAGGGTTGGAGGTTGATGAGAGCAAGGAGAGTGATGCTGAATATAAAGTGATGCTAGAGGGGTGGAGGGCATATGTTGGCGTCCAGAGGGGTTCCCCATTCATTTCTACGCTAGCGACGCACCTTGCCGATCCCGCGGTGCCTGTCACGGACAACTGGAAGAGGACCTTCCTAGTCATGGCCGTAAACTGCTGCATTAAATCAACCCAAAACCCCCAGCCTCTCACACATTTCTTGACAGCTTCCATGGACGTCAACAACATCCCAAACTACAACTGGTGCAAGTACACCACAGATTCTTTGCTTCATTCAGCTCGTGCTTGGCAAGAGGACACAACTAGATTCTTTGCTGGTCCTATGGCTTTCTTACAGGTACACATATGCCACGTAATACTACATTGATATTTCTTGTTGTTTAATGATCAATAGTTCACTTCATGTTGTACACTGGTTTTAGCTCAATAATCACTGTTATATTACTTATTGTACACTAATATTGTTGTTCACTGCCTTCACTTTATTGTACACTAATATTATTGGTGTTGTACAATATTCACTTACTGAATGTTCAATTATTGTTGTACACTGCCTTGTATGTACATTGGTTTATATATAAGTGATCACTTATTTTAATGGGGTACAAATCACTGTAACATTATTGTATATACCTGAATGTTCAATATGTATCAACATGGTCCATTATTCTTTGAATGATCATTTAATGGGTACATTTCAGTGATTTATACTTCTACTATTTGCTAGGTATGCTATTTTGATCGTCTACAGAAGGAACTCCACAAGCCTCCCCGTGTATTCCCGCTTCTCTCTATATGGAAACGGGAAATTGTAAAGAGCAGAATTACATGGGAATTCCAGTCCGGAGTTGGCATGGGGACTGTTCTGCCAAGGATCACTGCTCCAATGCACGGGCTGCATCAAAATCAACAACATCAAGATCAACAACAACAACAAGTAAAGCAACCTCTCTAAAATATCTTAATATTGTGTTGTTTTAATTTACTATATATTTTCCCATACATAATGTACATTGTCCTAACAATATTGTACTTCTTGGCTTCAGCAGCAACATTTGCAACAAAACCAACCCCAACAACAGCAACAAGATCAACAACAACAGGTAAGTGCTTCTTGTTGTACAAATTAAATATACATAATGTACAATGTGTTTTCTCTATTTGAACATTATTGTTATTCTGCTTTGAACAATGTACACCTGCTTGTTGTACATTGTTATTCTCTAAATGTACACGGGGTTTATCAGGTTGTACAGTGGCTGCCCTGTGTCTATTTGATTATACAATGTGTAATTCCTGATTGTACATTGTCTTTATGCTATTGTGTTGTTTTAATTTACTATATATTTTGCCATACATAATGTACATTGTGCTTACAATATTCTACTTCTTGGCTTCAGCAGCAACATTTGCAACAAACCCAACCTCAACAACAGCAACAAGATCAACAACAACAGGTAAGGGCTTGTAGTTGTACAAATTAAATACACATAATGTACAATGTGTTTTCTCTATTTGAACATTATTGTTATTCTGCTTTGAAGAATGTACACCTGCTTGTTGTACATTGTTATTCTCCAAATGTACACGGGGTTTATCAGGTTGTACAGTGGCTGCCCTGTGTCTATTTGATTGTACAATGTGTAATTCCTAATTGTACATTGTCTTGATTGTATTGTACACTGACTTTTGCTTATTTGTACAATGTGTACTTATGAATTGTACATTGTGGTTATTTTATAGCAACAGGAACAACCACCTCTTCCAGAGCATGAACAACAACAACAACCCCCCACTGACCTTGAGGTGGGCACTTTCTTTTGAGACAAAAGTACATGTTACATATTTATCACAAATGTGCACTATTATAACGTTTCCTTCTTTATGCAGACTTGGAAATCAAACTTCATGAATGTTTGTTCCAAGTTCACGGCTAATCTCGTTGAGTTGACGGCATTACTCAACCAAGGCTCGCATCTCAATTTGGATCCCATGGTCGGTGGCTTTGCGCCATCCATTATTCAGGCCATCTGGACTCGCTATGAGAATGCCGCGCAACCAACAATCAATCCTACTCCCAACCCTGCCGCTAATCAAGACCCAGGCTCCCTTTTAAGTCAAGACAACGCATTTTTCCACTCCTCGGAGCTTTGGGAAATGGTGGACCAAGCCTGTACTAAGCACATCTCAAGCCGCATCAAGCAACCAGTGAATTAGATGCCCCGAGTTTCAACTTGAACTTGGAGTTAAGTGTAGGCAGGCCATCGGAACGACAAGATCAGCCGTCTTCATCAGCTTCCCCATCTTTGTCGTTGGCTGATTTTTTCAAAGATCATGAGGACCTACATGTTGATAACCTCTTCCGGTCCAAGCAAGCCTAACACCGATCCGCCGAAGGGGTAATCCCTATGTAGACTAATTTTCATTTGTACACTTGGCTAATCGCCCAGGATTTCACTAATTTACTAACACCAACTAGTTACTTTGTTGACCGAATGTTTCCTTTGTGTGAATGTTTTCTTAGTAGACATATGCCAATGATTTTTAATATATTTATGATTGAATTTACCCCAGTTTCAACGCTGAAGTAGATGTCTTTTCACAAATGACCTTACATCAAATCACATGAAAGGTATCTAGCTCATTTCATGTCTTGTGCGGTATTGTACATTCTACTCCCCCTTATGTTCATTGGTTTATTGTGGTTGATCACCGACGTGCATATGATCAATGGATCTGTTCTTATTTGATCAATGTACTCTCCTTATTGTACAATGTGTTGGTTACTGATGATCATTGTGATCAATTATATATAATCACCTTGTCTAGCTCATCGATGATCCTCTAGTGTTGTACATTGCACTCTCTCCCGAGTGTTCAATGGTTTACTAAGGTTGATCGGTATACTTTGCTTATTGTTCATTGTGTTAGTTCTTGTATTAGTATGGGTTCTTTTAGTCTTTCCTAATTTTGAAACCCATAGTGTTACGTATGGTGAGCCACTTCGCAAATGGAGGATTTTACGGTGAGTCGATTCTAAGTAGTTCAATGAGGTATGCATTTATTTTCATTTTTGCGCACGGGATCATTACTTATTCCTTGCCGAATCATAACTTATACTACATATGTTTCTTTTGGAAGAGATGACGAATCGGGGTCGAGAGGATCATTCCCCACCACACCGGTAACTCCTCTTTCCTTATATCTATTGTCCAATACCAAATTACTTCCAACTTTCCAATCTTGCAAGCTTAAAATGAATCATCCAGAAAAGAAGAAATATCCAAGGGCATTACTACAAGCAGACCACACCGCACAATCATCAAACCCGCAATTTTCAAATCGCCGTATTTGGTCAAGTACTCTCATCTAATAGAAAAGAAAAGAGGCAAGCGACAAATAGACAACACCTACTTGGCGAGACTTTGCCTTTGATCTTTGGAGATAATGAGTAAGCTATAAACTACTTGCTCTACTTTGCCTCTACATGAATGTACACTATCAATATATTCATGTACTTTGTTGTTGTTACATATGTAACTCAGTTTTGGCTATGATGTACACTGATGCTATAAAAATGTCAACCACTACTATTCGTTTTGGTATAATTTACTTGGGCAATATTATTGATTCATTCTTGGTCAAACTCAGGGACTTGCTCTACGATGATGGTAACACATTCCTCAACAGATCGCATTTCCTTTCTTTGGGGGACGACGTGGAGATTTGGAACGGCTTCATTGATGCATGGGCCCGGATTCTTAACCAACGGAACTCAGATCGAATGTCAGGATCAACGCAGCGCCTTTTCTTTTCAACTACAGCACATGTAGATCTCTTTCACTTTGTTCTACTTTTTCTATATACTTTTATTATGTTCCCAAATCACACTGAATTTTTTTATAGCACTTATTGTTCCCAAATGCTTCAAACCCTCCCCCGAGCACCCCTGAACAAGAGGAAGAAGATAGGAAGAATGCAAGACTCACAGAGCACTCAAGAATGGAACAATTTGTGGAAAGGCTCACCAATGAGTGCATAGAACAGGGCATTGCAAATGTTGACCGGTTTGAGTTGGTAAGCTCTGTCAATACTGTAATGTACATTTTAATGGTTTAAATGTTCAGTGTGATTGGTATCTTGTACATTGCTTTCAGCCATTCTCTTCCCTTATTCTATAATGTCAATTGTGTTATGTACATTGTCATTTACTTGATTGTTCACTGTGCTTGTTCAGTTGTACATTGCTTTGAGCCATGTTATCTTCCCTGATTCTATAATGTCAATTGTTTTATATGTACATTGTCATTAACTTGATTGTTCACTACGTTTAATTGATTGTACATTCTATTGTCGTAGGTTTTCTTTCCTGTGTTATGTACATTTTCATTTACTTGATTGTTCACTGTTCTTGTCCAGTTGTACATTGGTTTGATCCATGTTATCTTCCCTGATCCTATAATGTCAATTGTTTTATATGTACATTGTCATTTAATTAATTGTTCACTGAGTTTTATTGATTGTACATTCTATTGTCGCAGGTTTTCTTCCCTGTGTGCGCATCAGAGCACTTCTATGTCTTTTGCTTAAACTTCTCCAAAATGACTTTGGATATACTTGACAACAGAATATTGCCAGAAAATGTCTCCATTCATGACAAGTATAGAGACTACCCAGCTAAAATCGTAAGTACCAAGTGAATTCCTCGAGTACTACCTCATGTTTTTTACAATATTCTCACCTATCTCTTGTGTGCAGGCCATTGGTTATGGTAGGTTTTTGGTATCCCTTGGCTTCAACATGATTACAAGTCCTCTAAAGCCTCGCATAGTGGAAATGCCATGGAGAACTAACAACAACACTTTGGATTGTGGCATTTTTGCGATGCGACACATGGAAAAATATAACGGCGAATGGGAAACCAACTTTGAAACTGGCCTGGAAGCTGATAATGTAAGCAATTATTTCATCATGGTCATTGTTCAATTCTTTGATATACATGATATACTTCTATATATGCTAATATTCCCATACTTTGAAACTGTGTACATTGTAGTTACTTATATGTTCACTGCATTTGTTTTATATGTACACTTTGAAACAACCTTTTTGACTGCATGTTCCCCAACCTAACAAAATAAATTTGGTACTCAGTTTGACAGGATCAAACAACTGAGGATTCAGTACTGCATTGACATTCTCATGAGCAAAGTCAACAACCGTGCATCTTGGGTTGCGGATAGTGCCAAAGCACGGGCTAAAGGGAAATGCCAAGACACATAGATGCATTCACGTACTTTTTGCAGACAATTGACAGAGTTCCTTTTTGGGCTATTAAACAATCTACATTGATGCTATGTATGCAACACATGGTTCCCCCCCAAATCCATTTCTAGAAATACTTTTGTGTTAAAAAAAACATACCAATGCTTGTTACTCCCTTTCTAGATTACTTTTGTATAGCTACTAACTTTTGGGTTAACAAAACATACCAAATCTTGTATCACATTACTCCCTTTCTAGAATACTTTTGTATAGCTACTATCTTCAAACTATTTGACATATATACTCTCACGTGTGTGATTTGAACAATTTTCCATCACATTACATAAAAATACAATGCTCTTTACTACCATTTTTATATTGTACATTATCATTATTTCCATGTTCACTCAGTTTATTGCGTTGTTCACTACCTACAGTTATTAGAAATACAAATTCTAAACATTGTATTACTTATGCTTAACATCACCTTCAAATAATAACAACCTGCTTTCGGGTGATTTGAACACTCAATTGTGTGACTTTAACACTTTTGCATCACATTAGATACAAAATACTAAGCTCTTTACTAATATTTTTTACATGTACATTATCATTACTTTCATGTTCACTAACTACACTTAATATATAGATAAATTCTAAACATTGAATAACTTAGCATCACCTTCAATTAAAAACAAGCGGTTTTTGGTGTATTAGACCAAGTACAACGTGAATGAGCTACATGAATTACAAAAATAAATTAGTGTATCAACAACTCATTCATGGTGGACTACGTTTCATTTCCCAAAGAGCTCTTCAAAATATTCATGTTAGATGTCCAGATACCACGTCTCAATTCCCAAAAAGCTTCTCACAATATTCATGGTAGACATCCAAAGCAGCTTTATGATGCAGCTGCTCAACTTTACTACCTTCCTCGGGGATGTGGTTAATAGGAAAATAATCGTCGGGGCCATAGATATCAAGAAGAGACTTGTTGTGTGTTGAGTGAGCTACAGTACTTTCTTCATGGATATCAATGTATTCCTGTATGAGACAAAGTTAGCTGGCTAAACTAATAAAAGCCCAATTAATCATTTTAATACAATGAATATTTACCATATTGTTATTGTACAATATTACTACATGCAAAGTACATTGCACCGTGAAAAATGTACATCGTTCCAAAAGCAATCATACACAATTGGGATAATGTACACAACATAATATTAGGGTACACAACATAATAACAAAGTACATGGAACCATAGCTATTGTACATCACACAAAAAACAATCTTACACAAATAGACTATTGTACACACATATAATATCAGTGTAAATATGCCATCATAGTATCCTATTATCCACATAACTAGAGAATGATCATGTAAACTTAAGAGATGAACATTTGGGCAATTGAAATGTACAAATGGTACCTGGACAGATTTCTGCGCTTTTGCCTTGTTCCTTATTGCAGCTTTCTCAGCAGTTTTTTTCCAACCTTTTAGCCTGTTCACCTGCTTTTCCACAGTGCTTTTCAACCTTACATTTCTAGTTCCTTTCTTCCTCTTTTTAGGTGGATCTTTCACAACAGGATATAACAAATTTTTCACAGCATCAATTGTGATTGATTCATCAACCTTCCCAATAAGGGACTCAACCTTTATCTTCAAATCACTAAAAGCATTCTCCACAACCTTTCTAGCAGCTATGTCATGTTGGCTTGAATTTATTATTGAAAAAGCATCCCTTGTAGTTTGAACACGCCACACCGACGCTTGAAGAACATTTACATCCTTGTCAGCGTCATCGTCCACTCTTGTACACATAGCATGTTTTGCCCATCTACCCAAAATGTATCTCTGGGGGATTTTTTCCACATTGTGTATGTGAAAAATCCTCAAAGAATGAGAACATAACAGACCCATTTCAGTGAAATACTTGCATGTGCAATCAATTGTCATAATTTGTTGGTCAAATTTAACAAGGTGCATTAGATATTCTTTCTCAGTGCGCCCCACATGGTATTCAAAGAAAGGCGGGTCATACTTGAGTAGTTTCTGGCAAAACGATGCGCCTCTTATAAAATTTTCCTCAAATGTCAAATACTGAGCCCACGAGTGTATAACTTCTTGGCCTCATTGAGTAACTTAACATCTACAAATGCTAGATGTTTGTTACCATTTAGGGCATGGTAATCTTCACCATTCTCCCTATCCCTCCACTCCTCAACAACATCTATAAAAACTTTGTAGAAATCGCACAGGCCTTGCATCCTATGAAGCCTTTCATTCAAAGAATGGTTGGTGGACTCACTTCTTTGAGAAGACAGCACCCCCCCAGAGAAGTAATCCTTGGAGTAAACTGGACACCACATCTTCCTTAACTTGTACAACCTAATCAACCAAGGACATGCAGCACAATTGTACTTGGTAATCATACTGTATATACAAGACAGTGAACATTTGTTAGATACATAATGATCATTTGCCTTAAACCAGTGAACAAGTTAAGTAATACAGTGAACATAAATTTACAGTGCAAAAAACCATCCTTTACCTTTTCCAGTAGTGCTTAAACTCACTCTTGGTCTCACATTGTTTTAGAACATAATTGAATAGATCCACAAATCCAGCCTTTCGCCTCAAGCCTTTTATATTGTTAATGGAATTTTTCCCTATGTGCCATATACACAAACGATGTATAACATTAGGAAAAACAATGCTTATAGCCTTGGCCATGGCGGCATCTTGGTCGGTCATAATGGTTATGGGTGACCTACCTCCCATACTTTTCAAAAAAGATTCAAACAACCACACAAAAGAATCGGTATCCTCGTTTAATAGGAAACCAACTCCAAACATCACATTCCTTTGGTGATGGTTCATCCCAACAAAGGGGCCACAAATCATCCCATACTTGTTGGTGCGGTACGTCGTATCATGAACAACTAAATCCCCAAACACCTCATAATCCTTTTTCATTCTTCCATCTCTCCAAAAAAAACTGATTAAGTGCCCTCCAGCATCTAGTCGAACATCATAATAAAAATCACTTTCGTCTGCTTGTCTTTGTGTAAAGTTCTTAATCAGTTGGTTACTATCACAACCATCAAGTTCTTTTTTTCTTTGAGCAGCAACTGCATCATAGGCATCCCTGTTCGCGAATCCAAGATTGGCAGATCCCCCCGCTTCTTTCCTCAATACGCGCACAGCTTCAGCAACCCCAACCCCACAACTTCTCAAATTATTAATCATGTGCAACTGTTCGACGGTAACTTTCCTATGAGATCTTATTAAATGTCTTTGTTTCAATGGCACCATGGGGTGATTGTGAATCATGTGGTGCTTAGTAACAATAAATAACCCAGACTCTTTGCAAACATCAAATTGAATATATGCTTTACATCCACAACGTTGATCAAGCTTAGTATATGCCTGTGCCAAAAAGAACATAAAGTATACTCCAGTGAACAATAGGTGTGAATTAATAATCATCACCATGTCAAACACTAATATAAAAAATTATGCCAATGTACATCTTTACCCAAAATATTTTAAACACCATAATTTACACCAAATAAAATAACTATCTCGTGTTTACTAATTTATAAAGTATCCAAACAATAATAAAAAAGTTATACCTTGTGATAAACACATTTTACATTTAAACCACATACACTAATATAAAAAAAAATAACTAATATACAAGGATAATGTACTCTATATTAAAATAATATATAAAACCCCCTTAAATTACACTATATAACAATAAACTACATCATGTTTACTAATTTACATTACATGAAAAATACCCACTAACATGTAAACTTACATATACTAATTTTTAAAAAAAGGAGCATAGCATATACTATACTACAATGTACCTATTATCATAACTATTATAACCATTACCTACATTAAACAACACACAACAAAAAACATACCTTAGGCAGACCACCTTTTGTGTCCTTCAACCCTTCACGACTACAAACTAAAAACGTTGTCTGATGGTCTTTGTATCATACCTCCAAGAAACTTTGGCCTTGCGGATCCCAAATCCACATTTAAATGCATAGTCATTGTATAATTTGTAAGCTTCTTCGTCATTGGCAACCTCTTTGTGTATCAATTCAGGTGTCTCAGACTCAACATATTCTATAGACACAAAAAAAATAAAAATAAAAACTCAATATGGGTATTAAAACAAAAGGTCAACACATAACAACATCATTATAACCTAGTAAATGTACATGAAAGTCAACAAAGTGTACATGAAAAGTACGTGCATGTACATGCAACTATAGGTGGAGCTAATAATAAAACAAAGGTACCACAACCAACGCATATAAGGATAAATCACAATGTACACTGATGGTCATTACTTTGATCACTGAAAATCCCCAAATGTACACTCGTATATTATTGTACACCAAACCACATGCATTTGTACATTAAAAAAATTGCTTCAGGAAATAAATACCATTATTTCCTGGTAATTCATCTTCTTCTCTTTCTCCTCCATCCCCTAAATCTCCCATTGCATTAGAAGGAATAACATTATCAAATGAAATTCCATCATTTTCACTTATATTTTCCATTTTGCAAATTGAGTATCATAAAACATGCAAAGTTTTACAAATGCAAAACAGAAAATCAAACCAAGTATCAACTTTTGGGAATTTATGATAGAAATAAATGAAAATCAGGGAGAAATTAATGAAGAACAAAATAAATAAGAGAGAGAAAATTGAAATGCTTCTTGCAAAATAAATGAGAGAGAAAGAGAGTGAATGATTGGTGATGTAAGCAACAAAGTACAAAATGACGGTGCATGTGAGAGCGGCCCCACTTTCAAAAGAACCGCCAAAAGCCAGCCAAATTTTTGCTCCCCTAAAAAACATCAAACGACACCGTTTAGGGGAAGGTGTAGGATGCTCATCCTACTCCCCATTCCAGGATCTAATTTGCGCGCAGATCTTAGTTAACTAAACAAAAGAATGGGTGTAGTGACAGGCGAGCCTAACGGCATCTAAACATAGACGTATGTGACAAAAAAAACATATTGGCTAAAAAACTACTATATGTTTACCCATGCTCTACTAATATCTATGAGACTATGACCGACAAATAAGTCAGGTTGGTTAATACACAGGTTGAACATTCCTCGATCCAAACCTAATAAATGAATGAAGAACTCAACCATAATTTGACATGTTTAAAAAAACTTATTGGTACATATCACCTATTTAACCTTACACATTAGATTAATTTTTTTATAGATATTGATTGAAGAAATTCTAAAAAAAGGGATACATGTACAAGTTTTTATATACTAAAATGATTATGATATATTTTTTATGATTTTTGTGTTATGTGGCCAAATTTCACATACCAATATACTGTCTTTGGGACTCTTTATATAAATTATAAGTGAATAATATAGGCCAAAACAGGTTATTTATTAGAGGCTAAATACCAAACCTAGAATTGTGATAATTGCATACATTTTCTTTGGGCACATCAACCGTCCTCTCAAAATGATACATCAACCCATTTAATCCGTCTCAACATAATCCGTTATTTTTAGGTCTAGTGAACCTTTTTTTAAAGGGAAATTTCTTGAGGTACCCTTGAGGTTTGACTTAATTCTCAAAATACCCTTATTAAATTTTGAAGTTTAAAGTTTAAGTTTCAACGGTACCTTAGGAAATTAGTGCACTTGAATTTCGGTGTATGATAAGGGTATTTTAAGCCCAAACACAAAGTCTAGGGGTATTTGAGAAATTCCCCAAATGTGAGGGGTAATTTGAGAATTACGTCAAACCTCAGGGATACCCGAATAAATTTCTCTTTTTAAAAATAAAGCCTACTTATATAATTATATTATCTTGACCTCCCGAACGTCCGAAACCCTAAACCTCCTACAATTTGCTTTTGCCTGAAATCGAACCCATGACCTCCACAAGAAAGCTAATCCCATGACCTCCACAAGAAAGGTAATGTGAAGTGAAGTACCAATTAAGCTAGAAACACTCTGTAATACTTCATGTCACGTTTGTCATGAAGTAAATATTTGGTAATAAGCTAAGCAGTAGTAATTAAGCACTGTTAGGCTGTTAGCTAACACTTCAAAATCCCCTCAAATTAAAAATTTTAAAAAGGCTAACACTTTAAAAAGCTTAAGCTTCTTTCTCACATCATCGAACACTTCAAAAACTTTTCATAAAAATCCTTTTCACATGCATAATACTAGGAAATAGATAAAGAGGGAAGACCCTTCTGAGATTTGCTTTACTCAAATTATGGGAGTCTCAGCTATTATTACCAAGGAAAATGGAAAAAAAAGTAGAGCCTTGTGAGGTTTGTCCTCTGTTATTTTTGCTTTCTTCACTTCAAAGAAAACTAGAGAAAAGCTAGTGAAAGAATTAATTTTTGTAAAAAGTAAAGAGTTCCCACAATGTTTTTTGGGCATTAACTTTACTCTTCTAATCATAATCTCCTGTCTTGCACTACGACATACCTAATCACCTATACTTAGAGATGGTAATCTCTATTATACAAGGGAAGGGGAGCTATGGTGTCCCCTTTTGAAGAGACGGTTTTACCCCCCTTCTCTTTCTAAATTACAAAACCAATTTCAACCAAAGCGGGGATTCAAAAAAACTACTGCCGAAAATACAATTATAACAATCAATCACAAGTCAACTGAAATCAATAGAATTGCATAATTCACGTTATACAAATCACTTAGATGAGGAAACTTTACAAAACCTAAAAAATTCAATTACAAACTATAACCCATTAGCAATTACATACTCCGTTCTCAAGAACCATTTACAATTACATCCTCAGAAAAAGTACCAATACACTACAACGTCAATACAAATTACAAACTAAGAAAAACATACGATTCCGACGGGGAGAGCACACATTTGTCCATTGGCGATTTGCGAACTTCTAAAAAAGGTCCATAATTCTTTTAAATCTTGCAAGTTATTTCAAATTAGTTGAAAAAAAAACTAGCAACTCTTATGTTTGAATGCATGTTCTATTGTAGTATCGATAGTTACATGTTTTAGAAAAAAAAATACAATAAAAATGATACATGAATAATTTAAGTCTGCATTGTATGGTATAAATTTCGAAATGATTATTAAAAATCAGTAAATGTTTATAACAAAAAAAAAAGCATTATAAAATATAAATCAATTTCGAATACAATAACAATGACACGAGATTCGAACTAAAAAAGAAATTACATTAATTTGTCAAAACAAATAGTGAAATTGAAAACCAATGAAAACGATTGTATTTTCTTTTAGTAGTTCGAGGAATGAAATATAAAAAATCGCATCTGAATTTTGAAAAAAAATAGTATTTCATAATTTAAAAAGTGTATTAAAATAACTTTTTGGAAGTAATTTTTCGAAAAATAAATGTAATCTTATAATCCATTAGTACAAAACTGACATTTCTTATGAGTAATTAAAAACCTACAAGCAAAAGGTCTTTTACGCAATAAATTATGCTTAAATTTAATTACTTTGCACACAAAATTTGCCAGAGAAGTCGTCTTGAAAAAAAAAAAAAAAACAAAGGGACAGAAAAAATGAAAGCTGGATGATTCAAGAACTGACTAGGATAGGATTGTAACTGGATTTTTGCAAATTCCAAATTCTGAGCAAAATTTTTTTTTTCTGTTCCTTGGTTTTCTATATCCCTATTCTCACAAACCCATGCTATTGCAGCTTGCCAATCTGAATTCTTTTTTGACTTATTCCAAGACCCATCTACTTGAAATAAGGGTGGTTGTTATCTTTGTTATTCACAAAATGAAGGTAAACTTAAATACAAACTTTTATTTTTGGTTTGTCTGAGTAACAGTTATGCCCAAAATGTCGTCGCATGCATCACGTGCATAAAAAACTAGTTCACTCTAAATCTGATCTAAGTTCGACTTAAACCTACAAAAAAATCTGATATGAATCAGAAAATACAAAAATCCGATTTGAATCCTTAAATTCTATAGGAGGTGGAGCCTAGATATAGTCCCACAAATCCGAGACTAATGCCACCTAATTAATTTATAGACTAAATCTACATTAGAATAGGACAATTATGTTACTATTATTATAAAACAAGTAATATACAATATAATTATATTATATAACAACAGTTTGGCGATCTTAAGTGATAAAATAGTTTGAATTCGACTCACTCCGATCCAATATAAGGCAAAATAATCTGACATAAATCCGATGAATAAAGACCGAGTCTGAATCCAATCCCACATGACTAAAGATAGGTCAAACTTGAAATTTGTAAAATTCGATCTGATCCGACTCATTGCCATTTATACCTATACTATTTTTGTGTCACTTTCATCATTTTAATTATTATTAATTGTTTTTTTTATGAGGGGAATTATTGTTACTGTACCCATCACTTTTCATTAAAAATCTCAAAACATAGAAAGTGACACACAAATTGTGCAAATTTAGAAGACAAATGTTCCATATAAAATTCAATATAAAGTTTGTTTTAAGTGTGTCACTTCCCCATTAGAACCTTCACATAAGTTTTGGTTAATTATGTTCTTTTCATCTTATAAAAGCATCCAGATAGCTAAAAATAAAAACACAAAAAAATATATCAAGTTTGATCAATATAAGTAAGTTTCAATTAGTGAAAGCTGGCTTGGCCATTAAAAGTCAAACCGAAAAGGAACCAGCTGAGCCTCTTCAAGAAAGTTTTGTTTGGTAGGCGCTGCCTACTCACTCGGACAATGCTCTGAACACGAAAGTGTGCAGTTTAAATTTGTTTTACAATTAAAATCAGTAACTTAATATAAATAAAAACAATGAAAATTTTAACAAAATCCATTTGTAATCATTAAAATATAATATTGATCAGTAAAACTCTCCCATTTTATCAAGTTTTACTCATTTACTTTTTACACAATTTTCAATTCACACCTAAATTAGGGCTGTATATACGATTATAAAAACAATTAATTATTTTTTTTCCGTAAACGAATTATATGTGTTGGATGTTACAACTTTAGATAATACTAGGGGAATAAATAATGCAAGTCGAGTTTGAGTTTGAACTAACTCAACTTGTTAACATTTCTATTTGAGCTACAGTTGTGTTTTGACTGGGTCTGGGTCGAGTAGATTTCGAGTAGCTTGCAAATGTCTCGTGTTAAAAGCAACCTTGAGGTTGAAAGTACGTTGAATTTAGGTTTTTTTTACTATAGACAATTGGGTATTTTTACTTGTCACGAGGATCGAGTATCGACCTCAACTCGCCAACATCTCGTGTCGAGCCGAGCAGCTGACGAGTTGTCTCGTCTCATTTACACGAAACTCGAGCAGCTGATGAGTTGTCTCATCTCATTTACGCGCTAGGCGGTCCTAGATAATACACCTACAAAATATTTTGGGAAGGAATTACTTGCTCACCTTTTCAAAGATTACGAAGTACTAGGCAAAGTTGACCAACCATTACAAGTACCACTACCATACATGATCCTCCTATCAATTGTCATTCTCTTCCCAGAAACTCCAAAATATTTCACTTCCCCCACTAAAAATCAAAACCAAAACCAAAACCAAAAAACACACATACATTCCCAAACTTTCCACACATAAATTCCTTTTCACTCCTTATTCTCTCTCCTTTTGTCACCTCCGCGTTCACAACACAATATTAAAAAAAATCTTTGCTATATATATATATATATATATAAAGCACCATTCTTTCTTCTCTTCAATCTTCATTTTCTCAAAAAATCCTCTCTTTTCTCAAATTTTCTCATCGACCCATGTCTTAATTCACCATTTTCCAAAAAGGGTTAGTCCAAAAATCAAAATTTTCCTCCATTTATATTCAAACTTGCAAATTAAAAATGCATAACCCAAACTTATGGGGAGGAAATTATGAAGTGCAAATTGTAAACAAAGATGTTGAAGATGAAAGAAGCAGAGAAATGGAAAATTGGGATAGAGCAAGTTTATTATATCAAGAACAACTTCAAAATGGTCATAATAATAATAATAGTCATGAATTAGATCATGTTCAACAAAGTTGGCTTTTAGCACCTCAAGAAAGTCGCAAAAACAGGAAGAACATGTATGTTGATTTAGGGTGCATTGTTGTGAAGAAGAAGTTCCTCAAATGGGTATTTTGGTCATTTCTTATTGCATTCATTTTGATTGCTATGCCTATTATTATTGCCAAGTCTTTGCCTAAGCATAAACATGGACCTCCTCCTCCTGATAATTACACTCTTGCCCTTCATAAGGCTCTTCTCTTCTTCAATGCCCAAAAATGTAAGTTATTTTTTTTTTTTTTTTTTTTAAGTTTTACATGCATTAATTTAGTTATGATTTTATTTTTTTAGTATCATAGTTAATGTGAACATATTTGTAGTTAAGAGGTATATATGGTAATTAATCACGTGGATATAAGTATTACTCATAGTTACCATTTGGGTATACTATACTTTTTTGAAAATTGTCTTTTATTTTATATTTTATAATTAAGTTTTTATTTTTCTTGAGGTGAAGTTTGGTTTATTTTGATTCAATGAATTTTGATGTGTTTGAGTTATGACAACTAAGACTGAACAATGATCCATAGAATCATAGGCCTGAGTTTAGTGTATCAGGGTGTAAGGCTTTTTAGTTGTTCAAAACTTCCTGGAAAAGGAAATTTTTTCTGTAAAGCCTTTTAGCTTCACTGAAAAGTCATTGAAATATTTCTAGTAACTTTGGAATTCACCCATTATAAACTTTAGTTTTGAACCGGTTTGGCATCACAACCTAAATTCTCAGTTTTTTTGTTTTTTTTAGTTTTTGAAAGATTTATGACTTCAAATACTCTTTTTTTTTCTTTTCTTGTGTGGTGGTGTTGTCACACCTTGACTTGAAATATTTACCATTACACAACTTTGACCCAAAGTTACTTGGACTCGCGTATGACGGTATGAGTATTGGACACTGGTACGTGTCCAAGCATCCGACACGTCAATTGCTTGAAAAATTAGTTAATTTTACGCCTAAAATGGAGTGTCCAAGTGTCATACCAATATCCGAGTGTCTAGGATCGGACACGGGTACGTAAGTTAAAATGAAGAGTTTGAGTAACATAGCAATTTGACCTCTAAGAGTTTTATAACTCGATTGGTGGTCGATAATAGATTATGGTTTATAATAATGAATTTAGATGTAATCATGTAAAAATGAAAGGATTAACCCCAAACATGCATTTATTTTTGTTAATAAATTTCCATTACTATCCAATACCACTTCTAAATTTACAAAGGAAAATAATTAGTTGAGCATAGAGCCATAGACATATGTTACCATAGATATTGGGATGAGGCTTTCTTGACAAATTTACGTTTAAATTCATTGATACCCTAATTATTATTGCCTATCAATCTTGCCTTTAATTGTAGTAAAAATTTATAAGAAAGTGGTAATACAAATTCTATTGCAATAATTTACCTAATAACTTTGTTATTTCATTTTAGTAAAAAAATATTATCAAAATGGGATGAATCAATAGTGCTTACTATCAATATGGAACAAGAAAAGAGAGAGTAAATACTAGTCTCATACACCAAACTGGTCGTACTTCATTGGTTTTATTATAAGCAAAAATTATTTATGTTTTCAAAAAAATTATCATTTCATAGATTATTTTTAATGTATCATAAATTACTTTTTCTTGACAATCTCAAATGGTAGTTCTTTTCATGAAACAGAAAAGAGGTGTTTTCTTGATCATATAACCCTTATAAATAAATTAAACAATAAAATCAACAAGTATCCCCTAATTTGTGGTCCATTATCTAGAATCCATGAACATATATACCATGATATGTGCCTTTCAAAAAACAAGGATTTCTTTTCGTGCAAAAAGCTGGGCCACTTCTCATGCAACTTTTGACATTGGTTTTGTGGCCTATGGATTGAGTTGCGTAATTCCTTAGGCAAGTACACTTCGAAGTTCGAACTCCGTGTGGGTCCCACAGGTTCCTAGGTTATGAGGATGTGATTAAGAATTAATTAGTGTCATGTTTTAACTTTTAAGGTAAAGTATATGGATTAATGATGTTACTCCATTATCTTTTTCTTCTTGTTGCTTTGATGAGTGTGGCCACAAGTAATGATTTTTTGGGGTTGATTTCTAGGATTGAGTAGGATATTGTGGTGGTCAAGTTTGATAGATTGCATAAATTAGGAAAAATTGACATCGATAAACAATAGTTTCAAATCTCCAAATATGTCTCGTCTTTGTTTTATATATGAACTTTAGATTTGTAATTTTGAAGTCGTCTCGTATGATCTATACTTGTTAGACATGTAATCTTTTTTTTTTTTTGAAATTTGTCTTTTCTCTTTTTTGGTTACACTACATTCCTTATATATTTAACACGTCACAATAATGCAAGACTCCTTTATTATCTAATAGATAACGATAAAAAACATAAAAATCCTAATGAGATGTTAGGAGATGTAAGTGAAGGTCTTCTTTTATTTCAATTGATCATTCTTACATAATTCAATTGATCTGTTATTTAAAATTGACTTTTGCTAATTACTAGTTAGACATGCATGTTTCATTAATGAAATTATTTTGTTGATTGAAACTGATTTTTATCGATAAAAACTATTTTTTTAAGTTGAAGAGAACAGCTAGCGTAATGCCTTGAATCAAACTATATATATCAATGGATTATCCTCATAACTTCATATTCAATTCAGATTAATGTCTAATATCAGCATGGATCACCATTACAACTTTATTCATATGATAGACATCATAAATTTTGGTCATATTTAGTGTGTATGTTTTCTAGGGTAGGTACCATCCTTCCATCCGAAGATTTGACTACAACTAGCTAGGGAATGTTCTATAAGTTTAATTCTCATGATTAGGTGAGTTTTAATTAAGCAAGCATAAATTAACGACCTCATCTTTTTCCTTTGTCAACCCCTCAAAAAGAAAAACATTTTGCTTGAATTGAAGCATCTGTATTTAACCACTAATCTTAGTTATCCTCACTGTAGTTAATAGTATAATGCACGCCTTGCATGTGCAATGGTCAAAACTCACAAGGATGTTGCCCTATACGTGCAAAGTCACAAGCTAACATTTTTTTTCCTGTCGTCCATATCTAATAATTCTAGCCTCAAATAATTATTTGTCCATTATTGTTCTATTTCTATAGGTGTTATTTTCATGAATCTTTTTATGTGATACACGTTTATTTATCAAAATATGTAGAAATTATGCTAATTGATACATTAGTATACAGTTTCTTATGATAGAATATTTACGAAACTCACTAGATCACAAATCAAAGATGAAAATATTACTACTTCCTCCGTTCTGAAATAAGTGAAACACTTCTTTATTTTATGTGAGAGCTTTTTAAGAGAAGTGTTTTACTTATTTCATAACGGTGAAGTATTATTATATGCCTATTACTTAGCATTAGTCGGTAGCTTTGCATAAAAGTTCTATTGTTTTGAAATAATTTTGTTTAAGAAACCTGCAAAAAAACAAAGGAAAAACTTTATGAAAGTATAAGAATCATCAACCTCGTTTTGGCTCGAAAATTGTGTTCTTCCCCTGTATTTCAAAATATTTGACATGGTTTGACGAAAATTGTATACTACCTGTGTTTCAAAATACTTGACACGGTTTGACATTTGCACTATTCACACACCATCCGTTGACTATGTTTTGTGAATTCTATGTAAAGAAAAATATAGTTATGTGGGATCTTGTTAGATTCGTCTCGACATATACTTTCATAATATCAACTTTTTATAATTTTTACTTAAATGAAGTGAGAGTTATTAATGGTTAAAAATATGTATTGGCAAGCGTGTCGAGAGAAGTATGTCAAGTATTTTGAAATAGAGGAAGTACATATATGTTTAGGCCTTTTTTTTCAATTGATTATATTATAATGTACATACATGATTTTGCAGCGGGGAAATTGCCCAAGAAAAATGGGATAGCATGGAGAGGAAACTCAGGATTAAAAGATGGATCAAAGTTAAGTGATGTTAAAGGAGGTTTAGTTGGGGGATATTACGATTCAGGAGAAAATACAAAGTTTCATTTTCCTATGGCATATGCAATGACAATGCTAAGTTGGAGTGTAATTGAATATCCTCACAAGTATGAAGCCATTAATGAGTATGATCATGTTCGTGAGCTCATCAAATGGGGTACTGATTACTTGCTCTTAACCTTCAACAGCTCCGCCAATCTAATCGATCATGTTCATAGTCAGGTAATTTAATTTGGTTTATCATGTAATAGTTCTTTTCTGAGCCTAAGAACATCATCGGATTCATGAGGTCGCGAGATCAACAATTAAGTTTTAAGTATTACACTTTGACTTTAACGGACTCTAACATAAGACTTTGAATTTATAAATTTTAATTACGTATCAATGAAAATTATAAAAAATATTTTGAATTTAATAATTGAGATGGATCTAACAAGATTACACGACCATGTTATTTATAATGTGAGTGAGAATATGTCGTCAAAGTTTTATAATATTGATTTTATTAGTCAAGTTGCTACTGTAAGTCTATAACGCTTTTTTTTTTTTTTTTTCAATGAGGGCTTGTGTCTTTTGTAAAATGGACCAACCCTAAATAAAACTAGAATTTACTCAATAAACACAAACAACTAGAAACACAAATTTAATTTGCTTAAAGTCAACTTGTTAAGAGTTGAGACGAGAAATATAAGATGATGATGCATGGTTGTTGGTTCCTAAATTGCCTATAATATTTCTTTTATTTTTTTATTATTATCTTTTCTCTTGATGTGTTGACTTTAAGGAATATATTGGCTTTATTTTATGTAAGTGAGTTGTTTTTCAATGCCTAATTAAATGTTCCTGTATTTATAAGTGCTTGTTTGGTTGCAATGGGTATTATTTTCCAATAGGAATTTACAATTTTGTGGGAATTTAATTCCCTTATTGCCAGAGTATAAAAACAAAACCTTTCTTTTATAAATCCTAGATATGATTTTTCTATCTACTTAGGAGGTAAAGCCAACAGTACACGAACTGCCTGGTTTGAGCATGAATGAAATTGCTTGCCACTTTAATGTGTCTACTTTAGGATCAAATATACAATATGTAACTACCTCAACAAACTAATCTGATTGACATACATATAGGTTGGTGGTGCACAAAATGGATCCATTGTTCCAAGTGATATGACATGTTGGGAAAGGCCAGAGAACATGGACTATGAACGGCCTGTGCAAACTAGCTTTGCAGGCGCCGACCTAGGCGGAGAAATGGCCGCGGCCTTAGCAGCAGCCTCTATAGTCTTCCGCGACAATAGGGCTTACGCGAAGAAGCTCATCAAAGGGGCAGAAACAGTCTTTCGCTTTGCTAGAGATCAGGGCAAAAGATCCCCTTATAGCAGGGGGAACCTGTATATTAGCCCTTACTACAACTCCACAGGGTATTATGATGAGTACATGTGGGGTGCTACTTGGTTGTATTATGCTACAGGGAATTCTACCTATGGTTCGTTGGCTACGAATCCCGGGATTCCTAGGAATGCAAGGGCGTTTAGGATGAACACGAACACGAGCTACTTGAGCTGGGACAATAAGTTGCCTGCTTCAATGTTGTTGTTGACAAGGTTTAGGATGTTTTTGAATCCTGGGTATCCTTATGAGCAAACTCTGATGCAGTACCATAATGTGACACAGCTGAATATGTGCTCATATATGAAGCAATTCCATGTTTACAACTGGACTCAAGGTACTTACTCGTGTACTCTCCGTCTTATTTTGTTTTCCTTTTGGGCCTGTTTGACAAGAGTAAGGGTGCGTTCTCTTCACTTTTAGATAAATAAGTTTCAGTTCAAATCAATTCTAATCCGGTCCAATCAGGCATGAGTATAAGGTAAACTCAAGGCTCATCCGGTCTTAAAAGTTTAGTTCAAGAGAAGAGTATGCACTCTAATGGTTATATTACGTTATAACATGTTTATATCTGAAGTTTTAAGACTGTTAACGATTACACAAAAATAGCCTGATGTGTTAATACATGTCAAAAAGATCAGTTTGATGAATAGCGGAACTTATTAATTAATTAAAGTAAGACTATAATTATAATTTGCAGGAGGATTGATAGAGCTGAACAATGGAGGGCCGAAGCCATTGCAGTACGTAGCAAATGCTGCATTTTTGGCTAATCTCTTTGCAGATTACATGGACTCTACTGGGGTTCCTGGATGGTATTGTGGCCCTTATTTTCTTCGTCAATCCGATCTTCGAAGCTTTGCTACATCTCAGGTTATTATCCATAAAAGAACTCAACAAATAATCATTATTTTCTTACAATGTTGCATCTCCAAATTATAAACTATGGTTGCTTGTTCTTCTTTGGCACAGGTTGACTATATCTTGGGCAAGAACCCATTACATATGAGCTATGTGGTGGGCTTTGGTAACAAGTATCCCAAACACGTACATCACCGAGCTGCATCAATACCCCACAAAAACGGTGTGAAATACTCTTGTAAAGGGGGATACAAGTGGAGGGACAGCAAAAAGCCCAACCCAAACACAATTGTTGGGGCAATGGTAGGTGGGCCTGATCGCTTTGACCGGTTCAAAGATAACCGAAAACTAGACCGCTACACCGAGCCCACATTGGCCGGAAATGCTGGTCTAGTGGCGGCTCTTATCTCTTTGACTACCACCTCGGGTTCTGGAGTGGACCGGAACTATATATTTTCGGGTGTTCCCCCACTTTATACTCCTGCTCCACCACCACCAGCACCATGGAGGCCTTGAGAGGATGGAAAGATTGAAAAGGATTTTGTAAATGAAGGGGTGGTGAATTTGATTCAATTCATAACTTTAGTTGATTTTTGAGCTAGGATTTTACCATCTTAAAAGGGTTCATTGTTTATATGCACAGGGGATAGATGACCAAATTTTGGAAATCTCATGAAGCCTCAAATGTTTTGTTATTGATGGTTTTGCATGCCTAGTCTGTATTTATCGTCTTGATTAGTTGCTTATGTACATTAAACGATCTAAACGTTTGCTCTTGTAACAATAGGATGGTACGACTTAGTAGGACTTGGATGTGTTACTTCATATATTTAGGTATTTATAAGCTCCAGAATTTCTTTTAGATATAATTTAAAGTATATTATAGAATGTAATTTACATCTTTGATTAGAACTTTTGATATATAATTACTATCTTTATCATACACTCGGGTATACCCATGAGCATGGTATACCTAAGACTATTTTTTTTGCTCATTTGGAACCTCTAAACGAGTAAAAAATAATATTGGGTGTACCATGCTTATAGTACATTCGGGTGTATGATGAATGCACTTAAAATATATTGCCATCAATGTATCATTGTTCTTGAAAAGAAAAGGCATATTACAGAAGCTAATTTCTCTGGAAAAAATGACCATCAAAGTAGAGTAAGGTAAAGTAAGAATATCTTGGTTAAATGACATAGAAGAAAGAAGAGTAAGTCGAAAGTTCTTTTGTTAAAATAAAAGGAAGAATGTTGGTCTATGCAACATTGAAATTTGTTAAGGTTCAATTTGTTTTGAATTTGAAAAGTTTGTGTTTGTGTTAGAGTTTACAAAAGTATTCTTTGTTTGGTTCATTAATTTAAAAAAGACATAAAGGAAACATAAAATGGAGAGATAGATAAAGGAGGGGGAAACGGGAGGAGAAAAGAAGGAATATGTAGATAAATGTGACAAGAAATTTAATATTCAAACCAAAAAAGAATTCACCGTTAACTAATCAAACAAGAGAATATATAGACATATAGCATACCTTTTTTGGTCATAAGATTTTCCTATCCATGGAATCTCGCAAATAAGAACATGCACCGGTGAATCCTCTAATATATACCATTTTTTGTCAAATTGCTACGATCATACTCCGGAAAAATAAAAGTTAGACAATCAGGTCACACGATTTATTTCTAAGCAAAGATAATGATAGATATATGCATATCAAATGAAATGAAATACTCCACCATGTTTTCAGAAACTAGCCAAGTTGTAAGATTCTTAAAGATTTCATGTAATCAAACATAGCAACATGGAACAGGTTGGAGAACTTTGATCAAAGCAGATTGCCCATACTTCAAATCTTGAGATTTACTTTACACACATGAACTACCACTATTATTTAATAATCCAACTATAGAATATAATGAGTATAAAGTCAATGTTCTAATTTCTATTATTTCAGTCTCATACTACACAACAACCAAAGTACACTGATCTCTCTCAACTTAAATGATCTTTATAGTTCCTAAAAGAGATTAAATCTGTTAATCTCATCATCTTCATCAATTCTCATCATAATAAGTGCAGTTCATAGGAAGAAAAAGTAGATGGAGTTGGGCCTGGGCTCCAGATCCTTTAAATGGGCCATTTGGTTTATGATTTTGGCTATTTGGATCCAATCAGCAAGGTCCAAATCTACTAATTCAGCCCAAAACATACCTATGCATAGCTTTGACAATTATACTACTGCTCTTCATAAAGCATTGTTGTTCTTCAATGCCCAGAAATGTAAGTCCAACTCCCCTTTCTCTTTATATTTCTTAACAAACTCTCATTAATACTATGTTCTTAACAATTATACTTGGTTTTTAATTTATTATTTTTATGTAATTTCTTTCTCAATTTAATCTTCCTTGTGTCTGTTTTACAAATCTGCATGAAATTGTTAAAAAGATACTTAATTTAGTAATTCAACTTTTACGTATATTTGTCATGTTCTTGCATATACTCTTTCCATCCCAAAATATAGTTCATGTTTTATTTTTCATGGTTAAACTTTTAAAACCTTTGACCAAATATTCTCACTGATACATACAAAAGAACATACTCATGCGGGATCTTGCTAGATTCGTCTCAATGTGTAGTTTTATAATCTCAACTTTTTATGATTTTTAATAATACGTAACTAAAGATATTCGTGGTCAAAGATACGTGTTGGAGAACATGTAAAAAGAGACGGGAACTATATTTTGGGACGGAGGGAGTAGTAGATATGTAAGTTAACAAGAAATAGATGAAAATTGCCATTTATTTCTGATACAAAATTGTTTTCATGCATTTTTTTAGACAATCCACCATCCCTCCCAAAAATTGTCAGTTCCCACTCCTTTTATCCCAAAATCTTTCCTCCCATTTGCATTTTACAAGCACTTCTAAAAGAGCAAAAAAAATGGATGGGGAGGTATGAGTATATGAGACCTAAACTTTAGAGGAAATATTTACCAAAAATAGTATAGAGCGAAAAGTTTGGGACGGACTTGAAAAAATAAAGCAACGATTTTGAGACAGAGGGAGTACTTCATATGAAAATGAAATATTCATGTGCATGATAAGATATGCAGCAGAAGAACATGAGTACTTTATTGAAATTGATTGTGATTGTGTTTTTTTTTTTTTTGTAGCTGGGAAACTGCCCAAGAACAATGAAATTCCATGGAGAGGAAACTCAGGGCTACTTGATGGATCACAACTGAAAGATGTGAAGGGAGGTTTAGTAGGTGGATACTATGATTCTGGAGAAAATACCAAGTTCCACTTCCCCTTGGCCTTCTCTATGACAATGTTAAGTTGGAGCATGATTGAATACCCTCACAAATATCATGCAATTAACGAGTATAACCACACCCGCGAACTCATCAAATGGGGAACTGATTACTTGCTCTTGACATTCGACTCCAATGCCTCAAAGATCAACAAAATCTATAGCCAGGTAGATTTTTCACGTGAATTTCCCTTTACCTAAACGTGCTATTAGCTCTTACCTTAACTTATCTTACTTGAGAATCGACCATATTTACATCTATTAGAAACTTTTCGTTATCTAAAAAACTTATTGGCCCTTGTTGGAACTAACTTAGTTTTCTTAAACTTGCTTTTTTTGAGGTGATTGAAAATAACAAGCCCTTATGCTCTTATCCTCCTTACAAATCTTCATATATATTACTAGCATTTTACTGTAACAATAATATTAAAACTTGCAACTCTCTTGTAGAATACTGAAGATCTATATCTTATTACAAGAGAGTATACAGAATGAGTGAGGCTAAATCCCACGTGGGGGAAAGACAAAAATGCCCTTATGATGTGAACAAAAAATCTTATTCAGTCAGGGCTTTATGTCAATTCCCCCTATGTTATGTACCTAACTGTTAGACAACACGGCTTTTATCATAAAAAAAGGCAAGGTATCTTTTACTCGTATAAATTTGTGTATGAAACTAAATTCTTAAAAGCTTACCAGAATAATTGAATAAAGAAGTATAAATCTTCAATCTAACACTATTGTGTGACTAAAAAGGTTGGTGGTGCCTATGAAAATTCAAATGTACCAGATGATATTAGCTGTTGGCAGAGACCAGAAGACATGGATTATCCAAGGCCAGTACAAACAGCATATGCAGGGCCAGAACTAGCAGGGGAAATGGCAGCAGCTTTGGCATCAGCCTCAATTGTATACAATGACAACCCTGCATACTCCAAGAAACTCATCAAGGGTGCTGAAGCTCTCTTTGCCTTTGCTAGGGATCCTAGTAAAAGAAGACCCTACAGCCGCGGGAACCCTTGGATCGAGCCATACTACAACTCGACTGGGTACTTCGACGAGTATTTATGGAGTGCAACGTGGTTGTATTTTGCTACCGGAAATCTTAAGTATCTCAAGTTTGCAACTAATCCTGGAATAGCTAAGAATGCTATGACTTCGAAATGGACCAAGAAGACAAGTATATTAAGTTGGGATAACAAGGTTCCTTCATCTTTGATGTTGTTAACAAAGATTAGAATGTTTCATGCTCCTGGATACCCATATGAACAGGCATTGGCAGAGCATCATAAGCTTATTGCTCTTTCTATGTGTTCTTATCTCAAACCCTTCCATCTTTTTAGCTGGAGTAAAGGTATGAATTTCGTTCATTTAGAGTTATATGTTAGCAAACAAGATAGAGAAAATATGACGGGCCCATGCAAGTGGAACCACCTAAATGTCCTTACTCTCTCTTGTTTGCTAACTAATCAGAAGTCGGAACTTATATGTTAATAACTGAACTTAGTGGATTTTATTGGAGCTTATATCCCCTAAAACTTTTAATTAAGTTGAAAAAGAACAAAGCTGAAATATCCTACATTTTTCAATTTACATATAACGTTTCTTCCCTCGATGTTTTTTGTTCCATTAACAAACTGGTTGAGGATTGCAGGAGGATTGATACAGCTTAATGATGGAAGGCCACAATCTCTACAGTATGTAGCAAATGCTGCATTTTTAGCAAATCTATTTGCTGATTACCTGAATGCCAGTGACACTTCTGGATGGATTTGCGGCCCTTATTTTTTCACTGTTGCTAGTCTCAGGGATTTTGCTTCATCTCAGGTTTATCTCTCATTTCACATGTTACACATTTTGAGTATATGGCTAAATAACAAACAATTTCTTACCTTAAAAGAGAGGAAATGGAATGGGACCCACACAAGTAGAATTACCTAGATGTCCTCCATCTTTATTGTTCGGTAACAAATAGTTCGCCATTTAGACTTCTTTTACACATTTTCCTATGCTATATGAACAACTATTTGATAATCTGCCTTTGCTTACCAAACTGACTGTAAATTGTTACATGCTGACACAGATAGAATACATTTTGGGCAAAAACCCCCTAAAGCTAAGCTATGTGGTGGGATATGGTGACAAGTTTCCGAATCATGTCCATCATCGAGCAGCTTCGATCCCATCAGACAGTCTAAAGTACTCATGTAAAGGTGGATACAAGTGGAAGGATAGCACAGAACCCAATCCCAATACAATTGAAGGAGCCATGGTCGGAGGACCTGATCAATTTGATCACTTTCATGATGATCGTAGTGATCGTGGCTCTGCAGGACCCTCATTAGCGGCTAATGCTGGGCTTGTGGCAGCACTTGTTTCACTGACTAGTAGTGGTGGTTATGGTGTTGATAAGAACTTCCTCTTTTCAAACCTCTCACCACCATAATTAACAAACTAACCTTAGTTTCGAATTTGGAATTTTTAACGACAGAAGTGTTTTGAGACCAAAACAACAGTAATTATGGTTCTAAGATAACATTAACGGTCTTGTATATCAGAATTACCAACATTATATAGTTGGAATAGTAACAACAATCTTTAAATTTTCTGGTGAACTGAACAAAAATGAATATTTTGATGGATAGATTATGCACAAAATAAACTGTACTAATTTATTTGAGTGTACTTTCCCTATACTTAATGATTATGAGTTCTTAGTTTCATCATTGAGTATAGCATGAACCTGGGTCTTCAGGAGCAATCCTACCAGGGCCAGCCAATGGAGCAGCTGCCACTCCTCTTTGATTTAGCAGACACCTGAAATGTGCTAATCTTCTAGTTACTTGTCTTGGGTCCCTCGCTAGCTTGTCAGACGACGTCCATAACCGCTCTACAAAAAATGAGAGAACAACAAGAAGAGAAAAAGAAATAAGTTTCAAATTGACTTAAAACGATTCAACCATAATTTCTGCTGTGTTAAAAATGTAATGATACTGTATTCTCTGAACTTATTTTTCAGTTACGATTGGTGTCTCAGGAGTAACTTTGCAAGCTCAAGCACAACCTGGTGCAGTGAGCGCAGAGTGATCTGTTACAGATGTGCCTTAACAAGGAACTGAGGAGCGCAATTTGGTAAATGCACTTGTTGTGGGGCCTCGCACCACTGCACCAGTTATCTCTCTTGTTCACCAGTGAACATATTTTCAATTTAGCTTTTTACAAAAAGGAAAGGTAAGATTTCAGAAAATGAAATCCTTACATGAAGTACTCGTTGAATATAGTTAGGATTACCTGCAGCTGCAGCAGCACGCGGCCAAATGGTTTGTTCAATATCAGATGCATCAATGTGCTCACCCCACATGCAAACTTCACCTCCAATCACTAATTTTTGCTGCTTCGGATTTGAGATATTAGTTAACGGTTCATTCATATAGAATTCATCCCATGTGATGTCTAAATGGTCCAAGTACCACTTGTCCTGGTTGCTTACAATGCACCTTAACCCAGCCGCAGTGACCTTCTCAGCAACACCGCCCCCTAGCCTATCACGACGAGCAGAAGAGAGAATGAGAGTGTGTTACTAAAAAAGGGAAGCATCTTAAGAGTTAAAGGTTTAAAATACTTACCAATTGTGGATCACTGTCTTTTGGTCCAGTTTATCACCAAAATTGTTGAAGGTTTCCTCCCTGTTACAGATTTTACATGCTCAAAATAGTAAGCTACTTTGAGTGAAGGACTGATGAATCAAATAAGAATATACTACCTCCATCCTTAAATAATAAGCCACGTTTCTATTTTGGGTCATTCTAGATAGTAAGTGGTAACTAAAACTTTCTCATAGCATACTTAATGATATTATTACTAACAGTTCCGGCGAAATAATACCTTTTGTGGTGATCTGGTGAAGATTTAATAGAAAAGAATGAAAAAAGAGCAAAAGTTATGGTATGTTTCCTAAAACATAACATCAGATCAAACGTGGCCTATTATTTAGGAACTGCGGGAATATATTACAATAGGCGAACATATTACCAGTTGATAATCTCATATCCGTGGGATAATGCAATTTTCTGCGCTCTCAGAACAAAGTATTGGTAAGCTTGAGAACTAACCATTCTGCGAGACTGCAACCTGCGGAAATCATCACATAATATAAGCTAAATGTTCAATAGATAGAAAAGTGAACTATAGGTAACAAACCAAAAGCATTTTATTTGGCCATTAGAAGACAGCAAGATCATATTCCATCATCTAGGCTTCAATGTTAATAAGCAAAATGTTATTTTTAGAGGATAAAATTGCACAGTTCAACTTCAGAAAATACTCGATAGTGACATCAGTACTAGTAGATGTAGTTTATGAAAATTAAAAACACATAAATATAGAATCCTACTCCAAGATATGCATGATTTCTGATAGAAAGAGGACTAAAACCGTACCATCTACTCACACGACGAGTTGACTTCCAGCAACCTGAGAGATAACAAACATAAATTCCCGAGGTTACATTTACAGTTTACCACATACATCACACATCAAAGCACATTTCAGACTCTAAAGAAAGTTTAATTGAGGGTTATTTGGGTAAAACAAAACCCAATATGATAGTTCATAAGCGGTGGAAAGAAGGATTAAGTGTAAATCACTAATATTATTTCATAAGTGATTTTCACTTTGTTAAGCAAAATTGCCAAACAAGAAGCTCAACTGCTTATATTTATATAATTGTTGCATAAAGGATTAAAGAAGCAATCAAATACTAAGTAGTAAACAAACAACAGTAACATTCAAAGGCAGTTTCAAGAGGAAGAAATGAGAGCAATGAACAATTATCTTGCAATTCTAAGGTATCAAGCTGATGCTATTGCACCGTATAATGAGTATTATGAATATAATGATAAGACAATACCTAAGAACAATCACTTAAGCAAGGTAACTAACCTGTATCAACTTCATCACCTCCTAAATGAACAAATTTATATTTGAAGACCTTGCTAAAATCTGTCAAAATTACAGGCAGTGTTGCATTGTTTGAGTTATGCAGATAAGCCATCATAAGTGAGAATTAAAACAATGGGCTGCATATTACCTGAAAGAATCCCCTCTATGACTTGGAAGGTGAATTCATTGCTCACATCAAGTGGCTCCTTACAACCGGCTGATGGCCACAGCAAAGGATAACCAACACCCCTAAACAAGCATGGTAAGCATCATAAGTGGGATGAACAGATCGCCCCAAAAGAAAAATTGGGAATCCAAATAGGAAAGCCCTTGTTTGGTTGGATGGAAAACATTTTCCTGTAGAAGTGGTTTCTCATGTTCCTTTGTTTCAGTTTGTAAAGGGTGAAACATATATTACCCATGGGTTGAAAATAGTTCCCCCAAAGATGGAAATCATTTTCCTTTCCGAAAGAAGGAATTCCACATGTTCCTCTCTATATCCTACCTTCCTCTTTCTCTTCCCCATCCATTTTCATCTTTTTTTTTTCTCTCGAACTTTTTTCTGTGGAACCAAGCCCTCATCCAACCATAGAAAAGTTGACTGTTACCAGCATAAATTTTCTTGTTCTTCTTTTTCTTAATCCGACTCAAGTTCACCAAATACAAAGAAGGCAAATGATGTATCACAAGACTGAAACAGGGCAAGTATCTTAAGTGCACAACGAAGGGCAAATATCATTTTGAAAAGAAAAGGAAGGGCATAACTAAAGAGTCGTTGCACTGTTTCTTCTAAAGTAAATAACACAGACCACAATAACCATGAAAGAAGAGACAAGAAGTATGATTCAGCATATTATTACTACTAAACCTTGAAAGATGACTCAAGTTAGGCATGGAAAATGATTCAGCGCTCCATGTTTGACGGATGCTAATAGGTGGAAGCACAAGAGGAAGGTGATACATACACGAGAGGATATACACGTTTTTTTTATTTCTTAGCATATTATTGCATTACAAGATACCAAGCTTCCCCATCAATGACCATGCAGCTTTTGTGAATTCTGTAAGCTACTAACAGAGCCAGTACACAAGCTATAAAGCACGTATTACAGAATGTATCAGCTTGAAGAAGATTTTACCCAAACAATACTTCTCCAACACAGATATTAGAGAAAGATATCCAAGCCTTCCCTAATTGCAGGCTCTTATAGTAAAATGAAATATTAGAGAGATACGGATATAGAGACTTTACCATGACCCAGCATGCCCAGGAACATCAAGTTCAGCAAGTACATTAACTCCGCGTCTTTGAGCATATCTGTAATTTACAAGGACGGCTTAATCAGATGATCCTAGAAATACACTGACATGAAAGTTAAGGACAACCATTACTTGCCTCACAATTTCGCCAGCTTCAGCCATTGTATATCGTTCTGCTGCAGAATATGCACCATCCCAAAGCTTTGGATATGAAGGAATTTCAAGGGGAAAAGATTGTGAATCTACAATGTGCCAATGCAGCACATTCTGCATCAATAGAAACATATTACTAAGGTCATAACTAGTACCAGACTCAATAATCTAAATGAAAATCCCTAAGTACGCACTATAGACATAGTAATTTAGCTCATATGGAGTAGCTCAGCGGAAATATGCACCATAGTCAAGTATCCGTCATATTCTCACTAATATTATGCTAAAGCAAACTCAATTTATATCTAACATCCTTAACTTATACGTGGTCAAATTCTAAAAGTCATTAACCATCCTTCCATCGATTAAATTAGTACTGTTGCAAATCAAGATAACCCCAATCCAAGCTGACAAAGAAGGCCCTCTTGGATATAGTCTAATATCTCAACAGGGCAGGAAAAACTACTGCATTTTAAAAAACTATACCATGTTCCCATCAACTGCACAATACATAAGATTGCCATTGGAAACGTTGGTGCGCAAAGGGACAAAGAGCTTGGGAGCTAGAAGCACTATGAACACCAATGCTCCTATTCACCAGTGCAGTTCTTACCAACTTTGCATATGTCATTGAATCGATAACTTTCTTTATCACGGGCAAAGGTAGAAAGTGGCGCGATGTATCTGCATGCACATCCCAAACATTAGAGCAAAACCACGCATTTAGAAAAATATAATAAGACCCAAATCCTGATTGAATAAGCAAATAAGTGAATGATAGATAAATGATCCCCAAAACTTAATACAACATGATGTAGGTCATTTTAAAAGTTCCTTGATGATTATGCATGTGCTAATTATGGAAGTCCAAGAATGAAGAAAGGGTAAAATGACTGAATGAATACGAGCTGAAAATAAGCAAACACCACCATCACAGAATAATATCGGCTCACCTATAAGCAGTCCACGATAAGGGAATCTAGGTTGATCAAATATTGTCCATGGAACCATATTAATTTCAATTAGCCTAGTTTTGAAGTTGTAACCACAGAGCTGGCTCAATGTCTGCAATGTGACATGTCAAATGTACAATTGAAAGTTGTTAGCTCATAAGCCTAGACAAGTCATCAACTTCAATGCAAGTCAAAGAAGCATATAACCTGTAGTCCATGTAATGCCCCATATACTGAGTTTGCCTGCAATCAACAAGAGAATTTCCAGTTATTACTGTGCAAAAAGGTTAACAGAAGTTTTATTAGTAATTTCTTTAGAAAGTATTCAGATGCTTAGTTACAGCACATTACAGCGTATCCACTTGTTCTAAGAGAATATTGCAGCTCCTTAATGCAGAAAATACCATCTAAATAACTGAATACGAAGCTAGAAGGTTTTACTGATGGAATGGTAAAATGTTAGCTGAATTGTCTCACCTCAATATGGGCATAGGCAGGCTTCCTTGCAGCAGGAACCGTTAAGTTGTATGATTCATCAACTTCATAGTACAGCTGCAAAACTAACAAAAAGGTTATAGTGACAAGCTTTTCCATAAACCAAGCTAGCACCATCCAAGACTACAACAAAATTATTAGACAAATGCTTATAAAAAATTCAACCCTTGAATACAATAAGGATGCAGCAATAATACGATTGTGCAATCCTTCAGATAAGCTGATATGAAAAAGGATGCAACTGAGATATAATGTGAATATCAGGATTCAAATCAATCACTCATTTTGAAAAACTTTGTTCAAGATTGGAAGAACAGATAGCATCTCAATCTTGCACAGATAGATACCCATCAATGGTTTTACCTTTACCCCTCAGAAAGACAACAAATATTTTACTGGTTCAAGTGTTCAAAACATTTAAAACATATCTTAAAACAAAACAAATCAAAAGTTTACAACATTTTCTAAGATATGGGAAGAATGTTTCAAACCTTCAAGAATATTTCCTAGTTGGGAATGAACTCACTTATTATAATTTATAATCAGTGAAAACGATAGCATGAAAAACACCCACATTGTGCAATAAGTGTGTTTACTCGATTAAAAACAATTCTTTCACGCCCCCGTTCTCTTAAAACATTGTACTTAATTATCATGGTTAAGTCCAGCTTTATAAGTATCTTGTCTAAATACCACATAATCACCATAAACCATCCAACAATTCTGGTACAAGTAATAGTATACAAACAAGTTTTAACTTAAATGTACCATAATATAAGCTATAACTAACCAAGGTAACATAACAAGCCATCCAATAATCTCCATTATAATACATATTTCTAGGTAAAGTAATAAGAACACCATATGTACATGTTCATACCAAAATCAAAAGAAACTCATACCTCATCACTCGGTGAATGAATGACCACATTGATTCCTTTGAGGAAAGCCGATTGCTCGAACCGCGAAAAATTAGCATCAATGACATGATCCAAGGTGACAATACCCTTAAATCTCATAAACCCATCTTTTAATATCCCTAACCCATCACCATACTTACTCCCATGAGTTGTTAATTCAAAATCATTACTTAAATAAAGCATCTTATTCCCATTGCTATAATATTTTGGCATTGGCCATATATTCACTTGCTGTTGATGAACATGACGACCACCAGCAGACACCATAACAACTTCAATCAACAACAACACACAAATGGGCACTAATATCTTCGCCATTTTGATAACAATAAAATGGGTAAATAAATTAAACCAAATTATGTAATTTTGACCTCACAAATTACAACAATAACAATAATCCCAAAAAAAGTATAGCTTTAGGTTAAAAATGTATGTATTGCTCTATTTTAAAATGTTAGAGCACAAGAACAAAAACAGACAATTACATAAATAAAGGAAGGTGAAAAAAACAAAATAAAACCTGGGTTGTTTTCTTCAGATTTTATTCTAAAAATGGAATCTTTGGAACAAAGTGAAATGGGCAATAAAATCTTAAGAGATAAAGAGATGAAATTTTAGCATTTTGGCTGATTGTGGAGTTGGGAATTTTCTGATTTGAGTGGGAAACAGAGAACAATAATGGGGTGAGATTTATTTTAGGGTCATTTTAATTGTTATGAATTTCTCGTGACATTTTTTTATCAATTATGGCAGCATAACGATAATGGTATTGGTGGGTAGGTGACTAGATGTATCTCTCTTTTTGCCTGTCTTGGAAATTGGAATCCTGATTTATACCTTTTTAGTTTTGGAGGATTGATGGACATTTTATTGGGAGATTACTGGTAGAGAAAGCCCGCCATTTCTCACCTAATTTATCATAAAAGAGAATGTAGATGTGGAGTTTTTTTTTTTTTTTCTTTTTGTGTTTAGAGAGCCACAAGGGCAAGTGATGAGAATCGATCTCAAGATCTCCTGTAATAAGGAGGGAAGCTCAAACAAACTGAGCTATCCCTCACTCTCATGTAGATGTGGAGTTGATGGTATGGATAACATGTCAAACCCGTTAAAAAGGGCTTGTTTTTCTAAATTGGGCCGGTTGGAAAAAAGTTCGACCAGGCTCGTATCCAGCCAAAACCCGCAAATTATCATATCTCGATTTAGCATGCCATATTAGAAGGTACATTAGGTCATACATTATATATTGTAATTTTAATAAAAAAATGTCATGGTTTTGATCGATGTTGTTAAGATTTACATATGTATGTTTTCAATTTTTTAACTTTTTTTGTTGAAACGATTTCTCATGTGAAAATGAATTAGACGGCATTTTCATTTTCTTTTTGAAAATTACCCAGATTTTTTGTTATCTAAAATAATTTACCTTTTAAAGAATTCCAGTGAGAATCTTCATCATTTTTATACCAATCTATTTATTTTAAACAAGTTATGACCGGCTATAAACCTGAAAAATAGATAAAATAGGATACTTGTTCAATAATCAATAATTCTTTAAACAATACTACTACTTCCTCCCTCCTCCATCATCTCCACCCTACTTCTTCCATCATCACATCATCATCTCCTTACTCCTCCATCATCACCATCAAATCACGCACCACCTCCTCCATCATCACATCATCCATCTATCCCTCCTTCTTCATCCATTATCGCATCATCATAATATAATACCACCACTGTAAACATTCAAAATTAAATAAAAGATCATCAAAATCGTTAACAAAAATAATAATAAAAAAGTAGAAAAATTACCTGACATTCCAGCCTTAAGCAAGCTAGAAATAACTTGTCCCGATCGTAAACGAGGACCGAGAGTTCCGACGACCTTCGTTACTACAGGGAAAAAAATATTGAATAACACGATAACAATCAAATCAAGATCAGAAAATCCAGAAAAAATAAAAATCAAAATAAAAAGCGTATCAAATTGAAGAAAAAACTCACACATTTAGATGGCTTGAGAATAGAAGCCATCCGAATTGGTTCTTCGAGGAGTAATTTAGTGGAAGGTATGATTAATCGACAATGATTGATAAATTGAAGTTATTCATCAGTTGTAGAACACTTTAATGGAATTTAGACGACAGAGAGAAACGCTAAGGAAAAAATGTGAGGGTTTTCATTTTAAAGGATGAGTAGTGAGTGTTTTTTAAGGTGGTTTCGGGTGGGGTTTGATGGTGTATGGTGGTTTCAGGTGGGGTTTGGTGGTGGTGTGGTAGTTTCGATCATGTGGGGCTTAGTGGTGGTGAGATGGTCTCGGGTGTGGTTTGGTAGTGGTGAGTTGGTTTCGGGTGGGATATGGTGATGAAGGTGGCAGTTTTGGTGTGGTTGTGGTGGTCAAAGGTGGTGGTGGTGGTCAAAATGGAACAATAAAAAAATTACTAATTAATCAAGTTATTGGTCATCTTAGCTTACTCTAGGAAAATTGGTGTTAAAGTTAGACTTATTCAGAAATAATCAAAAGATTGACTTATCTTCAGCGGACTCCCTAAAGGCCATGTTGACTTACTTGTGATAATCTTTCCTAGTTTATATAATCTCCAACTTGTTTCCATTTTGATTTAACTGTTTTATTTCCTATTCTTATTCATATGCATTCTTATTTCCTTGAGATTCCCACTTTTTAACAATTTTCATTCATTTATATTCTTCTTTTTATTTAAATTTGGTCAGATTTGAGATCGGAGAGGACTAGAGGAGATAAGTATATATAGAGAGATTAATAAGAACGTTTGTGTTCTTTAAAGTAAAATTTATATACTAAAAAACATAACATTTTTTAGCATAAACATCACTAAAGAACATTATATAAATTTTGCAATCAAGATAACAAAATAGTTAACCATCACTTCCTACACGGCAACAATATTTCTCAATTTTGAATCCTTAGCTCTATAATTAAAGACTTACTAGGATTGTACCATATGTCCATATCCTATGCAAACTCATACTATTCCTCTGTTTCCTAATGAATGCATCATATTGAATGAGCACACTTGCCAATGTACATCATTGACAATAAATATCTCCAACTATATATTATTAAAAGTTTTACAAAATAATATTTTGAAAATATACATTAAGATTAACCCATCAACAATTAAAATTATGGCATTTATCTTTATAAGTTAATAATTAAAGATGGTTAAAGCTGATATTAAGAAATGGAGGAAGTATATTGTTAAATTTATTTTTCTCATATGGAGTATTTACAAGGTAAGAATAGCTTCAATCTTCCACAAACGAAAAGATTGATCTCCTAGTCAAAAGTATATACCATTTAAGAGTTTTGTATAACACCATGGAGCCCGAATCACATTATTATGGAAGATATATGTCCCTTCTTCGATCCTTCCACAATTGACAGATTGTGCATATATTTTGTATGTCAACGTATTCTTCACATTTTTTAAAATTGTTAATTCCAACAAATCTTCTATATTTGGTGCTTTATGTATTTCCCTCACAAGAAGATCTTCCCCTTAGTTTGATGCATATAAAATGGAGATACATGGCTTTCCTCCGTGTCCAAACAAAAATCAATTTGAAGGAACATCAACTAATGCCATTTTCTCAACAGTAGTTAGTAAAGTTGTTGGTCACCCATAAGGCCATGAGATGACACACATAAACAATGAAGATGCTACATATGAAGATATGATATGATATGGTATGACTTATGAGCATCAGCATGGGGGCCGGGGGGAGGTATGTTGAAGAAGTTCAGTCAGTGGGCACCACCCACGGGTGATGAGTTAATCATTATTTGAATCACCTAACTTAAGTAAGGATAAGTCCATTTCTCGCACTACTGTTCTCCTTCTATTCTTATTGGCGTTGTTTGGCAAATAGAGTTAGAGTTTAGCTGTTAGAGTTTATAGTTTAATGTTAGAGTTTTTAACTTTTTGTTCAGCAGATTTGATTGCTAATTTGATAACTTATTGTTATAAATGTGTTTGGTAACAATTAACTGATTGCTAAAAGCTTATTGCCATTTGTTTGTGTGAAATGATATTTATAGATATTTTAATACATATGTGTAGTATTATTATTAGAGGCAAAAAAGTAATTGAACATAATTTTACCTAATCCTCTAAAGATAAAGCTCCTAATTAGGAGCTTTTTCATTTTGAGAGTTTTTATTCCAAAACTCTCTTTTACCAAACACCCCTTTTAGAGTTTTTGACTAGTCAAAACTCTAAAAGTGGTCCAAAACTCTTTTTTTGCTCCAAAACTCTAATTGCCAAACACCTCCATTATAATTGCGAACCCAAGTTTTCCCCTTGAATCCTTTTACAGACCTTTGAAGATTAAAGTTGGCCTTGTAGTAACCCTCTTTCAACATTTATAACAAGGGTTTGATTCTCACCCATTGCAAAAAAATCCCTAATTTCTACTTTTCTTGCAAAGAAATTTTCCGTACAAAAAAGAAACTGAAAGACAACACAAGATACCACATAGTGATAGTAGATTATACTTCATTATGTAATTCTTTTAGTATGTGCAATTAGTTACTTTTTTATGGTAAGGAGAATGACTTTGTTTAAACCTCAACTCGCACAATATACTTGGTCTAACATTTGTGGAACAAACACTTGAGAGTATGGGGTGCAAATAATTACTAATAGCATTGATGTAGACATACTCTCTCCACTCTTTTTCTTGCTTCTACTTTGACTTTGATGATTGAATTTTGAGAAATTTAACTTTAATATCTTTTGCTACCGGTTACGAAAATAAAAATCTTTGAATTAAAACATAGCTTATAATTTAAAGTAGATCAATTTTTTTTTTAAATGGTGTGACACTAGCATTGATCAAGAGATGGACATCGAGTCCATAAATAAATAAGGTGAGATATTCAATGAATTTATTTTCTTCTTTATTTTAGTTTTAACGATGTCCTTAATTTTATTCATATTTATATTTTATAACAGTTAACTGAAACTAACTCCACATACATCCAACAAAAAAAATGGGTTGGAGATCAACTTTAGATTAAACATATATTGTATCACAAAACTGTGTATGTCCACATCATAAACAATAAATTGATGATAATATACAAGTCGTATTCACAAACTAACATGGTGCTTATTGACTAAATAAGTGGATGTGACCTGTTCTACAACTATAAATTATGAAATTTATTTTATTTGAGGATATCTCTTTCGTTTTCTATGACTCAAGGGCGACTTTAAGCAAATGCATCACCATGACATGACTCATCTAATGGCCAAAACAGGAAACATTTCACACCATTTGTTTATTTATATGATATCATTATTGCCATGTCCATACATGTATGACTTAATGCAAATCAGATTGAGTATTATAATTCGTGGATACTACTAGTTTTCATTATATTTCAGTATGAAATTCAGAATTTCCACCACACTGTTCATTCTGTTATGTGGTTTTGGCAAGTTTGACTTCATTATTAAAGGAATCATTGCTATGTTTTTTTAAAGGTAAGAGGTCCATCCACAAGTGAGAGAATTTGGGAATTTCACTTTGCAAGGGGTAATAATCGAACTCTTGTCACAATGAATCATTTCTATGTGGAACTAATGCGTACATAATCACCAAGCCAGCTCGGCTACTAGTAGGAATTCCACCCGTGATCTCGAGGTCAGGGTTCGAATCCTACCAAGTGAAGGGCACTTGAGGAGAATCCCTTACAACTCCCCTCCTTCCAAGTGTCCGGGCCTCCGCGCGGGGCCCCCCTGCGAGGCTATTTTAGAACTTACCAAAAAAAAAAAAAAAAAAAAATGCGTACATAATCAATACACGTATAATAGTTGTAGTATTTGGTGAAGTATATTTGATGTTGTTTTTTGAGAAAACTTTAAAGGTTAAATTTTTAAATTTGTTTATCATCTAACAATTAGTTTTCTTGTTCCCGCAATATCCAACAATTAGTTTTACCAGATATTAGGCGTTTCAATAAAAACTAATTTGACAATTGACCTGTGAGGCTGTGACAACTAACATCTACTACTATCCCAAACATGACAAAAAACCCTAGGAACACTAAATAACTGATTAGTTACAATCTTGTATAGGGGTGGATAGGAGATTTTTTAACAACAATAAAAATAATTTTCCAACATAAAATTTCTTTCGAGGTGATTGATGAAGCAAGTGAGAGAATTTTTTGTTACATAGGAAATTAAAAATAATACAATTCTACTTTCGTGTTTATATGCAAATAGATGAGTGATTCAGTTTTAAGTAAATTTACTCTGTTCTTTTGGAATGAATTAATGAAAATTCAGTTCAGTTTAGTTAAGACAAATTCAATTCAGTTCGATTAGTTTCCTCTCACGGTTTTCATTCACTTCAGTTTAGTTCAGTTCAGGTTTATTCAATCTAGTTCAGTTCAGTTCAGGTTTATTCAGTTCAATTCAGACAAATTCAGTTCAGTCCAAAAGACACAGAGCCTTAGTTAATACAATGGAAAACAAAATGATTTTATGTACATATACCAAAAATTTTATCATACACTCGGGTGTACCGTGACCATGGTACACCCAAAGCTATTTTTTTGCTCATTTGAAATTATCCAAATGAGCAAAATGTACAAAATGAGAGTTTCATATGAGCAATTGGGTGTATGATGAATGAACTCGTACATATGCACTAAATTTAGTCAATTTCAATATTGAATCATCGCCATCGGATCTTTAATTGTAAACACGATTCAGGTTCGGTTCATGTCAAGTCATTTTTTAAGAGGCTATATAACTTATGAAAAGAAAATAGATCCAAATCACATTTTTTTCTTCTTCTCCTATCAAGTTATCTCTAATTTTACCTTTCTAGTTTCAGTCCACCACGTCTTCACCTCTATCATTCAACTCACATTTTTCAGACACACCACATCACAGTTCTTCTTACACTTTCCAGTTTTTCCCCCTAACTTTCTCTCTCCTCCTTCAATTTTCCAATTTCCACCTTCAATCTTCCGCCATGGAAGATCGCTTCGAAGACGAAGAAACTGACTTAGTCTCTCTCACTTCCTCCTTACCTCGAACTCCCAAAATCTTCGACAGATTCGACTCTTCTTCTTCCTCCGACGAAGAATTATCCCCTTCTTCTTCATCCTCCACTCACCAAAACCCTAATTCCACGACCTCAAACGGCGTCGTCAAATCCGCCGGTAAAAAGCTCGATTACATGATACAATTCCTCGATCGCAAGCTCTCTAAGGTCAACAGCAACAACTCCAACAATGGCGGAATCGGAAGCAACAATTCGCCTCTACCGGAGGTCATTGGTTCCGGCGGTGGAACCGGTATTTTCAGGTTGCCGGTTAGGTCAGCGGTTAGACCTGATCGGCCTCCGAGCATTGAGGTGAGACCGCGTCCGAGGAGAGAGACTCAAATTGGGCGGGGATTGACGACGATTGTTACCACTGATAAGCAGTTGTGGAGTGGGGGAGAGAGTGGAGTGAGGTGTTGGGAGTTGTCTGATATTTTCTTGTCTCATGATGATGATGATGATGATGGTGGTGATGGTGGTGGTGGTGATAATGGCGGGTGTTCGGGAGAGGCGAGGGCTGGGGATGAGATGACAGCGAGGTTTAGGGAGTCGGTGGAGGTGGCGTCGGAGGTGGTGTGTATGGTGGGTGATGAAGGGGCGAGAGTGGTGTGGAGTGGACATAAGGATGGGAAGATTAATTGTTGGAGAATGGAGGAAGGTGAGAAGAATGGATTTAGGGAGTGTTTGTCATGGCAAGCTCATAAAGGGCCTGTGCTTTCCATGGTTATGACTTCATATGGTGAGTTGGAATTCTATTTTTATTTTAGTAGTATGTAGTATGTTTAATTGATAAATAATGTGGCATGGTTTAATTCTTGAAAACAAATGTGACTTGATGTTTGATTGCTTGATAATTAAGGATGGATAAATGGTGAGTTGGGTGATGAAATTATATGGAGAGTTAATTTTGTATGATACATGCTTTGGTTGTGGAATGGTAACTTTGTCTGCAAATTTAGCATTATCAAATGTGGAATTTCTTTTATGGCTGTGCAGGACTGTGCTGCCATCATATATGACACTCACAGGGAATGTAATTGGAAATCTATGTAGCCGAAGCGAATCTTGTGATATGCAGCTTTGTGTGAATAGAAAACACCTTAGCTGGTGATTTCTTTTGGTCTGTGATTGTTGTTTTGTATGTGTGAGATGATTTGTTTGCATTTTGGTTTTTGCTATAGTAATAGTGTGAAGAGAAAGGGGAGATTTAGGTGAAGTTATATGGAATTTCTGAGGTATATTAAGAAAATTGGGTGGACTTTGAAGTTTGAACAGGAGGCTGGGTATTGGTTTTTTGTGATCAATCGTCAATTGAGATTAGTGAGTTTGTATTGAGTGGGCATTTGATAGTTTTATTTTCTGTTAGGAATCATCAGATGTTTCTTGGAGCACATAATGGTTTTAAAGTATTCTTGAATTACCTTGCAAGTCTTTTTCAGTCGTTTTCCACTGTGAGATTTCGTGTTTAGTCACGGTGTTCAATCTCTTCTTGCTTTACGAATGAGTGCTACTATACAGTCTGGATGAGGTGTCTTGTTCTTAGCTGGCTAGGTATTATTTTAGATTTTCTTGGATCAAATATAGATATTTTAGTGTTGTACGACGAGCTTAAGTAAGGACTAAGGTAGCTCTGAGTTGCATCAAAGATCTTATGAATTTCTTTCATGCAAACTTTCTTGAACACACATCTTGTATTTCCATTTTGCATAGTGACAAATTTTTCTTAGTGCCAGTCATATTTCTCTACAAGTTGATGTAGTTTTGTATAGTAGTTAAATAGTATGCTGAATAGCTTTGATGAAGCTTTCTTCACAGTTTAGACTACATGATGATCTCCGTTATTGTATTGTTAATGCATACTAGAACTTCCATGTCTCAAATAATACTTCACAAAGATAGCTGTTTGATCCCATATTCTTGTACTTATCATTCTTGTCCAATATTTGTTGTTTCCTTGCTGGCGTTATACCACATTCTTACTTTGCATTGTGGTGTTGTATTCCTATATCTATTGACTGACTGTTACTTTTACTCAGGTGATCTCTGGTCTGGTTCTGAGAATGGCATTATTAGGATCTGGCCATGGGAAGCTATCATGAAGTCCCTTTCCCTAAGAGCAGGGGAGAGACACATGGCTTCCATTGAAGTTGAGAGATCTTATGTTGATCTCAAGAGCCAAGTCACTATAAATGGTGTATGCTACATGTTTCTGTCAGATGTGAAATATTTGCTGGCAAATCATTCCACAGCAAAGGTCTGGAGTGCTGGAGTTTTCTCGATTGCGTTATGGTAGGTCGTCAGTATAGAGATTGTGTTTTATTCTTGGTGATTTTGGATTTCACCTTGTAAGAGTGCATTATTCAGCTGATATAGTATGTATAGATGCCATCAAACACCTGTGGACTGTGTTTATCAGTTACTTGCACTCCTATGTTACTCAAAGTTGGTTTTAGTCTAAGATATGAGTGTGTTTTGAAGTGTCCATAGACTTCATACTCCATAGGCCAATATCCTTACCAAAATGGTGGGTATATGACTTGGGTACTTAAAAGTGATCCTAGTACGAATGTACGATAGCTAAACTCCTTGTATAAGAAGAATAGTTATAAAACCATAGCTGGATTCTGGCTGTCTGATAGTTTGTTAAACGTTGGCCATTACACATCTGAATGATGAATATTCTGTTTCTTCATATGCATTTGAAGATGTGAAGTTAGGGATTATGCTAGATACAAGTTCCCTTCAGTCCCGCCTATGTGGCGTTTGGTACAAATACACTAGAAGTTGCTGGACTGGTTTGCTTTATTAAATTCTTTATGGACTTCTTGTTAGAATTTAAACTGTAATTTTTGTATGTGAATATTTTCACGGGTCATGCTAAAATGTAGCCCCAAGGGTTATGCATTAGAAGCTCAAAATAGAAATACTAAATATCTTAAAATTCGGAACAACATGTTGGTTTTGCATTAATTGTCCAACTTTATACTGTTTTAGAAAATAACAAAGATTATCGTTCCTTTGTTGCATAATATTTGTTCAATGAGTGGTTAAATCATGTTAAAGATTGACAGTCTGGCACTGCTGTTATTCCAATTGCAGTGCAAGCATGTATTGCGATCTATGTTGTAAATTATATTTGTCAAATTTGTTGCATTGTTTAGTAATATGGTTCACCTCCTTTTTATAAATCTGAACAGGGATGCCCAGACGAGAGAGTTACTGAAAGTTTTCGGTACTGATGGCCAGGTGGAGAGCTGGGTAGACGCCTCGTCATTGCAGGATTTGACGACGGAAGATGAGATGAAGATGAGGTATGTAGCTGCTTTAAAGAAGGAAAAACCTCAAGCTTCATTTGGATTCTTGCAGCGTTCACGTAATGCCATTCTTGGTGCTGCTGATGCTGTTCGTCGAGCTGCAGTCAAGGGGGGAATGGGAGATGATAATCGGCGAATAGAAGCAATGGTTGCAACAATTGATGGAATGGTTTGGACTGGGTGTAGCAGTGGCCTTCTTGTGCAGTGGGATGCAAATGGTAATCGTCTGCAGGAGTTCCAACATCATTCTTTTGCTGTCTTGTGTCTGTGCACATATGGGTCCAAGATCTGGATTGGCTATATGAGTGGGATTGTGCAAGTAATGAATCTTGAGGGGAAGCTGCTTGGAAGCTGGGTGGCTCATAGTAGTCCTGTGATCAAAATGGCTGTTGGCTCTGCTTTCATTTTTACTCTAGCAGGCCATGGTGGTATACGAGGATGGAACATAACATCTCCAGGGCCCATTGACAATCTGATTCGCACGGAGTTAAGTGGCAAGGAATTTCTTTACACAAGGCTAGAGAATTTGAAGATTTTGGCTGGCACTTGGAATGTTGCACAAGGAAGGGCATCCTATGACTCACTTATATCCTGGCTTGGCTGTGCAGCATCAGATACCGATGTTGTTGTTGTCGGCTTCCAAGAACTAGAAATGGGTGCTGGTGTTCTTGCAATGTCTGCTGCTAAAGAAACTGTAAGATTTTGTACAAAGTTCTCCACCTAATTTCATGTCACTTTGCTTAACTGAAACTACTTTTCTCGTGATCACTTGAATCCCTTATCAGTCTAATGTGCTCTACACTTCTACTGTCCAACTCGTGTTAGATTTCCTGCTTTGTTTCTTTCTTTCCTATTCCAACTTTCTAATTTATCTTTGCTCATTGATGTTCACCGATTCATGTCAGCCTCCAATGACATGCCACCTATAATTGTGAGGTTTAGGCATGCACTATACTGCTAGTGTTAATTATTCTCATAAACTGTGGTGCATGATGCGCATGTTATGGGTTCTGTTGGTGATGATCTTGGAGGTATTTAAGGAGTGATAATTACATATATGCATGATTTCAGCCAATTGTGTCTTTAATAGTTCATTTCCCACTTGAAGAGCCATCGACCCAATGTAATTGTTTACATATATATTTTTTTGTTTCGAATAGTTCCATTTTTTGGTTTGATGGTGTAGGGTTCCAGAAATATTCTGTTGACTGTATACAGCTTTCAAGTTAATTGACTGCAAATGCTATATGCATTACCAATGCGTCTCCCATCCCCTTTATTTTGGATTGTGTACAAGGTAGAGGAGGAATGGAGTTATTTTTATATAGATGAGAGGAATTTGGTGTCTGCTGGATTATTTTTGTATTGTTGAGATCGAGATCATTAATTCAGTTATTCTATATATTTTATACCTACTGATTCGACATACATATGGAAATGTGCACTATGTGCATGTAATTAGAGAGGTTAGCTTGGCATGCTTCCCTTCTGGACTTACGGAACTCTTAATCATAAAGTTGTGGATTTATAAGCTAGGGAAAAAATAGTTTTTTCTTGGAGACACCCCTTGTAAGATTTTTCAGTCTCTTTTGTATCACATCTTATGTCCAATCATTTCTGTTTCTACCGCACCATCTGGGGATACATCATTCAACATAACTTATAATATACATGATTTTCAGCTGATGATCTGTCAAAGTAAAGATATATCAGGAAACTAGATAGAGGATAGAATTTGACATAAGCTCTCAAGCATCCCTCTTCCCTTCCTTTGGTTCCAGATACTGTAGTTTTGGGAGCATCACTTATTTATGGCTTAATTTGAATTTTCTGTACTCGTAATGGTTATTGTTAACGATTTTCCCTTCTGTAGGTGGGATTGGAGGGTAGTGCTGTTGGGCAGTGGTGGCTTGAGACTATAGGAACTATTTTGGATGAAGGTTCCACTTTTGTGCGCGTTGGTTCACGGCAGCTGGCGGGCCTGCTCATTGCTGTTTGGTGAGTACTCTTAGGCTGACTTAGCAAATCAACAATGGACTACATATCTCGTATTCCACAAGTAAAGCAGATAATGGCTGACACTTAATAACCTGATTTGACTTTGAAATTAGACACTCTTTGTATGAATTTTCACCCTTCTTTTTGAGGTTTGTTTTCCTTGTTGGGCGGGGGTAGTACTTGGTGGGGTTGCTTTCACTTGTTTCTACAAGACCGACCCCTTGATGACATTTTTTGATGTGTTTGTGTCATCGTAGTATAATGCTGTTTGATCGCAAGATAAAGTGTGATACGGAAAAACTAAGGGGTGCTTCTGTGATACATATAGCTTTTCTAATTTAAGTTTCATTTTAAGTTGCTGATTTGCTCATTGGCGGCCATTGAAGTCCTCCCTTGGGCAATGGCCTTATTATGGGGCCTATACGAGATTTAAAAGGAATTTGTGCAATTTTTTAAGAGTATATTCAGTATTCAAGCAATATTTTCCCCTGCTTATCTTGACAAATTTGTCATATACCAGGGTGAGAAAGAGCCTTGAAGCTTATGTTGGGGATGTTGATGCTGCTGCTGTGCCATGTGGCTTTGGGCATGCAATTGGTAATAAGGTATGCCTTCAATTTATGGCAGCAAGCTCTTTTCTCATAGAGCTTTCTTGCCCTCTAGTCGCATGAAAATATAATAGATGAATAGTCATTCGATGAAAATTAATTTGAACATTTCTAGTCAGAATAAGCATCTAGATCCAATCACTCAGATTATTAACTAAAAATTTAAAATGAGTTAGTATAAGTGAAAGAAATAATTTTGCGTGATTATATGTTGCTTAGGTTATTAGAAGTCTCTTTGATGATGTATTCTATCTTGATTGGAATTGTCAAAAAAAAAATGCTTTCTTTAAAATTAAATTGGACACTTCAACAAAATTTAAGCCTGATTTGTCTTCTGTAATTTTAGTTTGATACAGGCTAAGCTATTTTTTTTTTTTGTTATTGGGAGCAAAGTTGTTCTGTTAGGCTATTTACATAATAGAGTTATACTTTTTGATCTTATAAGTTTTAGCTCGGCGGCTTGCCCTCTAAATGCCGACAACATTCAGTTCAACAGCTCTTGTCTGTTAATTAGATTTAAAAAATGTCATTTATCTGTTGAAATACTAAAAATGATATCCTTATAAGTTATGATCTGGTAAGCCTATGCATGTGGATAAGCACAGAAGCACAATGTTCTACGTGCCATTGCTGATGTCTGACCGGGCTTTAGGTTTTTTGTCTCAGGGGGCAGTTGGCTTACGGATGAGAATTTTTGATCGCGTAATGTGTTTTGTTAACTGTCACTTTGCTGCACATTTGGAAGCAGTCAACCGTAGGAATGCTGACTTTGATCATTGTTACCGATCAATGGTTTTCAGTCGGCCATCCAGTTTCAATGGCGCTGCCGGTATTAAGCCATATTTCCTATTGTCTTGCTCGGTTGCCTGCGTCATATATATATCATGCTTTGTTTATCGTTCTGGCTTGTTGTTGGCCCTTTGTCTTGCAGTTGGTATCTCATCCTCTGCTCAAATGCTGCGTGGTGCTAATGTACGTAAATATTGCATGTAGCAGTGGTTTGCTTAATGATATGCTGAGTGTTATAAATTTCTTAACAGTTGCGTCCTTCTACAGGGTGTGGGCTTTCGTGCAGTTGAATTAGCACCTGAGTTATCAGAAGCAGACTTGGTCATCTTTCTTGGAGATTTTAACTATCGCCTTGATGGTATATCTTATGATGAAGCGAGAGATTTCATCTCTCAAAGATGCTTTGAATGGCTCAGAGAGAGGGATCAACTTCGTGCAGAGATGGAGGCTGGAAGAGTATTTCAAGGAATGCGTGAAGCCATTCTTAGGTTTCCTCCGACATATAAATTTGAAAGACATCAGCCTGGTTTAGCCGGTATCACTTCTATATAACAATGTTGTTTCCCGATTGATTTATCTCTCTCTTGTTTTCATGTGTTGTGGCTTTTATGGCGTGCTGAGCTTTTATTGTTCAGGAACTTCTGATTGGTTTTCTCTCTTCTTGAGGTTTTCCGTACTGTTTAAAACTAGTGGTTTAGCATATAAAGTAATAAAATTGATGTGTAGAAAAGCACAATAGATTTTGTTTGTAAAGTCATTTTCAGAATCATAAGTGCTATGGATGCATCGTTAGGTTGTGTTTCTGTCTTGAGAGAGAATAACGGGTTTGAGCTTTAGAAGACTCGGGTGAAGCATGTGTTGACAGTTACCTAACAGTGAGTAATTTAGCTGATGTGTTGACAATAAGGGTGCATTTTTTTCAACTTATTTTTGCTTATCTTAACTTTATCTGAACTTATCTGAATTCATCTGAAGTTATTTTTTCTTATAAGGACTGAAAATAAGGGGAACACAACAGACCCTAAACCTATGTTACTTGGTCTCGGGTACTTTTGTTAGGCACGGGTATGTGTCCAAGTGTCCAACTTGGCTATTCTATGAAAATTTCCCATGGTTGTGGCCTAAATTGGAGTGTGAAGTTTCCATACCCTTGTTGGACTACCAAGGATGGTACATGGGTATTTGAGATAAAATGAAGAGTTCAAGTAACATAGCGATAAAACACTGCTTGCTTTGCTTCTTCTCTATATTCTAATACGTTCTGTTTGCTTATTTGAAAAGGTTATTTGGTTTTGGTATGAGTAAGTACATTATGTAGATATGATATGTATGATTAAAGGTGTTAATTACTGCTTATCGGTCATACATGAAGAAGAACTGTGAGGTGTCTGTCGTAGTCTGTCATTTTACCTTTCAATTGATAAAAATTGGTTTCTTCTCTTTTCATCTTTGTTCTGATCACTAATACTGCTTCACTTCATGAAAATTGTGCTATGAGGTAAGAACTGATATTTGGGGCGAGGGGACTTTAGGCATCATCTTTATTAGTTACTTAGGAATAGCTTGGGGAATAAGTTAGGGAAGAAGTCTATGTATAAATCATATTAGAGAGAGAAATGGATGCGGGAAATATTGGAGAGTTTAGTGGTTTAGCTTTGGGAGAGAAACAAGCCTTTCAAAAGCTTGTATTATCCTTTATTATTGTCGTTTCTATTTCTGAAACGATCAAATACCATCTTCTCCACTTAATTTCCATATTTCCTTGAAAATATCTGTCTAAACTAAGCTAGTGCTTAGAAGGTTGATACGTAACTGTGTGAACTTGTGAAATGCCTTTCTAGTTTTTATTCTTTCAAATGCACAATTTTTGCTGGTAGTTAATTGTGAAGGTTTTGTTATCTATGACTAGGTTATGATGCTGGTGAAAAGAAACGCATTCCTGCTTGGTGTGACAGGATTTTATATCGTGATAGCCGTTCTTCATCAGCATTGGAGTGTAGTCTCGATTGTCCAGTTGTTTGCTCAATCTCAGAGTATGTCCTTTTGTAAATTTCGGAGATTTATTTGTCAGCATACTATTCTACCATTTTCCTTGAAGTTCTGACAACTTGTATTGCTAGGTATGAGGCTTGCATGGATGTGACTGATAGTGATCACAAACCTGTACGGTGCAAATTTAATATAGATATTGCTCGTGTTGATGAGTCAGTAAGGAGACAAGAGTACTGTGAAATTATTGAATCAAACACAAAAGTCCGTGCTCTTTTCCAAGAACTATGTCGAGTACCGGAAATCATAGTCAGTACAAACAATATAATTCTTCAAGATGAGGGCACATCACTGTTGCGAATTGCAAACAAAAGCACAGCTGATAAAGCTATGTTTACCATAATTTGTCTTGGGGAGTCCACTATTGACACAGATGGATTAGCATCAAATCACAGTCCAAGAGGTGCTTTTGGCTTCCCACGCTGGCTTCAGGTATGTCATTGTTGTTGCTGAAGCCATCAGTTTTTTTGCATATTGTGAATACTGACTAGACAATGCAAACAATCAGTTTCAGAGTACGTCTCTGTAGGCTAAATAGGTTTCTTTAATCTGAAGCTATTATGTAGCTAGTGGCATAGTCATTTGCTTTAGTTACTACTTACGAGATATGACAACTTGCGCAGTTGCACTGCTTAGTGTCAGTCTCTTACACTTTCAAATTGTAAGTCCTAGTCCCTTGGTTGTCAATGGGAGCATGATTTTACATCTCAGATGAGGTCACGATACCAGTCAACGAATCATTTTCACGGGCAATGCGGAATGGTTTGTGGCTTTATATCGCGACCGTGGTAAGCTCAAAAATCCTTCAATAGTACGAGTGGCACAGAACCCTGAGCCAGGCACTAGCTACTAGACCCGTACGTTGACTTCTAGTTCCACCTATGTCTGGTTTTGGCTGATGGCAGTTGGATCATAGGTGATGGCTGGCCTAGCTATCAAACCTACCTCCATTTCCAACTAAAAGGCCACATGTGATTTGATGGTCAAAAGTCTCTACCTTGAACCATTATTTTGCCAAATTTTGTACTGTATTATTAATTATGCTGCAACATGCCATTTCTCAGTTTAGCCAAATTGAGTATATGCACTGGAGTTTAGTACGATGACAAGCAATATCACTTTTTTAGCATGAGAACACTGAAATTATAATCCATTTTAGTGAAAATTTAATCCATTTTTTCAAAGATATTATATGATAATCCTTTTTCCTGAAAATTTTATCCTTTTGGAAATTGGTCCCGCAAGGAAAAAAAAGGTTATGATTTAGCCAAAATGGGTTACATATTGGTTACAAAGAATTATAAAAGTGTTCTTATGTTCATATATATATATGTTATATATACATATGTATATGTATATGTATATGTATATGTATATGTATATGTATATGTATATGTATATGTATATGTATATGTATATGTATGTATGTATAATCCTTTTTCCTTGTCGTCCAATATAATGATATGGGTCGCACTGCTGCAGTGCTGCACCAATTTTGTATTCGACTTGTAATGTAGTAGGTTTAGTCTCAAGAACATTGTATCCATAATTTTGATGGAGGAATTTATTTAGCAGGGAGTCATTATATAAACACAACACAGCCCATTTGGTAGGTGCGCCTTGTTATGAATTTTGGTGTAACTCTGCACAACCATGCAAGGTCCATAATAATGAAATTTCATCTCCAAATATTTTAACAAGTTTTTCATTGCCACTCAATATCACCTTCCAAAGTGGCGATGGTAATGGAATTTTATGAAGCAAGAGAAGTTTTAATGGTGGACAAGCATTACCATAGGCATTGTCAATGAGACTTCCTTTACTAAATCACATTATTGGCTTATTGCCATGAGACTTCCTTTACCTTTCATACACTAAATTTAATTTTCCCATCATTGCCATTTATTATTGTTTACTAAATCACATACAAGTATACAACTGCTATTTCTTGGACTGTATCTCATGTAGAACTTAATTGAATTTGGATCAGGTAACTCCTGCAAAGGGTGTGATTGAACCAAATCGTACAGTAGAGGTCGAAGTTCATCATGAGGAGTTTGAAACCCTAGTAAAGTTTGTTGATGGTGTTCCCCAGAATAGTTGGTGCGAAGATGCCAGGGATAAGGAGGTCATTATGGTTGTAAGGGTTCATGGAAGCTGTTGTACTGAGATTGGTAACCACCGTATACGTGTCCGTCACTGCTGCTTAGCCAAGGAGAAAAGCTCCAAAACTAAGCAAGGGAATGAGGTAAAAGTCCAGTCAAATATCTTGCATAGGTCCAGCATCCAAAATCTCAACACTACACTCGATGTTTTTGACAAGATACGCAAGCTTCGGTCTCCTTGAGGAAGTTCAAATAACCCTTGCTTCAATATTTTATTTTCTTTTATTTACTGGAAGGCTTGACCCCTTTGAGGTTGGGGATATGAGATGATCCCATTTATAAGGAAATCCCAGCTAAGGAAATTAACCACCACATAATACCCATCCTCACGTTGTAATGAGAATCGAACCCCATCCTCATGATTGGGAGTTAGGACTTTACCATCGAATTCCCACTTGATTCTCGATAAACCTTGCTTTAGCCTTTATGATCCCCACTTTACTTCACCTCCGGAAGTGTACGTACCTAGGAACATTGATCTTTCCAGGCAACTATGTTAGCAGACGTAAGTGTGTTCTTCTGTTGTCGGGCTTAATTTGCCTTCTTGCAGAATACAAGGCAAACGACAGTCATTTCTGTAAATAGATCATCTAAATGATGCTGCTTTACATTGCATTGCTGAAGTTCGTTGTATCATGTATGTGTAGAGAAGGCATGTATAGGATTTGAATGTATCAACAGCCAAAGGGAATTGTAAAAAATATAAAATTGAGAAGTTGAACGAAAATAAAATCCTTGTAAGCTGTATTATATTGGTGTATTAGGTTGTTTTTGGTCATGAAAAGAAATTTGTTTTGCTGTGGTTTCGTGCATTTTAGCTGAAAGGCTGTATCTCTTCCTTGTTCATTAATTTGGTATAATCAAGTAAAGATACTGTTGTAAAAGAAAATAGGATTTTTTTTTTTTTTTTTTTTTTTTTTTTTTTTTTTTGTGAAAAACTAACTTTTATAATTTGATGAAACTATATTTATTATTTCATTTGGTTGGAAATTGATGTACTTCTTTACTCTCTCTTTGCTCTACCTTTTTTCGGCACGAGTAATAAGAAAAAGCTTTGTGGTGGGTTTATGGTGGATAAAGTATAAATATTTCTTTTAAAAAAAATTATAATCTCAAGTTAATCTAGAGAGGGAAATAAATAAGTAAAAAGAATAAAAGGGTAAATCTCTCTATATACTATTGTCATAAGTAGGGCTGGCAATCAGGTCGGGTTGAGTCAATTTCAGGTTGACCTGATTTATATTTCAGGTCACCTATCCCTAATCCAAACCCGACTTGATTCTAATTTCAGGTTGAAAATCATAACACAAACCCGACCTTACCGATTTTGGGTTGACCTGAAACCAACCCGAAATGACCTGAAATGAAATTCAACTATACACGCTAGGTTATGAAAGTATGGGTTAATGACTCGAAATGAAATTTTGGTAATCCAAGAAATGGGATTGGTCCAATACAAATAAGAATAACAAAAGATAGGTTGTATAAGTTATGAAAGTCTGGGTTAATTTCAAATCGGTCCGACCTGAAAATAATCCGACTTCTAAATCAGGTTATTTTCAGGTTCAAAAAGTCAACCCGAATCTAACCCATTATATTTTCAGGTCGGATTGGGTCGACTCATTTTTTATTTCAGGTCGAAAATCTCAACCCAAACCCGGAATTTTCAAGTCAGTTTCAGGTCCGGGTTATCGGGTTGGGCCAACTTTTGCCAACCCTAGTCCTAAGAAACTTTTTTTAGCTCGTTAAACTTTTTTTTTTTCTAGATATAAATAGTAAACTTTGCAATTGGTTCGGGTAAGAGAGAGATAAACTTCCTTAAGGCAGGGTTTAATCCATGTACGGATAAATCAATTTTATTTAGTTTGATGTTTCTGCGGCTGGAAGACAAAAGGGATAAACAGAATAATTTTGATATTATACTTTGAGTAGAAATTTGAAAGTGTTATACTGCATATGAAGTCATATCTGCCTTCATTCTTGCGTTGCTTTGCTTTGAAAAATGAAAGTCTAAACTCTAATTCTTTTTTGGCTTTTATCTTGGAGGACTAAATCTTTTACTTAATCTCCATTTTAAAGGAGAATCAGACTAAACAAGGTACTCTTTCTCATCTAATATATACATTATCCGTTTATAAATAAGCGTAACTACTTGTTTTTTTAGTTTCCATGCACATATTTCCCTTTCTGACAAAATTATACGATAGAAGGTTGAAATAACTGATCTAATAAAATCTCATATACAAGTAAAATAAGATGTTTTGAGATCGTGAGATTGACCATTAAAATACTAGTATTTCAGTTAATTGTGAATGGAGGAAGTAAGTTATTTCTCTGATGTACTAAAATATAAGTTGTTTTCACTTCAAACATTAATGTCATTTGTTAACAATTTTATAAGTCATTTAATGATATCAAATATAAATACAAAGATTAAATGTTTCTAATTTTTTTGAGATGAAATGTTTCTATTGATAATACCTGAATTTATAGAATGTACACTATGTTGGAAAATGTTATAATTGTTTAACTGAGTGTCGAGATTGAGACTTCACATATAAATTTTCACTTACTCACGAGTCACTGGATTAGGTAAATCACTTACTCCATTTTGTACCTATCTATTATGGATAGGTACCGTTTCTCTAAAACTTACTTCATTTCGTGACATTTCGAGTAGAACTTTGCGAAACTACTTATGTAAACTAATCAACTTCATAACAATTTACTTTCCCAAAACTTATATTTCATGTGTAGTACACTAGTACTCATGGTTTTTAGATGGAGTATTATTTTATACACTTCCAGTTATTGTTAAATTTTCTTCAAATGAAAATTATTGAAGGTGATAAGAGGATATTATTAGTCAAATAAGAATCGTGTTTAATAGATAATTACAAGATATTTTTCTTGAAAAATCAGCTGAAAATCAGAAGAAATTATGGGCTAGCTTCATCCTAATATCATGCATCCAATGATATTAATTCATCTTCAATTTGCCTCATTTTTAATTAAGTCTTCTAGAAATTAAAGTAGTCGTAGCTTGACTTTGTCATACTTGACATTCTTCTTCATTTTAGTTTCATTATTTAAATAGACGCACGTATATGTTACATTCAACAAATCAGCTTGAGATACGTAGTTTATTAATTAAGTTGACCTCTATTAAAGTTTCAGATTTTTTGTTCAACGCTTTAACCATATATGCATGTTTACCTTCCGTACAAAGCGACTTAAATGACTCAAGACCAACTTATAACTTACATTAGGATACATTTAATTTGTTTGGCGCAGTTTTTCTTGTTAATTACCAATTCCATAGTGTATGTTTACCTTCTATTCAAAGCCCCTTAATTGGCGGCTCAGTGGCTTAATGCCAATTTATACTCCATCTATCATAAAACTATATATATGCACTCATTTCTTCATAATCTTCTTCAACTATCCACCAAGGCATCAAAACATACATTTTGACCTATATCTCTTGGAACGCAAATTTCTTATCAAGAGAATCCATTTTCTTCTTGTGTTAAAAAATTATATAGCTACTTTCTTACAGCCAAAAACTTGATTTGTCTTTTTGAACACAAATTTCTTATCAAGAGAATCTGTTTTCTTGTTGTGTCAAAAAACTATATAGTTACTTTCGTACGGCCAAAAAATTGATTTTAGAGCCTAACATATCAGACAGGTTCTGATCGAGTTTTAAAGTCGTATAGTATTTTATTTGCTGGTACGTACTTTTATTACTGGTTACCAACAAAATGGCCAAGCTCAAAAATTATATATTTGCCATATATTTCCTATATATGGTGCTCATCAACCTACAGTCATCATTAGGTGCTACAACGGTCTATAATGTGCTAAATTTTGGAGCGAAACCAAGTGGTTTAATTGATACGAACAAGGCCTTCCTAAGTGCATGGGAGGCTGCATGCAACACGGAAGGATCCACGATGATAGTTGTTCCTAAAGGGAGGTATTTGCTCAATCCCATCAACTTCGAAGGAGGTGGTTGCAAGAGCAATGATATAACCTTCGACATCGATGGAACCATAGTAGCACCCCTTGATTATCGGGTGCTCGGAGCTGTGGATCGTTGGGTCGGGTTTGAGAGGGTTAGTGGTGTTACAATTACTGGTCGTGGAACTTTTGATGGCAAGGGAGCCTCCTTGTGGGATTGCAAGAAAGGAAACAATGGTGATAAGTGTCCTATAGGTGCAACGGTAAGTATTTTAACATACCATATTATATTTCATAATTCATGTTATAGGGGGTAAAAAGAGTACAACTATGTATATGTAGTTCTAATTTGATAAGGTCTTAATTAAGGGAACTCTTGCATATGTACAACATGTCATAAGTCATAACTAAGCATAATGTTCTTCAAGAAAAACTTTGAGAAAAAACTAAGCAATATGTGGTATTAAATTACTCAAACAACATACAATTGCAAGTATTCTTGATAAATATAAAGCTTTTTTGCTGCTTAATTTGCTTGTTTATCATTTCAGCTCAAATATGCATCATATCAAATAGTTTTCTTTAAAAGCCTTTTGCTAATATTGTTTGTTTCTTTTTTCGTTGATTTCGCAATGTCAACTAGATAATTAAACGTCGTTAGTGGGAAAAATAGTCTTGTTTGATTTTTATGACTTGGTGAAAGAAGCAATATATACAGACACAAAATGAATCATATATACAGGATCAAACACATGATAAACTAACATATCTATTTCTCAAATTGATAAGATTGTAAACAAAAATGATAAATTTCAAAGATTTTTTCATCTTATATAAACATTGTTGATAATTTAAGGTCTTACTTTAATTTGAAGATAAACTGATCATATAATATACTTAGTAATCTGATCGAGTAGGTAACACTACTAGATGATATTACAGGAAAAGACAGTTTTGGTAAATGGTTTTCCAATAAAACATGAAAGGTCAAAACATATCATAGTCAAAACAATTTTGATTACATTATGCCATTAGCTTAATAAGTGGGGTTACGTATCTAATGGTATGGTGTGGAAGTGCAATAGTAAGTGGGATCATATTCATACCAAATAGTCAAAAGTTACTATTAATCATATTAAGCATTACTCCTAATTGATTTCTTTTGTGGTTGTAGACATTAACGTTTACCAGCTCCAACAACATAGTGATCAAAGGAATTACTTCACTAAACTGCCAGTTGTACCATATTGTGATAAATGGATGTAAGAATGTTCTAATTGAAGCAGTCAAGATTAGAGCCCCTGGAAATAGCCCTAACACTGATGGAATCCATGTCCAATTCACCACCGACGCGATCATTACAAACTCTATCGTTAAAACAGGAGATGATTGTGTCTCCATTGGACCTGGCACTAAGAACTTGTGGATTGAACGACTCGCATGCGGCCCTAGTCATGGTATTAGGTACGTAACGACATTTTTAAATACTCGCCATATGGAATATCAGAGACGAATGAAGCATATATATATATTCTGCCGTTATAAAATAAATGAAACTCTACTCTTAACAAGCTCTCACATAGAACAGAGAAGCGTTTTGTTTATTTTAGAAACGGAGGAAATATATATTTTAACCGTGTATTTTATCATGATAATAAATAACAGCCAAACTCTCGAACAAAGCATTATTTGTGTAACATATATATTGTTGGTTATAATTTACGATGACAGCATTGGGAGCTTAGCCAAAGACATGGACGAAGAAGGGGTACAAAATGTGACAGTGAAAACAGCAGTGATTGCTTACTCCACAACTGGGGTGAGAATTAAGTCATGGGGAAGGCCTAGCAATGGCTTTGTTCAAGGAATTGTTTTTCAAGATATTCTCATGCGTAACGTTTGGAACCCTATCATCATTGACCAAAATTATTGCCCCCACATGAAGAATTGTCCTGGTCAGGTATGTGTGAATTTCTACTCAATTTCTATGTGAAATGATTCCAACTTAATCATTGATGCTATTATAATACTTTCATGAAAAAAATGCGCGGATTTTATTTCACTTCTAAGTTTGGGGTATTGGATCGACTGGTTAGTTTTTTCTTGGATACTCCTAGTTATTATTTATTAGTCGAAAAATAATTGAGGATTTTTTTGGGTGACGTTCCATATATATCTTTCCTACCTTATAAGGACTATATATAAGTAGTGCAAGTAGATGTTTGATATTCGTGTAATAACTATTTCTAAGTATATGGTTTTAATATATACATGCTCCAACAGGAATCTGGAGTGCAAATCAGTGATGTTAAGTATCAAAATATAAGAGGAACTTCATTGAGCGAAGTTGCAGTAACATTTGATTGTAGTGCCACAAATCCATGCAAGGGAATTGAACTCCAGGATATCAATCTCAAATATGGCAATCAAAAAGCTCAATCATATTGCAATAATGCAGTTGGGGATATTTCTGGCTTGGTTCAACCAAAGAGTTGCTTGAACTTAAATTAGATTTTAATTCGCAGACTGTTGCTTGAAATTATTCATTTGTACTATACGTATATATATATATATATATGGTGCAAACTACTAGTTTAGTAGTTTATGCCAATAAAACTATATATGTTTGTAATTTCAATTGTATCTTTTTTCTAGATCTTTTGGTTGCATATGTTAATACAATCAGCAACCAAAAGCTTTGTACAGTATGTTAAATGATGAATTTGAATCATTAGCAACTGTATGATACCGGATTCTCCAGTTTAATGATGGAATCATACAAATTAAAGTGATTAGTTGCGTAATTTAATTTGTCGCCAGTTTTTTCACCATATACCATGTTAAGAATATTCACCATATACTCTAAAATTTTCAAATTGCACCATATAATAGTTCTACTCAAGATTTGAAGATTTTCGCCAATTTTATATACGGTGTTTCCTTATTTTTCATGATCAAATATGCCTCTAGATCTCGAACTCGAATCTTTGAAACAAGCCCATATACTAATGACACCAACATTACATTATCTGCTTGAATTCCTCTATTTTGTGTTTCTTTAAAGTCCAATTAGCCTGAGAAAGCATAATACTAATATGTACATATGAGGAAGCATAGGACGCCAAACTTGCAACATAATCCAACTTCCAAAGTTTCCTAATAACACTACAACTCCAATATAATATAATACATAGGTTAGCTTACCTGAAAACACCCAACTGTACATTTAACTTCTGTTTTTAAAAACAACTTTTTCAATTGTTTTAGTTAAAAAGTTTACAAACTTTGCAATTTGACTAAATTTTGGCTTGAGAAAACAGACTTACACCACCACAAAAAAAGAGAGGAAGCAAAACACATGATGATAACTCAAAGTTATCTAAATCACACAAAATCCTCAATGTTCAACTATATCTAATTCATTATTTGCTTGCCTCAAAGGCTAATTAAGACAAATTAATTAAGCAAAACTTAACAAAACTCATCAGGAGCGAGAATGAAAAAAAAGGTCATAGACTATAAATTAGATAACCATCCTCTTATTCCTCTCTAATTTAAAGAACCATATATATTGATCTTGATTATATTGAATTTTACTATATAAATCTAAGGTAATTAACAAATTTGAAGGCAGTGTATATTATATGTAGTATCCAATATAATTATGGGACCTTGCTAATAAAACTTGTCCGAGAATCAAATACTAACAATGCATACATTTAGGTTATAACAACTGCAAGAAAGAAGGAAATTAATTAAAGATAACAAAGAAAATGATATACATATTATGTAACTAGTAATCTTTTATTGATAATAAACTTCACGGATCAAAGGAGGATTATGGCAAAAACGCGCTATTTCCCCAGGATGGTTGCCTCCCTAAGGAGACATTTCATATTGGTTTCCGAAGAAACCTAAAATCATCAAGTTCGAAGCAAATCCTCCATTGAATTAAGAAACTCAATGTCTCATTACATTATCCTAATTTAATTACCATAATTTTTTTAAAGAACAGAATACAAACGTTGGAACTAAACTTATTTTCTTGCAATAATCTTCTTCTACTCTCTTCCATAGTTAATTATTGTAACACCCATATTAACACTCTTTAATTTTTCGACTATTCTTTCATACCATAACTTGTGACAATTGACTACTGTTTATGACTGTTGCAATTAACGAACAAAAAATTAAAGAAGAACAACACAAAGATTTAACGTGGTATACTAACATTGTGTTAGGCTACGCCCAGGCGAGAGGAGAATTGAGTTTATTATCTTTTAGGAGAGAGTACAAATTACTGAATAGTTGCTAGCGCCATATAATTAAAGCCCTGCATATTTCAACAATCACCATATCTCATACTATATTTAGTACGTACTTTCTTGTTCTAACAATCTTTGTGATCGACGACGACGATTCTTTCTCTTTAACTTCTTCCATATTGTAACTTCGAGCATCCATGAAAACCATCACATGCACATGCAACTTTGCTTCGTTTGATCTAGCGCGACCTCGAATTCCATGCATATCGTGAACTAAACTCTGAAGATGGCAATCCAATCAACTCCTCAAAGTCTCTTTGAACACCTAAGTTATCTTCGAACAAACCACAAGAACTTTGTTCCATCTTTTCAAGCATTTGTTTTTGTAATTGTCTTTGCCTTTTTATCTCACTCAACCTTATTTCTTCCATGTCCTTCTTTGATACTTCTTTCTTTCTACGAGCGCACACTACAAGCTCTTCTTCTCCTTTAGCTTCACGCTTCTTCAACAACAACATCGTCGCCGTCGCCTGAGCTTTTCTATGAGCCACTACGGCCTCTTCTTGAACTCCATGAACGTTACGCTTCTTCAACAACGGCGCCACCTCTTCTTCTCCATTAGCTTTACGCTTCTTCATCAAAGGTGTTGCAGCTCGAAGAGCTTTCTTTAATGGATCTTCTTGCAATACTAGTGTAGTACTTTTCACACTCTTCTCTTTGTATAGCATGGTAACATGATGCAACATACTTGTGTTATTTTTTGGTAACGTTTTGTTTGTAGTTTCAACCTTATTGGGTTTCTTTTGTATGCTTTTGTTCACCGGTTTTCTACTACAATGGTGTAAGCGGTGGATAATGACACAATTTTTTTTCTCCATGGATGCTTTAGCACTAGCGTAAGGTGGACTAGGCACGGTGGTGATTAGGGAATGTTGTTTATGATAAGTGTTAAGTTTAGGTAAATTCTCACCCTTCTCATTAATCTCCAACAACATATTTATACATTCTAAGGACCAAGAGTCCTTCACCGAGACTATTTAGGAAACAAATCCTATTTCATATAGAAGTATAATAATAAATAGAGTCCTATTTCCTCACACCCCCTCAAGTTGGAGCATGCAAATTTTTGATGCCCAAATTGAAAGCGAATTTATTTTTTAGTTCTACATTCCTTGTACTTATTATATACTATACTCTATAGAATTAGAATTCTAATAAATTAATTAATATAATAACATAATAACAACAAAAAAATATAACAAACAGATACAATTACAATATTGTAAATCGAGGTACCCATTCTATGACAACTATGAACTTTCCATCTATTTTGGTGCTAGGCCTAGTATTTCCGGCAATTGCAATAGCTTCTTTAAACAAATATTCAAACTGAGTTATACCAAGTGCTTTTGTGAAAATATCCGCCAATTGGAACTTGGTAGGCACATAAGACGGAGTAATAAGGCCATCCGTCACTGCATCCCGAACAAAATGACAATCAGATTCAATATGTTTCGTGCGTTCATGGAAAACAGGATTTCTGGCAATATACAATGCAGATTGGTTGTCGCAAAATAACTTCATCCCTGCAGGATGCTGAACTCCTAGGTCACCCAAAAGTTGTTTCAACCATTTTAATTCACAGACGATCGCTGCCATAGAACGATATTCGGCCTCTCGCAGAGGAGCGAGACACAGTAAGGCTGCTTTTTGGTCTTCCAAGAAACAGGGAGGAGTACCCCAAGAGCAAACCAGCCACTCAAAGAGCGTCGAGTAAGTAACTAGCCCAATCGAATCACACCAACCTTCCAGGGAGAGAGCACTATCCGAACGAAATAAGATGCCCCGGCCTGGATTTTTCTTCAAATAACGCACCACGCGGAGGGCGGCCTCCCAATGAGCAACCTGTGGGGCCTGCATAAACTGTGATAAGATATGAACAGAATATGCCAAATCAGGACGAGTAACAGCAAGATAAATCAAGCGCCCGATCAAACGCCTATACTGCTCGGCGTTATCCAGCAAAGGACCATCAGCTAGAGCAAGCTGATGATGTTGTTCCATGGGAAAGTCAGCGGGCTTAGCACCCAACAAGCCACACTCAGAAATAATGTCCATAACATATTTGCGTTGACTCATAAAAATTCCCTGAGGTCCCCCCGGCAACTTCCGGACCCCAAAAAAATACTTCAAAACACCCAAATCCTTCATTTTAAAACATTTGCCCAAATAGGTCTTGAAGTTCAGTAAAGCTTTCTGATCGTTCCCTGCAATAATCATATCATCCACATATATAAGCACATTAAGCTGAATGTGCCTCCTGGTCAAAGTGAACAGAGAATAATCAGAATAGGACTGCTTAAAGCCATAAGATTTCAAAGTAGCAGCCAATTTGGCAAACCAACAACGGCGTGCCTGCTTCAAACCATACGTAGATTTTTTTCATCCTGCACACCATGTTAGTATTATTTTTCGAAAAACCTCGAGGAATCATCATGTAAACTTCCTCCTCCAGATCACCATGTAGAAAGGTGTTATGCACATCCATCTAATGAATTTCCCATTTTTCACCACATCAATAGCTAGGAAAGTTCGAACTGTTGTCATTTTTGCCACAGGGGCAAACGTTTCATTATAATCTATGCCTTCTACCTGATGGTGACCAAAGATAACTAATCTGGCCTTCAATCGTTGCAGTCTTCCCTGCTCATCATACTTCTCAGTGTACACCCACTTACTCCCCAGAGCTTTCTTCCCCAGAGGAAGTGGTTGTAATTCCCATGTGCCTTGATCTTCCAAGGCTTTAATTTCTGCCGCCATGGCCTCACGCCAGCCTTTAGATTTCGTAGCCTCCTTAAATGACTTAGGGGTTATTGCAGTAATAGCTGCTAGATACCTGCGATGCCTTTCAGAAATTTTTTCACAACTAGCATAATGTGTAATAGGATAGGGAGTACCTGAGCACCTGGATGAAGCAGGAGATTGAGTAGATGGACTTTTCTTTTTCACAACCGTATGAGTAACATAATCCTTCAATTTCTTAGAGGGAACTTTAGCACGTTTCCCCCTACCCATATTACCACTACTCTCAGGCACAACACTTTCATTGCCTGACTACTCCCCCTCCCCCACGCGGGGGGCATCCACGTCCATCACCTCACGGGGCTCTACATGAGGTCGATTACCCACGCAAGGCACAACAGCCTCGGCAGGCCGAGCCACACCCGAAGGGGCAGCACCCAACGACGGGGCAGCTGGGGTGTCGGGCGCAGTATCCATCGGCACAACGCCTCGATCTATCTCCTGTTCCCTTGTAGCATCCGCAAGAAGAATGTCATCATCAAAAATTTCCACCTCCTCAACCAAAGGGACATCAGGGGGGGTGGAAGGGGCAAAGGGGAAGCTAGTCTCAACAAACTTCACATCACGGGAAACAAAGTACTGGTGAGTATCTAAATCGAACAACTTCCAACCTTTTTGAGTAAATGAGTAACCCACAAATACACACTTTCGACTAGCAAATTTATCACCCTTAGTATTCAAATTTGAAGCATAGCATAAGCACCCAAAAACTCTTATATCAGACATGCTAGGCGGTTTTCTAGATAAACACTCATATGGGGTTTTATAGTCAAGAAGCACAGTAGGAGTTCTATTAATGAGCTGACAAGCTGCCTGAACACATTCACCCCAAAATCTCAATGGTAAGTGAGCTTGAAAGCGCAGTGCTCTAGCCACATTTAAAATATGTCTATGTTTTCGTTCAACCCTGCCGTTCTGTTGTGGAGTCTTTATACAAGATGTTTCAAATATGATGCCTTGTTTTGCAAAATATGATTTCAGACAATTAAATTATGTTCCATTGTCACTCCGCTCTCTTTTTACCGTCTGATTAAATTGTCGTTCAACCAAGGCAAGGAAATTCAAAAACATAATCTCAACTTCCATTTTATTATATAATAAATATATCCACACAGTGCGGGAAAAATCATCAACTAAGGTTAAAAAATATGAAGCACCACAAGCAGATTTTGTTCGATATGGGCCCCATAAATCACAATGAATCAATTCAAAAAGACGACTAGCTCGACTATCACTCCTAGGATATCTAGTTCTAGGGAGATGGGCACGAAAGCAGACATCACACTCATCCTTATTGCAGCTACGTACTAATACTAGATGGACTCACACACGGCAAATGACGCAGAACTTTCTCCGAAGGATGCCCTAAACGCTTATGCCATAAATCAATCGATGCCAAGCCATCAACAACCATGATCTTCGCCTTGGAACACCGCGGCAAAAAGAAAAGTCCATCCTCCCGTTCACCCGCTCCAATCAAGGTCCTCGTCCTGCGGTCCTGTAAGATACACAATGTTTGAGTGAATTGAACAGTACAATTCGCAGCATCTAATAACCGAGGAACATAAATCAAGTTATAATCCAAATTGGGAACAAACAACACATTCACAAGTTTCAATTCTCCAGGAAGAAATACATCTCCCTCATAGGTAGCATCAACTGTACTTCCATCCGGCAAGCCCACTGGGCATCCATTAATTTTTCGGACGTTATGCAACAACGAAAACATGCCCGTAACATGATGTGTGGCGCCCGTATCTATAATCCAAGAAGACTTACCAGACAGACGCTCTTTAGGCTTAAGTAAGTTTAAAAGGTCGAGGAGATTTTGCCATCGATCCGGGGTCGACCCGCGAGTCCAAGCACGGCCGCGGCATCGGGCGGATGAGCGGCGGGGAGCGGTCGATGGTCCGGCGCCCAGCATGCTGGTCGTGGCCTTGTGGGCGCGCGCAGATGGCTCGGCCGTCGAGTCTCGTCCACGGCCTCCTCGGCCACCACGTGAGGAGCGTCCTCCTCGATTTCCACGTGGGCGATCCCCCCACCAGTCAGGGTAGCCCACCAGTTGAAAACAACCAGTTATATCATGCCCAGATTGATTACAGTGAGAGCACAATACCTTAGATTTGTCAAAGTTGCAATCTTTAGGGCGCACTTCAGCCTTGAATGCTAAGGCTTCACCCAGATTGCAAGGCCAATGCCACCGGCCCACACAAACGTTCTTCTTGCGCCACATAATGATATGCACGGGTCACAGTGGGTAGCGGATCTTGAACGAGCAACGTCGAGCGAAGAGAGGAGCAGGCCTCGTTAAGACCAATTAAAAATCGATGCAGACGATCTCAGTCTCGCATCTAATCAAGGTATCGAGTGACAGGCCACTCGGAGCCCCCCGTAGGACAAGTTGGGGGAAGCTCCTGCGACGCAACCTCGTCCCACAGTCGAGTGAGGCGTCCGTAATAAGAGGCCAAGCATTCTTCTGTTGCTTGTTTGCATTCGCCAATCTGGGACTTTAATTGAGATATTCGAGTGCCATTAGAGACACAAAACGTTCCTTTAAGTGTTTCCATAGGGCATGGGCATCCTCAAAGTATGATCTTGTGACTCGAAGGGCGGGAGAAATCGAGTTGAGGAGCCATGAGCAAATCATGGAGTGAATGGTACTCCCGGTCGGCCCGGTCGTTCGGGAGTTGTTGGTTTCGCAATCGTTCCATCAAGAAACCCAATTTTGCGTTTTGCATTAAGGGACATGCGAATTGCGCGTGCCCATTCGTCAAAGTTATCGTCTTTCAATTGGATTGGAGTGATGAGATTTCCTGGGTCATCATTCGAACCTAGGAAGAAGACCGGATCCGGTCGTTCGGTTTGGGATCGTTCGAACCACCGCCGAGCTCGAGTCATCATGACACACCGGGAGCCGCGACGGTAAGTTCGCAGGGGGTATCGATTTTGTTCTACCCTCGTGAGGAAGGACGAAGGGTTTAGGGAGAAAAAAATATTTTTAGGCTCTTGATACCATGTTAAGTTTAGGTAAATTCTCACCCTTTTCATTAATCTCCAAAAACATATTTATACATCCTAAGGACCAAGAGTCCTTCACCGAGACTATTTAGGGAAACAAATCCTATTTCATATAGAAGTATAATAATAAACAGAGTCCTATTTCCTCACAATAAGCTAGTTTTGCAACAAAGAATAGAAGTATATGTGAAAAAAGAAGACCTAAATGTTATGATTTTGTTGATAGGGAGAGGGATAACTACTAGTATATCCGAGTACGGATGTTCTAAAGTTTTAATAAAACTCTACAAGGTAGAGTTGTATCTGTACCATACATTTTAAAATCAAGGGCTCATATTGGTAGGAGGAGAAAATTAGGGGGTGGATTTTGATGAGAAAAAATAGGGGAATTTTGGAAAGATTATATATGAGCCATTGATTTTTTATTCAATGATTGATATTGCTCAAACTGTACCTTGTAGAGTTATTTTAGAACCCTAGAGGATCCAAACGCAGTACATCCAAGGGCGGTTCATATATGAAGGAGGCCCTGTTCAATGAAGATAATATGGGTCATTTTATTAATATATTAAATATACAAAAATATTTTGAAATTTATATTTTGTATTATAAAATAAAAAATATTCACACATTAACATAATTGAGGTAAAATTAAAGGTACACTTTGAATAAGTTTACACTTTGAATGAGTTGTGTCTCTAGTCTTGTACTCCATTAACAAGAGTTTATAGGATGAATAGCCATGTGTTACAATCTTGCTTTATACCATCTATTTTAGAGGTGATCATGGGCCGGGCCGAGCCAAAAAAAATTTGCCCATTGACCGAGCCGGGCCGAGCCCAAATCCGGGCCAAAAAATTGTGCCCAAAGCCCGTTATTTCGGGGCGGGCCGAGCGGGCTTTTTCGGGCCAAATCGGGCCGGGCCAAAAATTAGACTAAAATGTCTTTTTTGCCTTGTCCAAAGCCCGGCCAAAAAAAAAACGGGCTGGGCCAGGCCGGGCCCTAAACCCGCGGGCCAAAAAAACTGCCCAAGCCCGCCCAAAAACTTGGCCGGGCTGATGTTGATCAGCTCTAATCTATTTTAATAAGCTCATGGCTTTACCATTAACTTTAAGGAGGAGTTATATTCTGCCTATGATGACTTATTCTATTATTAGTATTAATACGAGTCTTCTAATCTTATTCATAGGCTAAAAATTGTGAAAAAATATTCTTTTGAATTATTCGAGTGTTAGAGTGACATAAACCTTTAGTTTTAATTCAGGATTGTATTAAAATTATTGCGTGATTAATCAAATCTAGAGTAATTTAATGGAATCAAAATAATAAATCAGATAATCATGAGTGATATTTTGATCAATTTACCATCTGATCCCATATCAATTATACTTCTACAATAAAACTATGCATGAAAATATTTTATTTAATGAGTCAATATTTATTAATATAAAAATAGTATTTAGGAGCCTTATATTTTCTAGGCCCTGTGCGATCGCCTATATTGCACCTGCTCAATGTCGTCCATGAGTATATCTCGTGTAATGTTGTCCTAATCCGACTATTAGTATGTTTTTTTTTTCTTACCTTTACCATTATTTACTTCGTCTCTATCTATCTTTATCCTCAACAAAAAAAATTAGGAAAGTTTTCATTGGAATGTTTAATTCTATCTATCATCCATCTCAAGTTATAAATTTTGCAATTGACTAAATTCATACTTGAGAAAATAGACTTGTACCACAAGAAATCCATACAAAAATATAGGAAATGAAATGTACGCAGGGTAGCTCAAATCTTTATACTAACACAAAATCCTCAACGTCTCAACTATATCTTATTCATATTTGCAAGCCCGGCCCTGGGGGTTGTTTAAAGGGGCAACTCCCAGGGCCCAAAGATGAAAAGGGCCCAGATTTGTGATGTTAAAGAAGGGAAAGAAGGAATGGGCCTCAAAGGTGAGACGCAGTCACGTTATACTATGAGCTGACAGAGTGCTTTTGATGTTTTTTTTTTTTCTTTTTTGAAAAAATGTTTTTGATGTGATGTATTTAGCCTTTGTAATTAGGAATGGCAATCCAATCTGGATCCGACCCTGGTTCGATCCGCTCAGAGGCAAAAAATCTGAGCCGACTCCGAGAAAAAAAATCCGCATCCGACTCCGTTTAAAAAGTCCAACTCCGATTCGGAGTAGGGTCGGAGTCGGATCTCATAAAAAAATCCGACTCATCCGATCCGACTCCGACGGATGTTCGACTTCGACTTTGACATCCGACTCCGACTCCGACTTTGAGGCAATTAGTCATATTTTTTTATATTAATGTATTACTTATGTATACTCTAACTTAGATTTTAACTTTCAAGGCAATTGCTGTTATTTTATATTAAAATATGTTTATGTATGCTATCTAAAATGTATGTGGTAAAAGATATATATAGCCATTAGCCAGACACAATACACATATCATGTCATTTATAATAATTAATTTTAGTTACTTATATACTTTGGAAGATTTTTAACTATCATTTGAAATATATACAAGTTTTTTTATAATATAAAACCGTGCAAAAAAAAAAAAAGTCGGAGTCGGATGTTCGGATTTTAAGTCGGATCATCGGAGTCAGATGTTCGAATTATAAGTCGGATCGGATTCGGATTATCGGAGTCGGAGTTAGATTTAAAATCCGACTTCTTGTAGGGTCGGAGTCGGATTATGCATTATCTGGTCCAAGTCCGACCCGTTGCCATTCTTATTTGTAATCACGTGAGTGCTGTAGAGTAAATGCTGACCCTTTTCTTTTTATAAAAAAAAAAATTTAAGGGAGCTTTTTCTTAGTATTTCATATTCTCATTCATTGCTATTAATTTTTTTATCTTAATCCAATTTTTTTACATTTTCACTTTTTACTATATAAAGTTTTGAACTTTTAGCTTTCCTTCGTCTTATCGCAAACCTGATATTATTTAAGAATTAAATAAATATTATAAATCTATAAAGAAAAAGTCGTATTCCTATACCCATGTCCAACTCTAGATTGGTGTCCCTATATCTGTAAATTTTATATCTGCCCTATCAGATAGTCGGATTTGTTCCCACACCCGATACTCGCACCCCTATCAGTGTAACATATATATATCAACTAAAGAATTGGCCCCAATAGCAAAAGTTCCAAGATCCACCACTGACTACCTATTGGCTATATATAAGAGGCCTTAAATTTCTATTTCACCCCGGGCCTACAAAATGTCAGGGACGGCCCTGATTATTTATTTGCCTAAAACGTTAAGACAAACTAATTAACATAATACAGTTACACACGAGGTAAACAAACCATCCTCTTCCTTTCTAAAAAAAAAATAAACACTATCCTCTTACTATACTTTCTCTGTAACAAAATAGATGTTACACTTTTAAACAAACACTTTTCTAAGCAATTTTTGGAAAAAGAGAGAGATAGAGAGAAAGAAAAAAGGGGATCCATATGATAGGAGAAAGATAGAGAGAGATTGTTGCCTAAAAAGAAGTGTAACATCTATTTTGTTACAACCATATTTAGAAAATGTAACATCTATTTTGTTACGAATGAATTACAATATTAATCCAAGGTAAACAAATACGAAGGCAGTGAATATTATTTAGGGAAATTTTCATTGTACCATTTAAATATTGGTTTTCAATGATACCATTGTAGTATTGACTTGTCAGTGTTGTGATCAAACGTACATTAGTATGCTTGGATTAGTAGTATTTCATAAAAATTGTCAAATCCTATCCCCAAAATCCCTAATTTATACTTCTCCTTTAACGAAAGCTCGCAGCTCAACTTGTTGTCATGAAAACCATAACCACCAAGTGATCATGAGCGGCATTCTGAAACTAGACAAGGTTTAAAGAAGGAAAAAATAAGGACAAAATATTGTTTCCATCAACAAGTCAATAATATAATGGTAACATTGGAAAGCCAATTAAAAATTGTGTACCATTGGCAAAAGTCACTACTTGGATGGTACCATTGAGAATTTCCCGATGATTTATATGCAACATCCAACATAATACTGGAGACTTGCTAGTAGAACTTGTTAGAAAGCAAATACTAACAACGCATGCACTTAGGTTATAAAAACAAGGGTTATCCGTTATTGGGCCGGAACTATTGGGGTAGGAGCAGTTATAAGAAACCAACTGAACCGGGTTGAAAATCAGACCACTTAATGTAGTTAATTGATCGGGTAGCCTGCCCAAACCGGATGAGCTAATTCTATTGTGATATTACAAAAAAACCACACTTTATACAAAGCAAAGTCCAACAATTCAACAACCAACTCCACAACCGATTTTGTCAACTTTCTATGAACTAAAGCAAACTCCACAAAAATTAACAAAAGACGAAGACCAAATTTTGTCCACAAAAAATAGCAAAACAAAATAAGCAAGGAGGGAAGACAACATTCAACATTAATAATATATGATACAGCAAAATTGAGTGTGAGAGAGAAAAATGACGGTAAATTAAAACTCCAAAAAAACACCAACATTCAGCATTAATTAAATTAAATACAAGGAAACAAAATTACAAGAAAACAACAACAACATTTAGATTAACAACTACCAAAAGGGTCGTCAAGGGAAAAACATATTACACCAGCAGTGCACTCCTAGATATGTCTAAAATAATAAACCCCTTTTTTATAAAAAATTAAAGGGAAATTCTATTTAATACCACAATACTTTGGGTTTTTGATTTGGTACCTAAATTTCTTTTGGATTCTATATGGTACCACTGTAGTTTGGACTTATTCTCTACAATAACATTATGTTAAATAAAACATTAGTTTTGGGTTAAATACGGTTATTAGTTTTTCTTGTCTACGTGCCTTGTGCTTCGAGAATAGTTCAGTTAAGGATTGGGAGTCATTTTGGCTCTTATGGGTCAAAATTGAAGCCGAAATTGTAGAAAAACAACTAGAACCTCGTTTTACGTGTCGGGAAATGCCTACTTGTTTTTTTTACCAAATTGGACCTTAAATTTGGTCGTTAAGGACAAAAATGACTCCCAAAACCTTAATTACACAAAATTAGATAAACCCCTAACCATATTACCTCCAAACTGTACATTTAACTTTTGTTTTTAAAAAACAACTTTTTCAATTGTTTTTAGTTATAAAGTTTGCAAATTTTGCAATTTGACTAAATTCTGGCTTGAGAAAACAGAATTATACCACCATAAATCCACACAAAGAAAAGAAGAGGAAGCAAAACACATGGTAACTCAAAGTTGTCTAATCACACAAAATCCTCAATGTTCAACTATAACTAATTCATTATTTGTTTGCCTCAAACTCAAAGGCTAATTAAGACAAACTAATTAAGCAAAAATTAACAAAACTCATCAGGAGCGAGAAAGAAAAAAAAAATCATAAACTAGAAATTAAATAAACCATCCTCTTCCTCTCTAATAAAAAGAACCATATATATTGATCTTGATTATATTGAATTTTTCTATATTAATCTAAGGTAATTAACAAATTTGAAGGCAGTGTATATTATATGTAGTATCCAATATAATCATGGGACCTTGCTAATAAAACTTGTCCGAGAATCAAATACTAACAATGCGTACATTTAGGTTATAACAAAAAGAAGGAAATTAATTAAAGATAACAAAGAAAATGATATACTAATTATGTAACTAGTAATATTTTATTGATAATAAACCGCATGGATCAAAGGAGGATTATGGCAAAAAAAGGCGCTATTTCCCCCAAGATGGTTGCCTCCCTAAGGAGACATTTCATATGGGTTTCCGAAGAAACCCTAAACCAAGTTCGAAGCAAATCCTCCATCAGAAACTCAATGTCTCATTACATTATCCTAATTTAATTACCATAATTTTTTTTAAAGAACAGAATACAAACGTTGGAACTAAACTTAATTTCTTGCAATAATCTTCTTCTACTCTCTTCCATAGTTAATTATTGTGACACCCATATTAACACTCTTTAATTTTTCGACTATTCTTTCATACCATAACTTGTGACAATTGACTACTGTTATGACTGTTGCAATTAACGAACAAAAAATTAAAGAAGAACAACACAAAGATTTAACGTGGTTCACTAACATTGTGTTAGCTACGTCCACGGGCAGAGGAGAATTGAGTTTATTATCTTTTAGGAGAGAGTACAAATTACTGAATAGTTGCTAGCGCCATATAATTAAAGCCCTGCATATTTCAACAATCACCATATCTCATACTATATTTAGTACGTACTTTCTTGTTCTAACAATCTTTGTGATCGACGACGACGATTCTTTCTCTTTAACTTCTTCCATATTGTAACTTCGAGCATCCATGAAAACCATCACATGCACATGCAACTTTGCTTCGTTTGATCTAGCGCGACCTCGAATTCCATGCATATCGTGAACTAAACTCTGAAGATGGCAATCCAATCAACTCCTCAAAGTCTCTTTGAACACCTAAGTTATCTTCGAACAAACCACAAGAACTTTGTTCCATCTTTTCAAGCATTTGTTTTTGTAATTGTCTTTGCCTTTTTATCTCACTCAACCTTATTTCTTCCATGTCCTTCTTTGATACTTCTTTCTTTCTACGAGCGCACACTACAAGCTCTTCTTCTCCTTTAGCTTCACGCTTCTTCAACAACAACATCGTCGCCGTCGCCTGAGCTTTTCTATGAGCCACTACGGCCTCTTCTTGAACTCCATGAACGTTACGCTTCTTCAACAACGGCGCCACCTCTTCTTCTCCATTAGCTTTACGCTTCTTCATCAAAGGTGTTGCAGCTCGAAGAGCTTTCTTTAATGGATCTTCTTGCAATACTAGTGTAGTACTTTTCACACTCTTCTCTTTGTATAGCATGGTAACATGATGCAGCAACATACTTGTGTTATTTTTTGGTAACGTTTTGTTTGTAGTTTCAACCTTATTGCGTTTCTTTTGTATGCTTTTGTTCACCGGTTTTCTACTACTATGGTGTAAGCGGTGGATAATGACACAATTTTTTTTCTCCATGGATGCTTTAGCACTAGCGTAAGGTGGACTAGGCACGGTGGTGAATAGGGAATGTTGTTTATGATAAGTGTTAAGTTTAGGTAAATTCTCACCCTTCTCATTAATCTCCAACAACATATTTATACATTCTAAGGACCAAGAGTCCTTCACCGAGACTATTTAGGAAACAAATCCTATTTCATATAGAAGTATAATAATAAATAGAGTCCTATTTCCTCACACCCCCTCAAGTTGGAGCATGCAAATTTTTGATGCCCAAATTGAAAGCGAATTTATTTTTTAGTTCTACATTCCTTGTACTTATTATATACTATACTCTATAGAATTAGAATTCTAATTAATTAATTAATATAATAACATAATAACAACAAAAAAATATAACAAACAGATACAATTACAATATTGTAAATCGAGGTACCCATTCTATGACAACTATGAACTTTCCATCTATTTTGGTGCTAGGCCTAGTATTTCCGGCAATTGCAATAGCTTCTTTAAACAAATATTCAAACTGAGTTCTACCAAGTGCTTTTGTGAAAATATCCGCCAATTGGAACTTGGTAGGCACATAAGACGGAGTAATAAGGCCATCCGTCACTGCATCCCGAACAAAATGACAATCAGATTCAATATGTTTCGTGCGTTCATGGAAAACAGGATTTCTGGCAATATACAATGCAGATTGACTGTCGCAAAATAACTTCATCCCTGCAGGATGCTGAACTCCTAGGTCACCCAAAAGTTGTTTCAACCATTTTAATTCACAGACGATCGCTGCCATAGAACGATATTCGGCCTCTGTAGAGGAGCGAGACACATTAGGCTGCTTTTTGGTCTTCCAAGAAACAGGGGAGTACCCCAACAGAGCAAACCAGCCACTCAAAGAGCGTCGAGTAAGTAACTAGCCCAATCAGAATCACACCAACCTTCCAAGGAGAGAGCACTATCCGAACGAAATAAGATGCCCTGGCCTGGATTTTTCTTCAAATAACGCACCACGCGAAGGGCAGCCTCCCAATGAGCAACCCGTGGGGCCAGCATAAACTGTGATAAGATATGAACAGAATATGCCAAATCAGGACGAGTAACAGCAAGATAAATCAAGCGCCCGATCAAACGCCTATACTGCTCGGCGTTGTCCATCAAAGGACCATCAGCTAGAGCAAGCTGATGATGTTGTTCCATGGGAAAGTCAGCGGGCTTAGCACCCAACAAGCCACACTCAGAAATAATGTCCATAACATATTTGCGTTGACTCATAAAAATTCCCTGAGGTCCCCTGGCAACTTCCAGACCCAAAAAATACTTCAAAACACCCCAAATCCTTCATTTTAAAACATTTGCCCAAATAGGTCTTGAAGTTCAGTAAAGCTTTCTGATCGTTCCCTGCAATAATCATATCATCCACATATATAAGCACATTAAGCTGAATGTGCCTCCTGGTCAAAGTGAACAGAGAATAATCAGAATAGGACTGCTTAAAGCCATAAGATTTCAAAGTAGCAGCCAATTTGGCAAACCAACAACGGCGTGCCTGCTTCAAACCATACATAGATTTTTTTCATCCTGCACACCATGTTAGTATTATTTTTCGAAAAACCTCGAGGAATCTTCATGTAAACTTCCTCCTCCAGATCACCATGTAGAAAGGTGTTATGCACATCCATCTAATGAATTTCCCATTTTTCACCACATCAATAGTTAGGAAAGTTCGAACTGTTGTCATTTTTGCCACAGGGGCAAACGTTTCATTATAATCTATGCCTTCTACCTGATGGTGACCAAAGATAACTAATCTGGCCTTCAATCGTTGCAGTCTTCCCTGCTCATCATACTTCTCAGTGTACACCCACTTACTCCCCAGAGCTTTCTTCCCCAGAGGAAGTGGTTGTAATTCCCATGTGCCTTGATCTTCCAAGGCTTTAATTTCTGCCGCCATGGCCTCACGCCAGCCTTTAGATTTCGTAGCCTCCTTAAATGACTTAGGGGTTCCTGCAGTAATAGCTGCTAGATACCTGCGATGCCTTTCAGAAATTTTTTCACAACTAGCATAATGTGTAATAGGATAGGGAGTACCTGAGGACCTGGATGAAGCAGGAGATTGAGTAGATGGACTTTTCTTTTTCACAACCGTATGAGTAACATAATCCTTCAATTTCTTAGAGGGAACTTTAGCACGTTTCCCCTACCCATATTACCACTACTCTCGGGGCACAACACTTTCATTGCCTGACTACTCCCCCTCCCCCACGCGGGGGGCATCCACGTCCATCACCTCACGGGGCTCTACATGAGGTCGATTACCCACGCAAGGCACAACAGCCTCGGCAGGCCGAGCCACACCCGAAGGGGCAGCACCCAACGACGGGGCAGCTGGGGTGTCGGGCGCAGCATCCATCGGCACAACGCCTCGATCTATCTCCCTGTTCCCTTGTAGCATCCGCAGGAAGAATGTCATCATCAAAAATTTCCACCTCCTCAACCAAAGGGACATCGGGGGGTGGAAGGGGCAAAGGGGAAGCTAGTCTCAACAAACTTCACATCACGGGAAACAAAGTCTTCGGTGAGTATCTAAATCGAACAACTTCCAACCTTTTTGAGTAAATGAGTAACCCACAAATACACACTTTCGACTAGCAAATTTATCACCCTTAGTATTCAAATTTGAAGCATAGCATAAGCACCCAAAAACTCTTATATCAGACATGCTAGGCGGTTTTCTAGATAAACACTCATACGGGGTTTTATAGTCAAGAAGCACAGTAGGAGTTCTATTAATGAGCTGACAAGCTGCCTGAACACATTCACCCCAAAATCTCAATGGTAAGTGAGCTTGAAAGCGCAGTGCTCTAGCCACATTTAAAATATGTCTATGTTTTCGTTCAACCCCGCCGTTGTTGTGGAGTCTTTATACAAGATGTTTCAAATATGATGCCTTGTTTTGCAAAATATGATTTCAGACAATTAAATTATGTTCCATTGTCACTCCGCTCTCTTTTTACCGTCTGATTAAATTGTCGTTCAACCAAGGCAAGGAAATTCAAAAACATAATCTCAACTTCCATTTTATTATATAATAAATATATCCACACAGTGCGGGAAAAATCATCAACTAAGGTTAAAAAATATGAAGCACCACAAGCAGATTTTGTTCGATATGGGCCCCATAAATCACAATGAATCAATTCAAAAAGACGACTAGCTCGACTATCACTCCTAGGATAACTAGTTCTAGGGAGATGGGCACGAAAACAGACATCACACCCATCCTTATTGCAGCTACTAATACTAAATGGACTCACACACGGCAAATGACGCAGAACTTTCTCCGAAGGATGCCCTAAACGCTTATGCCATAAATCAATCGATGCCAAGCCATCAACAACCATGATCTTCGCCATGGGAACACCGCGGCAAAAAGAAAAGTCCATCCTCCCGTTCACCCGCTCCAATCAAGGTCCTCGTCCTGCGGTCCTGTAAGATACACAATGTTTGAATGAATTGAACAGTACAATTCGCAGCATCTAATAACCGAGGAACATAAATCAAGTTACAATCCAAATTGGGAACAAACAACACATTCACAGGTTTTAATTTTCCAGGAAGAAATACATCTCCCTCATAGGTAGCATCAACTATACTTCCATCCGGCAAGCCCACTGGGCATCCATCAATTTTTCGGACGTTATGCAACAACGAAAACATGCCCGTAACATGATGTGTGGCGCCCATATCTATAATCCAAGAAGACTTACCAGACAGACGCTCTTTAGGCTTAAGTAAGTTTAAAAGGTCGAGGAGATTTTGCCACTGATCCGGGGTCAGACCCACGAGTCCAGCAGCCGCGGCATCAGGCGGATGAGCGGCAGGAGCGGTCGATGGTCCGGCGCCAGGCATGCTGGCCGTGGCTTTGTGGGCGCGCGCAGATGACTCGGCCGTCGAGTCGCGTCCACGGCCTCCTCGGCCACCACGCGAGGAGCGTCCTCCTCGATTTCCACGTGGGCGATCCCCCCCACCGTCGGGGTAGCCCACCGGTTGAAAACAACCACTTATATCATGCCCAGATTGATTACAGTGAGAGCACAATACCTTAGATTTGTCAAAGTTGCAATCTTTAGGGCGCACTTCAGCCTTGAATGCTAAGGCTTCACCCAGATTAGGCAAGGCCAATGCCACCGGTCCACGCAAACGTTCTGTAATAACCAGGAAAAAAAATATATATTTATTATTAGTAAGGGATTGAAGGTTAAAGTATTATTATAAGATAAACTAGTCCCTAAGATCTTATATACGTTATTTTGTCATTTATATGATTATTTTAGATGAAGTTATGTGTTTTCTTGGCTTTGTGCATTTGCTCAGGGCAAGTTATATGTGCATACATATATCATTTATATTAACATTATAGTTTATAAAGTACTTTAAGGGTCAAAGATTAATAAAATTATCAATTACTAGATTATGAGCTTATAAATATATCTAGTAGGATTTTTAGTAAGTATTGCATAAACCTACAATGCTCCTAACTTATAAACGGTGAAGCTAATGACCAACGTAATTTAGTTTTTAGAATCGTCTCTAATGACTCTACCTAAGGACGGACAGTCGCTACCCATTTTAAGACAATACGCAAAATACAATATTGGTAGGTTTTAGATTTAGTAAATTCTTGACACTTGGCAAACTATATTTGGCTTCCAAGTTATTTGGAGATGGAAACATCAATGCATGCGTATTGAGATAGAACCAAACCAAATTATTTCATGAAACTAGCCATGCAAGTAGTGAAAGTTCAGAAGTAAAATACATGTTTGCTACAGCAAGTTAATTCAACTTTGCTACGTAATACCTGATGATGATCATTGGTTCTTTTTTTTTAATTGATAAGCTTAGCGCCATTACACCGCCATAGAGCCTTATAAATAGCACTCTAAGTTTCACCAGTTTTGGGAAGAGCAGGGAAAACAAAATAACAAAGAAATAAAGAAAGAGAAAGAGAGTGTGAGAATAAAATTAGTAAGTTAAAAATTGGGTACCATCAATATTATCAGGTACATTCTTGAATATCCCTTCTTAATGTTGTTTTGCTATAATGTATTGTTATATTAACGTTTTTAGGTAAACTATTAGTAATAGTTTTGCCTTAATAGTAAAGGTATATTGTAATTTGCAAATAAAGTGTTTATAATGCAAATGGTATTTGTCACATTATGATTTATATACAAGGTGATTCTAAAAATACTATCATATGTGGTAATAATGATTTTATATATACATGCTCCAACAGGAATCTGGAGTGCAAATCAGTGATGTTAAGTATCAAAATATAAGAGGAACTTCATTGAGCGAAGTTGCAGTAACATTTGATTGTAGTGCCACAAATCCATGCAAGGGAATTGAACTCCAGGATATCCATCTCAAATATGGCAATCAAAAAGCTCAATCATATTGCAATAATGCAGTTGGAGAGATTTATGGTCTGGTTCAACCCAAGAGTTGCTTGAACTTAAATTAGATTTTAATTTGCAGACTGTTGCTTGAAATTATTCATTTGTACTTGTATGGGGGCTGTCTAAGTTCGCTACCGGTTTAACCGAACCGTCAACTACCGACATCGGGGGCTGTATGTATATATATGGTGCAAACTACTAGTTTAGTAGTTTATGCCAATAAAACTATGTTTGTAATTTCAATTGTGTCTTTTTTCTAGATCTTTTGGTTGCATATGTTAATACAATCAGCAACCAAAAGCTTTGTACAGTATGTTAAATGATGATTTTGATTCATTAGTTACTACTATATGATACCGGATTCTCCCATTTAATGATGGAATCATACATATTAAAGTGATTAGTTGCGTAATTTAATTTGTCGCCAATTTTTTCACCATATACCATTATAAGAATATTCACCATATACTCTAAATTTTTCAAATTGCACCATATAATAGTTCTACTTAAGGTTTGAAGATTTTCGCCAATTTTATATACGGTGTTTCCTTATTTTTCATGATCAAATATGCCTCTAGATCTCGAACTCGAATCTTTGAAACAAGCCCATATACTAATGATACCAACATTACATTATCTGCTTGAATTCCTCTATTTTGTGTTTCTTTAAAGTCCAATGAGCCTGAGACAGCATAATAATACTAATATGTACATATGAGGAAGCATAGGACGCCAAACTTGCAACATAATCCAACTTCCAAAGTTTCCTAATAACACTACAACTCCAATATAATATAATACATAGGTTAGCTTACCTGAAAACACCCAACTGTACATTTAACTTTTGTTTTTAAAAACAACTTTTTCAATTGTTTTAGTTAAAAAGTTTACAAACTTTGCAATTTGACTAAATTTTGGCTTGAGAAAACAGACTTACACCACCATAAATCCACACAAAAAAAGAGAGGAAGCAAAACACATGATGATAACTCAAAGTTGTCTAAATCACACAAAATCCTCAATGTTCAACTATATCTAATTCATTATTTGCTTGCCTCAAAGGCTAATTAAGACAAACTAATTAAGCAAAACTTAACATAACTCATCAGGAGCGAGAAAGAAAAAAAAGGTCATAAACTATAAATTAGATAAACCATCCTCTTATTCCTCTCTAATTTAAAGAACCATATATATTGATCTTGATTATATTGAATTTTACTATATAAATCTAAGGTAATTAACAAATTTGAAGGCAGTGTATATTATATGTAGTATCCAATATAATTATGGGACCTTGCTAGTAAAACTTGTCCGAGAATCAAATACTAACAATGCATATATTTAGGTTATAACAACTGCAAGAAAGAAGGAAATTAATTAAAGATAACAAAGAAAATGATATACATATTATGTAACTAGTAATCTTTTATTGATAATAAACTTCACGGATCAAAGGAGGATTATGGCAAAAAAGCGCTATTTCCCCAGGATGGTTGCCTCCCTAAGGAGACATTTCATATTGGTTTCCGAAGAAACCTAAAACCATCAAGTTCGAAGCAAATCCTCCATTGAATTAAGAAACTCAATGTCTCATTACATTATCCTAATTTAATTACCATAATTTTTTTTAAAGAACATAATACAAACGTTGGAACTAAACTTAATTTCTTGCAATAATCTTCTTCTACTCTCTTCCATACTTAATTATTGTAACACCCATATTAACACTCTTTAATTTTTCGACTATTCTCTCATACCATAACTTGTGACAATTGACTACTGTTTATGACTGTTGCAATTAACGAACAAAAAATTAAAGAAGAACAACACAAAGATTTAACGTGGTTCACTAACATTGTGTTAGCTACGTCCACGGGAAGAGGAGAATTGAGTTTATTATCTTTTAGGAGAGAGTACAAATTACTGAATAGTTGCTAGCGCCATATAATTGAAGCCATGCATCTTTCAACAATCACCATATCTCATACTATACTTAGTACGTACTTTCTTGTTCTAACAAACTTTGTGATCGACGACGACGATTCTTTCTCTTTAACTTCTTCCATATTATAACTTCGAGCATCCATGAAAACCATCACATGCACATGCAACTTTGCTTCGTTTGATCTAGCGCGACCTCGACTTCCATGCATATCGTGAACTAAATTCTGAAGATGGTAATCCAATCAACTCCTCAAAGTCTCTTTGAACACCTAAATTATCTTCGAACAAACCACAACAACTTTGTTCCATCTTTTCAAGCATCTGTTTTTGTAATTGTCTTTGCCTTTTTATCTCACTCAACCTTATTTCTTCCATGTCCTTCTTTGATACTTCTTTCTTTCTACGAGCGCACACTACAAGCTCTTCTTCTCCTTTAGCTTCACGCTTCTTCAACAACAACATCGTCGCCGTCGCCTGAGCTTTTCTATGAGCCACTACGGCCTCTTCTTGAACTCCATGAACGTTACGCTTCTTCAACAACGGCGCCACCTCTTCTTCTCCATTAGCTTTACGCTTCTTCATCAAAGGTGTTGCAGCTCGAAGAGCTTTCTTTAATGGATCTTCTTGCAATACTAGTGTAGTACTTTTCACACTCTTCTCTTTGTATAGCATGGTAACATGATGCAACATACTTGTGTTATTTTTTGGTAACGTTTTGTTTGTAGTTTCAACCTTATTGGGTTTCTTTTGTATGCTTTTGTTCACCGGTTTTCTACTACTATGGTGTAAGCGGTGGATAATGACACAATTTTTTTTCTCCATGGATGCTTTAGCACTAGCGTAAGGTGGACTAGGCACGGTGGTGATTAGGGAATGTTGTTTATGATAAGTGTTAAGTTTAGGTAAATTCTCACCCTTCTCATTAATCTCCAACAACATATTTATACATTCTAAGGACCAAGAGTCCTTCACCGAGACTATTTAGGAAACAAATCCTATTTCATATAGAAGTATAATAATAAATAGAGTCCTATTTCCTCACACCCCCTCAAGTTGGAGCATGCAAATTTTTGATGCCCAAATTGAAAGCGAATTTATTTTTTAGTTCTACATTCCTTGTACTTATTATATACTATACTCTATAGAATTAGAATTCTAATTAATTAATTAATATAATAACATAATAACAACAAAAAAATATAACAAACAGATACAATTACAATATTGTAAATCGAGGTACCCATTCTATGACAACTATGAACTTTCCATCTATTTTGGTGCTAGGCCTAGTATTTCCGGCAATTGCAATAGCTTCTTTAAACAAATATTCAAACTGAGTTCTACCAAGTGCTTTTGTGAAAATATCCGCCAATTGGAACTTGGTAGGCACATAAGACGGAGTAATAAGGCCATCCGTCACTGCATCCCGAACAAAATGACAATCAGATTCAATATGTTTCGTGCGTTCATGGAAAACAGGATTTCTGGCAATATACAATGCAGATTGATTGTCGCAAAATAACGTCATCCCTGCAGGATGCTGAACTCTTAGGTCACCCAAAAGTTGTTTCAACCATTTTAATTCACAGACGATCGCTGCCATAGAACGATATTCGGCCTCTGCAGAGGAGCGAGACACAGTAGGCTGCTTTTTGGTCTTCCAAGAAACAGGGGAGTACCCCAACAGAGCAAACCAGCCACTCAAAGAGCGTCGAGTAAGTAACTAGCCCAATCAGAATCACACCAACCTTCCAGGGAGAGAGCACTATCCGAACGAAATAAGATGCCCTGGCCTGGATTTTTCTTCAAATAACGCACCACGCGAAGGGCAGCCTCCCAATGAGCAACCCGTGGGGCCTGCATAAACTGTGATAAGATATGAACAGAATATGCCAAATCAGGACGAGTAACAGCAAGATAAATCAAGCGCCCCATCAAACGCCTATACTGCTCGGCGTTGTCCAGCAAAGGACCATCAGCTAGAGCAAGCTGATGATGTTGTTCCATGGGAAAGTCAGCGGGCTTAGCACCCAACAAGCCACACTCAGAAATAATGTCCATAACATATTTGCGTTGACTCATAAAAATTCCCTGAGGTCCCCTGGCAACTTCCAGACCCAAAAAATACTTCAAAACACCCAAATCCTTCATTTTAAAACATTTGCCCAAATAGGTCTTGAAGTTCAGTAAAGCTTTCTGATCGTTCCCTGCAATAATCATATCATCCACATATATAAGCACATTAAGCTGAATGTGCCTCCTGGTCAAAGTGAACAGAGAATAATCAGAATAGGACTGCTTAAAGCCATAAGATTTCAAAGTAGCAGCCAATTTGGCAAACCAACAACGGCGTGCCTGCTTCAAACCATACATAGATTTTTTTCATCCTGCACACCATGTTAGTATTATTTTTCGAAAAACCTCGAGGAATCATCATGTAAACTTCCTCCTCCAGATCACCATGTAGAAAGGTGTTATGCACATCCATCTAATGAATTTCCCATTTTTCACCACATCAATAGCTAGGAAAGTTCGAACTGTTGTCATTTTTGCCACAGGGGCAAACGTTTCATTATAATCTATGCCTTCTACCTGATGGTGACCAAAGATAACAAATCGGCCTTCAATCGTTGCGGTCTTTCCCCGCTCATCATACTTCTCGGTGTACACCCACTTACTCCCGCAGCTTTCTTCCCCAGAGGAAGTGGTTGTAATTCCCATGTGCCTTGATCTTCCAAGGCTTTAATTTCTGCCGCCATGGCCTCACGCCAGCCTTTAGATTTCGTAGCCTCCTTAAATGACTTAGGGGTTCCTGCAGTAATAGCTGCTAGATACCTGCGATGCCTTTCAGAAATTTTTTCACAACTAGCATAATATGTAATAGGATAGGGAGTACCTGAGGACCTGGATGAAGCAGGAGATTGAGTAGATGGACTTTTCTTTTTCACAACCGTATGAGTAACATAATCCTTCAATTTCTTAGAGGGAACTTTAGCACGTTTCCCCCTACCCATATTACCACTACTCTCAGGCACAACACTTTCATTGCCTGACTACTCCCCCTCCCCCACGCGGGGGGCATCCACGTCCATCACCTCACGGGGCTCTACATGAGGTCGATTACCCACGCAAGGCACAACAGCCTCGGCAGGCCGAGCCACACCCGAAGGGGCAGCACCCAACGACGGGGCAGCTGGGGTGTCGGGCGCAGCATCCATCGGCACAACGCCTCGATCTATCTCCTGTTCCCTTGTAGCATCCGCAAGAAGAATGTCATCATCAAAAATTTCCACCTCCTCAACCAAAGGGACATCAGGGGGGGTGGAAGGGGCAAAGGGGAAGCTAGTCTCAACAAACTTCACATCACGGGAAACAAAGTACTGGTGAGTATCTAAATCGAACAACTTCCAACCTTTTTGAGTAAATGAGTAACCCACAAATACACACTTTCGACTAGCAAATTTATCACCCTTAGTATTCAAATTTGAAGCATAGCATAAGCACCCAAAAACTCTTATATCAGACATGCTAGGCGGTTTTCTAGATAAACACTCATATGGGGTTTTATAGTCAAGAAGCACAGTTGGAGTTCTATTAATGAGCTGACAAGCTGCCTGAACACATTCACCCCAAAATCTCAATGGTAAGTGAGCTTGAAAGCGCAGTGCTCTAGCCACATTTAAAATATGTCTATGTTTTCGTTCAACCCTGCCGTTCTGTTGTGGAGTCTTTATACAAGATGTTTCAAATATGATGCCTTGTTTTGCAAAATATGATTTCAGACAATTAAATTATGTTCCATTGTCACTCCGCTCTCTTTTTACCGTCTGATTAAATTGTCGTTCAACCAAGGCAAGGAAATTCAAAAACATAATCTCAACTTCCATTTTATTATATAATAAATATATCCACACAGTGCGGGAAAAATCATCAACTAAGGTTAAAAAATATGAAGCACCACAAGCAGATTTTGTTCGATATGGGCCCCATAAATCACAATGAATCAATTCAAAAAGACGACTAGCTCGACTATCACTCCTAGGATAACTAGTTCTAGGGAGATGGGCACGAAAGCAGACATCACACTCATCCTTATTGCAGCTACGTACTAATACTAGATGGACTCACACACGGCAAATGACGCAGAACTTTCTCCGAAGGATGCCCTAAACGCTTATGCCATAAATCAATCGATGCCAAGCCATCAACAACCATGATCTTCGCCTTGGAACACCGCGGCAAAAAGAAAAGTCCATCCTCCCGTTCACCCGCTCCAATCAAGGTCCTCGTCCTGCGGTCCTGTAAGATACACAATGTTTGAGTGAATTGAACAGTACAATTCGCAGCATCTAATAACCGAGGAACATAAATCAAGTTATAATCCAAATTGGGAACAAACAACACATTCACAAGTTTCAATTCTCCAGGAAGAAATACATCTCCCTCATAGGTAGCATCAACTGTACTTCCATCCGGCAAGCCCACTGGGCATCCATTAATTTTTCGGACGTTATGCAACAACGAAAACATGCCCGTAACATGATGTGTGGCGCCCGTATCTATAATCCAAGAAGACTTACCAGACAGACGCTCTTTAGGCTTAAGTAAGTTTAAAAGGTCGAGGAGATTTTGCCACTGATCCGGGGTCAAACCCGCGAGTCCAGCAGCCGCGGCATCAGGCGGATGAACGGCAGGAGCGGTCGATGGTCCGGCGCCAGGCATGCTGGTCGTGGCCTTGTGGGCGCGCGCAGATGGCTCGGCCGTCGAGTCTCGTCCACGGCCTCCTCGGCCACCACGTGAGGAGCGTCCTCCTCGATTTCCACGTGGGCGATCCCCCCACCGGTCGGGGGTAGCCCACCAGTTGAAAACAACCACTTATATCATGCCCAGATTGATTACAGTGAGAGCACAATACCTTAGATTTGTCAAAGTTGCAATCTTTAGGGCGCACTTCAGCCTTGAATGCTAAGGCTTTACCCAGATTGCAAGGCCAATGCCACCGGCCCACACAAACGTTCTTCTTGCGCCACATAATGATATGCACGGGTCACAGTGGGTAGCGGATCTTGAACGAGCAACGTCGAGCGAAGAGAGGAGCAGGCCTCGTCAAGACCAATTAAAAATCGATGCAGACGATCTCAGTCTCGCATCTAATCAAGGTATCGAGTGACAGGCCACTCGGAGCCCCCCGTAGGACAAGTTGGGGGAAGCTCCTGCGACGCAACCTCGTCCCACAGTCGAGTGAGGCGTCCGTAATAAGAGGCCAAGCATTCTTCTGTTGCTTGTTTGCATTCGCCAATCTGGGACTTTAATTGAGATATTCGAGTGCCATTAGAGACACAAAAACGTTCCTTTAAGTGTTTCCATAGGGCATGGGCATCCTCAAAGTATGATACTGTGACTCGAAGGGCAGGAGAAATCGAGTTGAGGAGCCATGAGCAAATCATGGAGTGAATGGTACTCCAGTCAGCCAGTCGTTCGGGAGTTGTTGGTTTCGCAATCGTTCCATCAAGAAACCCAATTTTGCGTTTTGCATTGAGGGACATGCGAATTGCGCGTGCCCATTCGTCAAAGTTATCGTCTTTCAATTGGATTGGAGTGATGAGATTTCCTGGGTCATCATTCGAACCTAGGAAGAAGACCGGATCCGGTCGTTCTGGTTTGGGATCGTTCGAACCACCGCCGAGCTCAGTCATCATGACACACCGGGAGCCGCGACAGTAAGTTCGCAGGGGGGTATCGATTTTGTTCTACCCTCGTGAGGAAGGACGAAGGGTTTAGGGAGAAAAAAATATTTTTAGGCTCTTGATACCATGTTAAGTTTAGGTAAATTCTCACCCTTTTCATTAATCTCCAAAAACATATTTATACATCCTAAGGACCAAGAGTCCTTCACCGAGACTATTTAGGAAACAAATCCTATTTCATATAGAAGTATAATAATAAACAGAGTCCTATTTCCTCACAATAAGCTAGTTTTGCAACAAAGAATAGAAGTATATGTGAAAAAAGAAGACTTAAATGTTATGATTTTGTTGATAGGGAGAGGGATAACTACTAGTATATCCGTGTACGGATGTTCTAAAGTTTTAATAAAACTCTACAAGGTAGAGTTGTATCTGTACCATACATTTTAAAATCAAGGGCTCATATTGGTAGGAGGAGAAAATTAGGGGGTGGATTTTGATGAGAAAAAATAGGGGAATTTTGGAAAGATTATATATGAGCCATTGATTTTTTATTCAATGATTGATATTGCTCAAACTGTACCTTGTAGAGTTATTTTAGAACCCTAGAGGATCCAAACGCAGTACATCCAAGGGCGGTTCATATATGAAGGAGGCCCTGTTCAATGAAGATAATATGGGTCATTTTATTAATATATTAAATATACAAAAATATTTTGAAATTTATATTTTGTATTATAAAATAAAAAATATTCACACATTAACATAATTGAGGTAAAATTAAAGGTACACTTTGAATAAGTTTACACTTTGAATGAGTTGTGTCTCTAGTCTTGTACTCCATTAACAAGAGTTTATAGGATGAATAGCCATGTGTTACAATCTTGCTTTATACCATCTATTTTAGAGGTGATCATGGGCCGGGCCGAGCCAAAAAAAATTTGCCCATTGACCGAGCCGGGCCGAGCCCAAATTCGGGCCAAAAAATTGTGCCCAAAGCCCGCTATTTCGGGGCGGGCCGAGCGGGCTTTTTCGGGCCAAATCGGGCCGGGCCAAAAAATTAGACTAAAATGTCTTTTTTGCCTTGTCCAAAGCCCGGCCAAAAAAAAAAAACGGGCTGGGCCAGGCCGGGCCCTAAACCCGCGGGCCAAAAAAACTGCCCAAGCCCGCCCAAAAACTTGGCCGGGCGATGTTGATCGGCTCTAATCTATTTTAATAAGCTCATGGCTTTACCATTAACTTTAAGGAGGAGTTATATTCTGCCTATGATGACTTATTCTATTATTAGTATTAATACGAGTCTTCTAATCTTATTCATAGGCTAAAAATTGTGAAAAAATATTCTTTTGAATTATTCGAGTGTTAGAGTGACATAAACCTTTAGTTTTAATTCAGGATTGTATTAAAATTATTGCGTGATTAATCAAATCTAGAGTAATTTAATGGAATCAAAATAATAAATCAGATAATCATGAGTGATATTTTGATCAATTTACCATCTGATCCCATATCAATTATACTTCTACAATAAAACTATGCATGAAAATATTTTATTTAATGAGTCAATATTTATTAATATAAAAATAGTATTTAGGAGCCTTATATTTTCTAGGCCCTGTGCGATCACCTATATTGCACCTGCTCAATGCCGTCCATGAGTATATCTCGTGTAATGTTGTCCTAATCCGACTATTAGTATGTTTTTTTTTTCTTACCTTTACCATTATTTATTTCGTCTCTATCTATCTTTATCCTCAACAAAAAAAAATAGGAAAGTTTTCATTGGAATGTTTAATTCTATCTATCATCCATCTCAAGTTATAAATTTTGCAATTGACTAAATTCATACTTGAGAAAATAGACTTGTACCACAAGAAATCCATACAAAAATATAGGAAATGAAATTTACGCAGGGTAGCTCAAATCTTTATACTAACACAAAATCCTCAACGTCTCAACTATATCTTATTCATATTTGCAAGCCCGGCCCTGGGGGTTGTTTAAAGGGGCAACCCCCAGGGCCCAAAGATGACAAGGGCCCAGATTTGTGATGTTAAAGAAGGGAAAGAAGGAATGGGCCTCAAAGGTGAGACGCAGTCACGTTATACTATGAGCTGACAGAGTGCTTTTGATGTTTTTTTTTCTTTTTTGAAAAAATGCTTTTGATGTGATGTATTTAGCCTTTGTAATTAGGAATGGCAATCCAATCTGGATCCGACCCTGGTTCGATCCGCTCAGAGGCAAAAAATCTGAGCCGACTCCGAGAAAAAAAATCCGCATCCGACTCCGTTTAAAAAGTCCAACTCCGATTCGGAGTAGGGTCGGAGTCGGATCTCATAAAAAAATCCGACTCATCCGATCCGACTCCGACGGATGTTCGACTTCGACTCTGACATCCGACTCCGACTCCGACTTTGAGGCAATTAGTCATATTTTTTTATATTAATGTATTACTTATGTATACTCTAACTTAGATTTTAACTTTCAAGGCAATTGCTGTTATTTTATATTAAAATATGTTTATGTATGCTATCTAAAATGTATGTGGTAAAAGATATATATAGCCATTAGCCAGACACAATACACATATCATGTCATTTATAATAATTAATTTTAGTTACTTATATACTTTGGAAGATTTTTAACTATCATTTGAAATATATACAAGTTTTTTTATAATATAAAACCGTGCAAAAAAAAAAAAAAGTCGGAGTCGGATGTTCGGATTTTAAGTCGGATCATCGGAGTCAGATGTTCGAATTATAAGTCGGATCGGATTCGGATTATCGGAGTCGGAGTTAGATTTAAAATCCGACTTCTTGTAGGGTCGGAGTCGGATTATGCATTATCTGGTCCAAGTCCGACCCGTTGCCATTCTTATTTGTAATCACGTGAGTGCTGTAGAGTAAATGCTGACCCTTTTCTTTTTATAAAAAAAAAATTTAAGGGAGCTTTTTCTTAGTATTTCATATTCTCATTCATTGCTATTAATTTTTTTATCTTAATCCAATTTTTTTACATTTTCACTTTTTACTATATAAAGTTTTGAACTTTTAGCTTTCCTTCGTCTTATCGCAAACCTGATATTATTTAAGAATTAAATAAATATTATAAATCTATAAAGAAAAAGTCGTATTCCTATACCCATGTCCAACTCTAGATTGGTGTCCCTATATCCGTAAATTTTATATACGCTCTATCGGATAGTCGGATTTGTTCCCACACCCGATACTCGCACCCCTATCGTTTGTAACATATATATATCAACTAAAGAATTGGCCCCAATAGCAAAAGTTCCAAGATCCACCACTGACTACCTATTGGCTATATATAAGAGGCCTTAAATTTCTATTTCACCCGGGCCTACAAAATGTCGGGGACGGCCCCGATTATTTATTTGCCTAAAACGTTAAGACAAACTAATTAACATAATACAGTTACACACGAGGTAAACAAACCATCCTCTTCCTTTCTAAAAAAAAAATAAACACTATCCTCTTACTATACTTTCTCTGTAACAAAATAGATGTTACACTTTTAAACAAACACTTTTCTAAGCAATTTTTGGAAAAAGAGAGAGATAGAGAGAAAGAAAAAAGGGGATCCATATGATAGGAGAAAGATAGAGAGAGATTGTTGCCTAAAAAGAAGTGTAACATCTATTTTGTTACAACCATATTTAGAAAATGTAACATCTATTTTGTTACGAATGAATTACAATATTAATCCAAGGTAAACAAATACGAAGGCAGTGAATATTATTTAGGGAAATTTTCATTGGTACCATTTAAATATTGGTTTTCAATGATACCATTGTAGTATTGACTTGTCAGTGTTGTGATCAAACGTACATTAGTATGCTTGGATTAGTTGTATTTCATAAAAATTGTCAAATCCTATCCCCAAAATCCCTAATTTATACTTCTCCTTTAACGAAAGCTCGCAGCTCAACTTGTTGTCATGAAAACCATAACCACCAAGTGATCATGAGCGGCATTCTGAAACTAGACATGGTTTAAAGAAGGAAAAAATAAGGACAAAATATTGTTTCCATCAACAAGTCAATAATATAATGGTAACATTGGGAAGCCAATTAAAAATTGTGTACCATTGGCAAAAGTCACTACTTGGATGGTACCATTGAGAATTTCCCGATGATTTATATGCAACATCCAACATAATACTGGAGACTTGCTAGTAGAACTTGTTAGAAAGCAAATACTAACAACGCATGCACTTAGGTTATAAAAACAAGGGTTATCCGTTATTGGACCGGAACTATTGGGGTAGGAGCAGTTATAAGAAACCAACTGAACCGGGTTGAAAATCAGACTACTTAATGTAGTTAATTGATCGGGTAGCCTGCCCAAACCGGATGAGCTAATTCTATTGTGATATTACAAAAAAACCACACTTTATACAAAGCAAAGTCCAACAATTCAACAACCAACTCCACAACCGATTTTGTCAACTTTCTATGAACTAAAGCAAACTCCACAAAAATTAACAAAAGACGAAGACCAAATTTTGTCCACAAAAAATAGCAAAACAAAATAAGCAAGGAGGGAAGACAACATTCAACATTAATAATATATGATACAGCAAAATTGAGTGTGAGAGAGAAAAATGACAGTAAATTAAAACTCCAAAAAAACACCAACATTCAGCATTAATTAAATTAAATACAAGGAAACAAAATTACAAGAAAACAACAACAACATTTAGATTAACAACTACCAAAAGGGTCGTCAAGGGAAAAACATATTACACCAGCAGTGCACTCCTAGATATGTCTAAAATAATAAACCCCTTTTTTATAAAAAATTAAAGGGAAATTCTATTTAATACCACAATACTTTGGGTTTTTGATTTGGTACCTAAATTTCTTTTGGATTCTATATGGTACCACTGTAGTTTGGACTTATTCTCTACAATAACATTATGTTAAATAAAACATTAGTTTTGGGTTAAATACGGTTATTAGTTTTTCTTGTCTACGTGCCTTGTGCTTCGAGAATAGTTCAGCTAAGGATTGGGAGTCATTTTGGCTCTTATGGGTCAAAATTGAAGCCGAAATTGTAAAAAAAAAACTAGAACCTCGTTTTACGTGTCAGGAAATGCCTACTTGTTTTTTTACCAAATTGGACCTTAAATTTGGTCGTTAAGGACAAAAATGACTCCCAAAACCTTAATTACACAAAATTAGATAAACCCCTAACCATATTACCTCCAAACTGTACATTTAACTTTTGTTTTTAAATAACAACTTTTTCAATTGTTTTTAGTTATAAAGTTTGCAAATTTTGCAATTTGACTAAATTCTGGCTTGAGAAAACAGAATTATACCACCATAAATCCACACAAAGAAAAGAAGAGGAAGCAAAACACATGGTAACTCAAAGTTGTCTAATCACACAAAATCCTCAATGTTCAACTATAACTAATTCATTATTTGTTTGCCTCAAACTCAAAGGCTAATTAAGACAAACTAATTAAGCAAAAATTAACAAAACTCATCAGGAGCGAGAAAGAAAAAAAAAATCATAAACTAGAAATTAAATAAACCATCCTCTTCCTCTCTAATAAAAAGAACCATATATATTGATCTTGATTATATTGAATTTTTCTATATTAATCTAAGGTAATTAACAAATTTGAAGGCAGTGTATATTATATGTAGTATCCAATATAATCATGGGACCTTGCTAATAAAACTTGTCCGAGAATCAAATACTAACAATGCGTACATTTAGGTTATAACAAAAAGAAGGAAATTAATTAATGATAACAAAGAAAATGATATACTAATTATGTAACTAGTAATATTTTATTGATAATAAACCGCATGGATCAAAGGAGGATTATGGCAAAAAAAGGCGCTATTTCCCCCAAGATGGTTGCCTCCCTAAGGAGACATTTCATATGGGTTTCCGAAGAAACCCTAAACCAAGTTCGAAGCAAATCCTCCATCAGAAACTCAATGTCTCATTACATTATCCTAATTTAATTACCATAATTTTTTTTAAAGAACAGAATACAAACGTTGGAACTAAACTTAATTTCTTGCAATAATCTTCTTCTACTCTCTTCCATAGTTAATTATTGTGACACCCATATTAACACTCTTTAATTTTTCGACTATTCTTTCATACCATAACTTGTGACAATTGACTACTGTTATGACTGTTGCAATTAACGAACAAAAAATTAAAGAAGAACAACACAAAGATTTAACGTGGTTCACTAACATTGTGTTAGCTACGTCCACGGACAGAGGAGAAAAGAGTTTATTATCATTTAGGAGAGAGTACAAATTACTGAATAGTTGCTAGCGCCATATAATTAAAGCCATGCATATTTCAACAATCACCATATCTCATACTATACTTAGTACGTACTTTCTTGTTCTAACAAACTTTGTGATCGACGACGACGATTCTTTCTCTTTAACTTCTTCCATGTTGTAACTTCGAGCATCCATGAAAACCATCATATGCACATGCAACTTTGCTTCGTTTGATCTAGCGCGACCTCGAATTCCATGCATATCGTGAACTAAACTCTGAAGATGGTAATCCAATCAACTCCTCAAAGTCTCTTTGAGCACCTAAATTATCTTCGAACAAACCACAACAACTTTGTTCCATCTTTTCAAGCATTTGTTTTTGTAATTGTCTTTGCCTTTTTATCTCACTCAACCTTATTTCTTCCATGTCCTTCTTTGATACTTCTTTCTTTCTACGAGCGCACACTACAAGCTCTTCTTCTCCTTTAGCTTCACGCTTCTTCAACAACAACATCGTCGCCGTCGCCTGAGCTTTTCTATGAGCCACTACGGCCTCTTCTTGAACTCCATGAACGTTACGCTTCTTCAACAACGGCGCCACCTCTTCTTCTCCATTAGCTTTACGCTTCTTCATCAAAGGTGTTGCAGCTCGAAGAGCTTTCTTTAATGGATCTTCTTGCAATACTAGTGTAGTACTTTTCACACTCTTCTCTTTGTATAGCATGGTAACATGATGCAGCAACATACTTGTGTTATTTTTTGGTAACGTTTTGTTTGTAGTTTCAACCTTATTGGGTTTCTTTTGTATGCTTTTGTTCACCGGTTTTCTACTACTATAGTGTAAGCGGTGGATAATGACACAATTTTTTTTCTCCATGGATGCTTTAGCACTAGCGTAAGGTGGACTAGGCACGGTGGTGATTAGGGAATGTTGTTTATGATAAGTGTTAAGTTTAGGTAAATTCTCACCCTTCTCATTAATCTCCAACAACATATTTATACATTCTAAGGACCAAGAGTCCTTCACCGAGACTATTTAGGAAACAAATCCTATTTCATATAGAAGTATAATAATAAACAGAGTCCTATTTCCTCACACCCCCCTCAAGTTGGAGCATGCAAATTTTTGATGCCCAAATTGAAAGCGAATTTATTTTTTAGTTCTACATTCCTTGTACTTATTATATACTATACTCCTTCTATAGAATTAGAATTCTAATTAATTAATTAATATAATAACATAATAACAACAAAAAAAATATAACAAACAGGTACAATTACAATATTGTAAATCGAGGTACCCATTCTATGACAACTATGAACTTTCCATCTATTTTGGTGCCTTTAGTAGGCCTAGTTTTTCCGGCAATTGCAATAGCTTCTTTAAACAAATATTCAAACTGAGTTCTACCAAGTGCTTTTGTGAAAATATCCGCCAATTGGAACTTGGTAGGCACATAAGACGGAGTAATAAGGCCATCCGTCACTGCATCCCGAACAAAATGACAATCAGATTCAATATGTTTCGTGCGTTCATGGAAAACAGGATTTCTGGCAATACACAATGCAGATTGACTGTCGCAAAATAACTTCATCCCTGCAGGATGCTGAACTCCTAGGTCACCCAAAAGTTGTTTCAACCATTTTAATTCACAGACGATCGCTGCCATAGAATGATATTCGGCCTCTGCAGAGGAGCGAGACACAGTAGGCTGCTTCTTGGTCTTCTAAGAAACAGGGGAGTACCACAACAGAGCAAACCATCCACTTAAAGAGCGTCGAGTAAGTAACTAGCCAAATCAGAATCACACCAACCTTCCAGGGAGAGAGCACTATCCGAACGAAATAAGATGCCCTGGCCTGGATTTTTCTTCAAATAACGCACCACGCGCAGGGCAGCCTCCCAATGAGCAACCCGTGGGGCCTGCATAAACTGTGATAAGATATGAACAGAATATGCCAAATCAGGACGAGTAACAGCAAGATAAATCAAGCTCCCCATCAAACGCTTATACTGCTCGGCGTTGTCCAGCAAATGACCATCAGCTAGAGCAAGCTGATGATGTTGTTCCATGGGAAAGTCAGCGGGCTTAGCACCCAACAAGCCACACTCAGAAATAATGTCCATAGCATATTTGCGTTGACTCATAAAAATTCTCTGAGGTCCCCTGGCAACTTCCAGACCCAAAAAATACTTCAAAACACCCAAATCCTTCATTTTAAAACATTTGCCCAAATAGGTCTTGAAGTTCAGTAAAGCTTTCTGATCGTTCCCTGCAATAATCATATCATCCACATATATAAGCACATTAAGCTGAATGTGCCTCCTGGTCAATGTGAACAAAGAATAATCAGAATAGGACTGCTTAAAGCCATAAGATTTCAAAGTAGCAGCCAATTTGGCAAACCAACAACAGGGTGCCTGCTTCAAACCATACATAGATTTTTTTCATCCTGCACATCATGTTAGTATTATTTTTCGAAAAACCTGGAGGAATCTTCATGTAAACTTCCTCCTCCAGATCACCATGTAGAAAGGCGTTATGCACATTCATCTGATGAATTTCCCATTTTTCACCACATCAATAGCTAGGAAAGTTCGAACTGTTGTCATTTTTGCCACAGGGGCAAACGTTTCATTATAATCTATGCCTTCTACCTGATGGTGACCAAAGATAACTAATCTGGCCTTCAATCGTTGCAGTCTTCCCTGCTCATCATACTTCTCGGTGTACACCCACTTACTCCCTAGAGCTTTCTTCCCCGGAGGAAGTGGTTGTAATTCCCATGTGCCTTGATCTTCCAAGGCTTTAATTTCTGCCGCCATGGCCTCACGCCAGCTTTTAGATTTCGTAGCCTCCTTAAATGACTTAGGAGGGGTTTCTGCAGTAATAGCTGCTAGATACCTGCGATGCCTTTCAGAAATTTTTTCACAACTAGCATAATGTGTAATAGGATAAGGAGTACCTGAGGACTTGGATGAGCAGGAGATTAAGTAGATGGACTTTTCTTTTTCACAACCGTATGAGTAACATAATCCTTCAATTTCTTATAGGGAACGTTAGCACGTTTCCCCCTACCCATATTACCACTACTCTCAGGCACAACACTTTCATTGCCTGACTGCTCCTCTCCCCCACGCGGGGGGCATCCACGTCCATCACCTCACGGGGCTCTACATGAGGTCGATTACCCACGCAAGGCGCAGCAGCCTCTGCAGGCCGAGCCACACCCGAAGGGGCAGCACCCAACGACGGGGCAAATGGGGTGTCGGGCGCAGCATCCATTGGCACAACGCCTCGATCTATCTCCTGTTCCCTTGTAGCATCCGCAGGAAGAATGTCATCATCAAAAATTTCCACCTCCTCAACCAAAGGGACATCAGGGGGGTGGAAGAGGCAAAGGGGAAGCTAGTCTCAACAAACTTCACATCACAGGAAACAAAGTACTGGTGAGTATCTAAATCGAACAACTTCCAACCTTTTTGAGTAAATGAGTACCCCACAAATACACACTTTCGACTAGCAAATTTATCACCCTTAGTATTCAAATTTGAAGCATAGCACAAGCACCCAAAAACTCTTATATCAGACATGCTAGGCAGTTTTCTAAATAAACACTCATATGGGGTTTTATAATCAAGAAGCACAGTGGGAGTTCTATTAATGAGATGACAAGCTGCCTGAACACATTCACCCCAAAATCTCAATGGTAAGTGAGCTTGAAAGCGCAGTGCTCTAGCCACATTTAAAATATGTCTATGTTTTCGTTCAACCCTGCCGTTCTGTTGTGGAGTCTTTACACAAGATGTTTCAAATATGATTCCTTGTTTTGCAAAATATGATTTCAGACAATTAAATTCTGTTCCATTGTCACTCCGCTCTCTTTTTACCGTCTGATTAAATTGTCGTTCAACCAAGGCAAGAAAATTCAAAAACATAATCTCAACTTCCATTTTATTATATAATAAATATATCCACAAAGTGCGGGAAAAATCATCAACTAAAATTTTTAAAAAATATGAAGCACCACAAGCAGATTTTGTTCGATATGGGCCCCATAAATCACAATGAATCAATTCAAAAAGACGACTAGCTCGACTATCACTCCAAGGATAACTAGTTCTAGGGAGATGGGCACGAAAGCAGACATCACACCCATCCTTATTGCAGCTACTAATACTAGATGGACTCACACACGGCAAATGACGCAGAACTTTCTCCGAAGGATGCCCTAAACGCTTATGCCATAAATCAATCGATGCCAAGCCATCAACAACCATGATCTTCGCCATGGGAACACCGCGGCAAAAAGAAAAGTCCATCCTCCCGTTCACCCGCTCCAATCAAGGTCCTCGTCCTGCGGTCCTGTAAGATACACAATGTTTGAGTGAATTGAACAGTACAATTCGCAGCATCTAATAACCGAGGAACATAAATCAAGTTACAATCCAAATTGGGAACAAACAACACATTCACAAGTTTCAATTTTCCAGGAAGAAATACATCTCCCTCATAGGTAGCATCAATTGTATTTCCATCCGGCAAGCCCACTGGGCATCCATCAATTTTTCGGACGTTATGCAACAACGAAAACATGCCCGTAACATGATGTGTGGCGCCCGTATCTATAATCCAAGAAGACTTACCAGACAGATGCTCTTTAGGCTTAAGTAAGTTTAAAAGGTCGAGGAGATTTTGCCACTGATCCGAGGTCAGACCCGCGAGTCCAGCAGCCGCGGCATCAGGCGGATGAGCGGCAGGAGCGGTCGATGGTCCGGCGCCAGGCATGCTGGCCGTGGCCTTGTGGGCGCGCGCAGATGGCTCGGCCGTCGAGTCTCGTCCACGGCCTCCTCGGCCACCACGCGAGGAGCGTCCTCCTCGATTTCCACGTGGGCGATCCCCCCACCAGTCAGGGTAGCCCACCAGTTGAAAACAACCACTTATATCATGCCCAGATTGATTACAGTGAGAGCACAATACCTTAGATTTGTCAAAGTTGCAATCTTTAGGGCGCACTTCAGCCTTGAATGCTAAGGCTTCACCCAGATTAGGCAAGGCCAATGCCACTGGCCCACGCAAACGTTCTTCTTGTGCCACATAATGATAGCGGATCTTGAGCGAGCAACGTCGAGCGAAGAGAGGCGTAGGCCTCGTCAAGACCAATTAAAAATCGATGCGGACGATCTCAGTCTCGCATATGATCAAGGTATCGAGTGACATGCCACTCGGATCCCCCCGTAGGACAAGTTGGGGGAAGCTCCTGCGACGCAACCTCGTCCCACAGTCGAGTGAGGCGTCCGTAATAGGAGGCCAAGCATTCTTCTGTTGCTTGTTTGCATTCGCCAATCTGGGACTTTAATTGAGATATTCGAGTGCCATTAGAGACACAAAAACGTTCCTTTAAGTGTTTCCGTAAGGCATGGGCATCCTCAAAGTATGATACTGTGACTCGAAGGGCAGGAGAAATCGAGTTGAGGAGCCATGAGCAAATCATGGAGTGAATGGTACTCCAGTCAGCCAGTCGTTCGGGAGTTGTTGGTTTCGCAATCGTTCCATCAAGAAACCCAAGTTTGCGTTTTGCATTAAGGGACATGCGGGTGCGCGTGCCCATTCGTCAAAGTTATCGTCTTTCAATTGGATTGGAGTGATGAGATTTCCTGGGTCATCATTGGAACCTAGGAAGAAGACCGGATCCGGTCGTTCTGGTTTGGGATCGTTCGAACCACCGCCGAGCTCAGTCATCATGACACGCCGGGAACCGCGACAGTAAGTTCGCAGGGGGGTATCGATTTTGTTCTACCCTCGTGAGGAAGGACGAAGGGTTTAGGGAGAAAAAAATATTTTTAGGCTCTTGATACCATGTTAAGTTTAGGTAAATTCTCACCCTTTTCATTAATCTCCAAAAACATATTTATACATCCTAAGGACCAAGAGTCCTTCACCGAGACTATTTAGGAAACAAATCCTATTTCATATAGAAGTATAATAATAAACAGAGTCCTATTTCCTCACAATAAGCTAGTTTTGCAACAAAGAATAGAAGTATATGTGAAAAAAGAAGACCTAAATGTTATGATTTTGTTGATAGGGAGAGGGATAACTACTAGTATATCCGAGTACGGATCTCCTAAAGTTTTAATAAAACTCTACAAGCTAAGGTAGAGTTGTATCTGTATCATACATTTTAAAATCAATGGCTCATATTAGTGGGAGGAAAAAATTAGGGGGCGGATTTTGATGAGAAAAAATAGGGGGTATTTTGGAAAGACTATATATGAGCCATTGATTTTTTATTCAATGGTTGATATTGCTCAAACTCTACCTTGTAGAGTTATTTTAGAACCCTAGAGGATCCAAACGCAGTACATCCAAGGGTGGTTCATTTATGAAGGAGGCCCTGTTCAATAAAGATAATATTGGTCATTTTATTAATATATTAAATATACAAAAATATTTTGAAATTTATATTTTGTATTATAAAATAAAAAATATTCACACATTAACATAGGTAAAATTAAAGGTACACTTTGAATAAGTTTTTTCTCTAGTCTTGTACTCCATTAACCAAGAGTTCATAGGATGAATAGCCATGTGTTACAATCTTGCTTTATACCATCTATTTTAATAAGGTCATGGTTTTACCATTAACTTTAAGGAGGAGTTATATTCTCCCTATGATGACTTATTCTATTTTATTTTGCTTTATACCATCTATTTTAATAAGCTCACGAATTTTTTTCTCCATTGATGATTTAGCCCTAGCACAAGGTCGATGAGGCACGGTGGTGATGAGGGAATGTTGTTTATGATAAGCTAGCTTAGCAATAAAGAATAGAAGTATATGTGAAAAAAAATGACCTAAATGTTATTATTTTGGTTATAGGGAGAGGGTAACTACTTGTATATATCTCGTAGGTGTAATGTTTTCCTAATCGGATTATGAGTGTCTTTTTTTTTCCTTTTTCGTTGTTTATTTTATCTCTATCTTATCCTCAACAAAAAAAAGGACGGTTTTCATTGGAATCTTCATTCTATCTATCATCCATCTCTGTTATAAATTTTGCAATTTGACTAAATTCATGCTACTTGAGAAAACAGACTTGTACCGCAAGAAATCCATACAAAAATATATATAGGAAATAAAATGTACACATAGTAGCTCAAACCTTTATACTAACACAAAATCCTCAACGTCTCAACTATATCTTATTTATTATTTGTTTGCCTAAAACGTTAAGATAAACTAATTAACCAAAAAATTAACATAATACAGTTACACACGAGCGAGAAAGAATAGAGTCATAAATTAGAAACTAAACAAATTCCATCTTCTTCCTTTCTAAAAAAAAATGCCCTCTTATTATATTTCTTCCGTAACAAAATAAATGTTACACTTTATAAATACACACTTTTCTAGGCAATTTTTTTAAAGAAGAGAGATAGAGAGAAAGAAAAAATGGTACCCATGTGATAGGAGAAAGATAGAGAGAGATTGTTGCCTAAAGAAGAAGTGTAAGATCTATTTTGTTATAACCATATTTAATAAAAAAGTGTGACACCTATTTTGTTACGGAGGAAATATTGATTTTACAATATTAATCCAAGGTAAACAAATATGAAGGCAGTGAATATTATTTATATGCAACATCCAACATAATACTGAAGACTTGCTAATAGAACTTGTTAGAAAGCAAATACTAAAAACGCGTGCACTTAGGTTATAAAAACTGTCAGATTATCTCCTAGTTTCACTACTGGAAAAAACATCATCGGATCAGGTCAAACAAGGGTTATTCGTTATTGGGCTGGAACTATTGGGCTAGGAGCAGTTATAAGAAATCAACTGAACCGGGTTGAAAACCGGATCTGTTAAGTATTAATTGATCTGGTTTGAACAGAAAACCGGACCACTTAATGTAGTTAACTAATTGGGTAGCCTGTCTGTAACAGCCCGCACTTCCGAGCTGCTAGCTAAACACACTTAAGATTCACTAATCACAATCAACACTAAATAAACCTCGAATTATATTTACTCACAGCGGAAACATAACCGTACAAATCGATCATGGAACTGTGGGTCAGGGCCCACAATACAACAGCTTCAAAATCAAATATCATACTATATAATACTTTAAGACATGATTCTCACATAAGCACTTAAATACTTCTAAATACAATTTCTTATCACTAATCTAATTACACATTCTTAATCCAATTCTCTCTTACAATCCACTCTGAGCTTCCAACACGAACCTGCAATAACAGAGGGAGAATACAAAACAAAAACAAAACTAAAATGAGCGAAAAACTCAGTAACTTTATTTCAGCCCGTCAAAACAGTTTTAGTTCGCAAACGTTTTTCATATCATTAACAAACTTGGTAATTGTTCGGAAAATAATCCATCCTTCAAAATATATCGCTGGCATAGCTCAATTACTTAACACAAATCGCTGGCAAGTACAGGCAGAAACTTAACATAATATAACATAACACAATATTCAACCTTTTCTGGTCTTAACTGAACTTATATCTGAATCATTTCCTCCACCTGTACCTTGCCCACTTTTCATCTCAGTTCGTAAGCTAAGCCAACTAAAAATAATACGAAATCCTTTTTACATTATCATACTCAAATCATATTTCTTAAATAAAACCACTTCCGGATAATTCCAATAATAGAACAAGAGTGTTCTTTTATAATCATCCAATACCAGTTCACAACTAACTCATATAAACACATCTATAACCATGGCCGTCACTATAAATGATATATAATATCAAAAATATAATATAACATACACGGGCATGTAAATATATTTTTGCTGAACATAAATGTTACTGAGTTTTTCGCTCATTTTAGTTTTGTTTTTGTTTTGTATTCTCCCTCTGTTATTGCAGGTTCGTGTTGGAAGCTCAGAGTGGATTGTAAGAGAGAATTGGATCAAGAATGTGTAATTAGATTAGTGATAAGAAGTTTTATTTAGAAGTATTTAAGTGCTTATGTGAGAATCATGTCTTCTATAGTTTTGGGAATCGAATAAAGTATTATATAGTATGATATTTGATTTTGAAGTTGTTGTATTGTGGGCCCTGACCTACAGGTCTAGGATCGATTTGTAAGGTTATGTTTCCGCTGCGAGTAAATATAATTCGAGGTTTATTTTGTGTTGATTGTGATTAGTGAATCTTAAGTGTGTTTAGCTAGCAGCTCGGAAGTGCGGACTGTTGCAGGTGATATCAGAGCATGGTTGTTTTAGAGTTGTCGTGACCTTCATATCATGGCATATGTGTTTAATAAAGATTTTTGGGATTGTCTGGAATTGATTTAGGTTATTAGTTGTTAAGATTGGAGGAATAGAAATTGAGAAATTGAAGATTGAATATCGAGAATTCGAAATGTGAAAAGTGAAAAGTGTTATTGGGATTTTGGACTATAGGATGCGATGATTTGAGGAAATTGTGAAGAATTTTTATTGAGGCTTAGTGATTATTAGATTGAGGAGACATTAATCATTTGAGGTAATAGAGTAAGTTATAAGTGTATCTGTTTTGGGTTTTTGTCTAAGATGTTTCCTGTGATCTATTTGTTTTGAAATGATCTAAAGTTTTACGTTTTCAAATTTCGCAGACGAAATTTATTTTAAGGGTGGTAGTATGTAATAGCCCTAGTTTTAAAACAACTTTAAGTTAGACTAATTACATTATAGAAGTATAATTATGTATATTAAAATTTGCTTTGAGAAGCTCAGGTTATTTTGTTTAACTTAAAAATCTCATTTTTGGAGCATAATTGTAGATTTGCTAATTTACCCTCAATTGTTTTTCTGTAAATAATAAAGTGAAATTTGAATGAACAAAAATGGGTCAAAAGCTTCTTATTTCTCTCCCTCTTCGTGTCATTTGAAGGAGTTGCCACCAAAGCTAATTGTTGTCAAATTCTCAAACCAAAATCCTCTAAACTCTATGAACTATAATTGGCTAAACTTCTCAATCTTTCTAATGATGAACTAACCCAAAAGGAATTTCTTGGTGAAGATGAAACCCCAATACTCATTATTCTCTCTCCTCTGTTTTCGTCAATCTGCTGCCTCAATTATCTACAGCATGCAATCCAGTTTTGTTCTTCGTTTCCTTATCAAAGTCGTAGATCTCTTCGAGTTATTGACTTTAGGCTCAAAAATTGCTCTAATCGGAGTTAGGAGCTATGAGTTATGGCCTTTGCAACTTTGGTGTTGCTGCCTTCCTTTCTCTCTCCTCTGTTTTTTTCGACAATCTGTTGCCTCAATTATCTACAACATGCAATCCAATTTTTCTCTTTGTTGCTGCATCAAAGTTGTAGATCTCTTCGAGTTAATGAATTTGAGCACAAAAATCGCCCAATTCGGAGTTCAGAGCTATGAGTTACGCCCTTCGCAAGTTCAGCACTGCTGCTGTACTTTGTGTTGCGCTGCTGCCGTGTTTGGCTTTGTTTGCCAACGTTGTCATTGCTAACTTGGTTGCTTTGTTGCAGCCGTTGTTTTGGTATTCCTTTTCATATGAAGGTATAAACTAAATTTTCTTAATTCCTCCTCTTCTTTGATTTCAATTCAAGTCTAATGCAATTAGATTTTATATTCTGATTTCATAAATAAATTTGTTTCTCAATCTTGTTATTAATTAGCAAAATCAGTTTAGAAGAAAGTTTGATAAACTTAAAGATTGAACCTTTCCTCTTTTTCTAATGGATTGAAGTTTAGAATATGAATAGATGATTCTTAAGTTAGTTATAAAATCTGATTATATTTTTATAAATTATGTTGTTTGATAATATCCTCTATGAATTAGAATGAGGTTAATAAGAGTTGGAGATTGATGTTGTGAGTTGGATTAGTAGAATGCTTTGCAAATAAGGGTTTTATGGTTAGTAAGTAGTTTCCTTATCTGAATTGTAGTGAGAATGAATATTAATTATTGCTATTATTTTGAGGTTTATATTGGAGTATGGATATGGAGATAATGTATGAAGTTGGAGCTATAGTTGGTGATCCATAATGTTGAATTATTGGGAATCGTTTCAAGGTACACACATGTTCTTCCACCTTTGAACTGGAAATTGGTATTTTGTATAATTCTATGAATTCTTTGTCGAGCTTGATATGTTTTTATATATTATGGATTACCTGAAATCGTTATTTTTGTATTTATATGATTTATTAAATTCCTGATTATGAGTTTTAATCCATGAATAAAAGCTAAAATTACGACAAGTTTACTAACTGGACTTTTGATTATGAGTTGTGAAGGATTTATAGAATCAAGTTATATTTGGAATTATCATTAAGATGAATTGCCGAGAGGCACTAGAACTTATGAGTATATGTTCGTGGCATTGTTATATGAACTCGTTTTTTAACCAAAGTTATAGGACCTTAGTATGTTTCGTAAAATGATGTTTTGAGTAACTATAGATATGAGTATTTGAGCTAGAATCTTTAATATGTAAGTTGTTTTACAATGAGATCTCTGATTTACTAACCTAGCTAGTATCTATTCGATATGTTTACAAACTTAATTTTGATCTAAACTATAGTTTATTTGAAAGGTTTGAAGCAAATCGAGGAATATTGTTCAAATGGTGTTTTGACTTATATTTGGGTATGCAACGACAATCAAAAGATTTGCGACATGAGGTTATATAGAAATTCTTAAGATTAAATAAATTGTATTTATAAGTGGAGGTTTTGATCATAGACGATCATGAACTTTGAGAATTAGAAAGTTTGGGTTTATTGAGAAAATATGGATTTGTGAAACTATGAAATTATGTACTCTAATTACGTGAATGATGGGGGAAAATGCTGCATTAACAGCGATGAACACATTGTGGAATGTGTGTGATATGGAATGATGGGACATGTCCTAGAAATAAGTCTTGCAAACAGTACAAGGTTGGTGGGGGAGACGTCCCCATGAGTTTAGAGATGGTGGCAAGGTTCCCTCTCTATTCCTATTTTCTTCCCCGATTAATTAGTAAGTTGTTCAAGGTGGAAACTATAAGAGTATATTTTGATTCCTAAAATTTTGTATAAAACTCTTATACTGCCATTGCAAGAGCTAGTATCTGATATATATGACACTTTAATGATTTATGAGTGAGTTTTCTTCTGAGGAAAATGAATAGTTTCTAAAGGATTTCCTAGCTGGAGTTATGTCTCCAAGCTATATTTGCATTGATATTTAAGTATGTATTTTGTTTTGGTGAAGCTTTTAAAGGAGTATGAGTTTTGACGTAATACCAAGAAAGTGTTTATGAAATAGATTATAGGTGAATTAAATTATATTCAGAATAGACTTACATTTTATATTCCGATTTCAGAAGATTTATGAGGTATTATATAATTTAGTATTGATGTGTCACTTTTATATATATAGTTTTTAGATGCATTTTGATTGCATTTAGAACTCCTTTTAGAGCATTTAGGTGCATAATGGCATGAATTACGTAAGTTGTGCTCTACTACTCCCCGTTTGCGTGTTTCGATGATTTTCAGGTTATTTTGATGCAAATTGATTATGATTATCTAAGATCAAGCCTTTTAATCATTAAAGATGAAGATAGCTTGCACAAGGATCACAATGCATCCGTTTGGGACAATCTCGAGTTAGAATGAAGCTAAGAGTTAGTGAAACAAGTGCCAAAACTGACACTTGTTTACTATTTTGATCATAACTTTTGATAAAAAGTTGATAATCAAGAAATTCCAGTTGGGTTGGAAACTAGACTTCAAGAGTTTTCCAACGATAGGTCACACGCCGCAAATGGACTTCTGGTTCGAGAGATACAGCCTTCGTAAGTTGACGCAAAATCACAGTTTTTTTCCGCCCGGTCGACCGGGCGAGACGAAAATTTCTTCAGATAACAAGGCATGTTTGCGCGGTCAACCGGGCGAAAGTGGCTCCAAAAGTGCTTGCGCGCCCGACGGGGCGGCTCTGCCCGGTTGACCGGGCGGAATTCCATTTTTGTCTTAGTTTCAGAACAACGTCGCCCGGAAGGTTAATTTTTGCCTTTTTTAGCCGGTTTTGTAACAACTATAAATAGGTCTTCTCTCTCTCTCCCCCGGGACCTCCTTTCTCACGTTATATTTTGTATTCTTAGGTTTAGTTTTGGTTTCCTTCTTCCTTTTCTCTCTAGTTTTTCATGGCAAACCCTAGTTTCTCTTTTCTTCATTAATTCATGAGTTTATAATTTTCATCTCTTTTCTTTCATTGATTTCTTTGATTATGCTTTCCTTTGTAGATTTTAAATTTCTTTATTTATTTCATGATTGAGTAGTTTATATTCTAGGGTTTGGGAATCTATGTTTATATGCTATGATTCTTGATTGATATTTATTAATGGTTTGATTAGTTATTGATATCTCTAATTGATTAGTGTTTTTATTGTTAATCTTGCAATCTGATCAATTGTCTGATTAAATATTGCTAATATCGAGTCATAGATCAAGAGATAGTACTCTTTAGAGGCTTACCTATAATTAGCAAATCTGATTATGTTGAGCGACCATACTAGCATATGTTGATTTGAGAACATTAAGGCTCGACCGTAGGATTAACATGTGCTCTAGATATCTAATTAATTGAACCATTGATGATATTTTGATAGATTATAGTTATGAACATGGTCAACCATTGCCCTAGATCCTTTTTAGCTTGATTTTCATAGTTTGATTAGTTTAGAACTATAATTCATTATTCCTGATCTTGTTTAGTTTCTCCATGCATTAGAAGCTAGATTAAAACAACCATCTCTTTGTGGATTCGACCCTACTTACCCTACTACATTGTTAGAAGGTTTTGCAGGAATTATTTTTGACATGTGTATGACACCCTATCAAGTATGCATCCTGAAATGTTGTAAAGATCATTCCGAGCATGTTTATTTCGTATGCGGAAGAGTATATTATATCACATTTATATGTGTTGCTTGTATATTGTGAGATTACCTATCTAACAGGGGCGGAGCCAGCAGGGGGGACATGGCGACAGATGTCCCCCCACTTTAAAAAAATAGTTTCACGGTTTAAAAAAAAAAAAAAAAAAAAAAAAAGGAAAGACGCTGGCTGGGCTAGAGAGACGCGTGAAACCTAAAGTTTGAAGGGAATTAGAGAATTTGAGGAACCAAGAAGGACGGAGAGAAAGTTTGAAACCCTAATCATTAATCTCTCTCTTTCTCTGATCTCCTCCTAATCAGCCACCTCTATCTCTCTCTGCTAGGGTATGTTCTTCTACTACAAGCTACTCTGATTAATTAGTTCTTATAGCAGGAACTTAGTTGGGAAATTGATTCGGGAAATTCAAGAATGGATTGGGGAAGCGTAACAGTGGAAGATCTGATCGATGCTTTGAGAGAAGTTGATTGGTCGTCTCCTGATTCCTTTTTCAGTTCTGGGTCTTCTTCTAATTTTCTGGGTAATCTTTCTTTTAATATTGCCTTCCAACTGTTTGTTAAAAGTCCTCTGTGAAAATTGTTGTTGTTCATGTTCTTTTAGCTGATATTGTTCGTAGAACTGATTTTTTTGCTTTTTTTATGAGATGGGTTTAGTTCATATGGTCTTAATTATGATCTACTTGATTGTATTTGTATTTTTTTAATGTTTATGTAGTATTATATTCTCTGTGAAAGTTGTGGTGTGGAGATCTTTGATTTTGGTCGAGTTACTTACAAGTTACTACTATGAGCTTTTCATACTTGTTCTTCCAAAGTCAACTTATTGTATACTTGATCAATGAATTTTTTTTTTTAAAACAAAATTGGCACTTTGGACTATTGGGTCTTTTTTATCATTAATTACCTTTGCTTGAATGTTTCCTATTATTTGGGTTTCTGTGCGAGAATGATTTGCTTTAGGTTATATGTGGAAAGGTAGTTGTGCTCCCTCTTTGTTGTACAACAACAAATTAAGTACCTAAATTCACCAAAAATAGGTAGAAATCTTTTTGGTTTACTTGAATTAGTTGAATTGATTTGTTGTTGGTTTGGTCATGATTTAATGAGTTGATTTGTTGATTCATGTTTTAGGTTTATTTAGTTTGTAATTTCTAATTTCTAATTTTTAAGTTGTAAATATGAGTTGAATTATAATTAAGTAGTTTGGTGTGATATGTAATTGATTAATGTTTATCAATTTAATTAGGAAATGTCAAGTGATTCACATTCACCTAATTTAAACAAGTCCAAGGCTAAGGGAAAACAACCTTTTTTTTCCCGAAATGTCAAGTAATTCACATTCACCTACGAGCATTTTGGATGTAAAACATTAAGTATTAAACAATTTGTGTTGTGTTTTTTTCTAATTTTTTTCCGAATGCCCGACGTCCGGATTTTGTCCCCCCACTTTGAGAATCCTGGCTCCGCCACTGCTATCTAAGGTAAGATGGTAAATTACATACATATGTTTTAAGCCACTAAAATGAATTTATGGTTGGACAGTGTGTACTCAGTTTTCCTGATTTTGTTCTTGGAACCTGTCCTGATGGGGGCAGAGTTCTTTGTGAATGATTTTGCAGGTGTGTGTCCGAGGTTCAGAATGGATCAAAATAAAGAGTCTGGTTATCAGGATTGAAATTAAATTAGTGATTCGAAGTTGTATTTAGAGTATAAGTTGTTAGTACTCAAGTGCTCATTTAATGTTTAAGTATTATATTTTTTTTGGGGAATCAAAGAAGGTATTCTGTAGTTTGATATTGGTTTTTAAGTTGTTTGTTGTGGGCCCATAACCCACAGGTCCAGGATCATTTTATAGCTTACGTTTCCGCTGCAAATAAATGTAAATTCGAGGTTTATTAAGTGTTAATCGAGGTTTGTGTATCTTAAGTGTGATTAAGTAGCAGTTCGGACGTACGGGCTATTACACTGCCCAAACCGGATGAGCTAATTCTATTGTGATATTAAAAAAAAAAAGGAACAATTGTTATAAATAAGCCAACTTTTTCCCCGTCTGCTAAAAATAAGTTAATCTTTTGATTATCTTGGAATAAGCTACATTTGAACAACTATCTGTGTTTAACAAGTCATGACCTGTTATTAACCTCTTTAACAGGTTAAAAGTCCACGTGTCACTTTGTCATTCATTAATTTATTAATTTTAATAAAAAAAAAAATTCCTCCTTCATTTTTTCTTCTCTCTTCTTACCTCCCACCACGAGTCCACCACCACCATTCAACCTCTCTTTCTTCCTCTTTCCCCCAACAACAACCAACATCCCAAAGCCGCCCAACCACCACCACCCTATAACTGTTGCTGCCAGAGCCTTCCAACCGCCGCCAACACCCCCAATCAGCCCAACCAGCATCACAACCACCTCCCCGAAGCCACCCCCACCCACCACGAACCTTGAACCGCTTAACCACCCACAAACCCACCATAAACCCCACCCACAAACCCCAAAAGAACCTAACCACCTTCTCGAACCACCCGTCCCACCACGTACACCACCACACTCTCAAAAACCACCCCCAAACACTACCCGAAAAACCCCTAATCATCTAAGTTTGAGCATGCTATATTGTGTCCTGCTGCCGCATTGTTGTTGAGGTCTTACTGAGCAATGTTATGATTCCAGTAGACCAATCTAACATATTGTGCAAAGTTTGTTGCCCTAAAGGATTTTACCTCACCGCTATAAACCTTGAATTGATTCGATTTTTCTTACTAATTTGAGCATTTCTATGATCTGCTGATAAATTAAGAGTAACAAAATTGTAATTGGACCCAAAACTAAGGTTGACGCTGCTGCAAATGCCAACGCCACCATTGATGAACGATGAGCAGCTGATAGAAGGCTTCCATAGTTTGCCAGTTGCCACTACCATGCTGACAATTTAAAGCTACTTGTCTGCCACGGTTGGGGAGGATGGCTACTAGAGAAAGGAGAAGAAGAGAGGGTAGAGAGAGAAAAGAATTTAAAGTTGCAATTTAGAAAAATTGACCTGTTTAACCGGTAACAAGTCATTTGACTTGTTAAAAATTTAAATGATATCAAAGTTAGCTTATTCCAGGATAATCAAATGGTTGGCTTATTTTTAGCGGACCGCGCAAATGTTGGCTTATTCTTGACAATTTTTCAAATAAAAAAAAACACACTTTATACAAAGCACAGTCCAGCAATTCAACAACCAATTCCACAACCGATTTTGTCAACTTTCCATGAACTAAAGCAAACTCCACAAAAATTAACAAAAGACAATGAACAAATTTTGTCCATAAAAAACAACAAAACAAAATAAGCGAGGAAGAAAGACAACATTCAACATTAATAACAAGTGTGAGAGAGAAAAATGGCAGTAAATTTAAACTCCAAAAAAACACCAACATTCAGCATTAATTAAATTAAATACAAGAAAACGAGATTACAAGAAAACAACAACAACATTCAACATTTAGATTAACGACTACCAAACGGACCGTCAAGGGAAAAACATGTCAACACAAGTTTTAAAGTCCTCCGATCCTGTCCTCCAGCAAAGGATCCAAGTTTGAAGTTTCAACTCCTCAAGCGGAGGATCCAAGTTTCCAACCGCTGTCCGCTGCATTAACAATAACAGCCAACTAGGCACTAGCCACCAAGAAAATCAAAGTCCTGCAAAAACACTCTTACCAACCACCATTAAATCGACTAAAAAGTAAAAACACACTAATTCTTTATCTACTAGAAGTCTAGAACAACCAAAAACTTCCCAAAAATCACATCTTTTGATCAGAAATCTGCAAAATGGCGGATAAAGAAGTGGAAAACAAGCAAATAATTCTTAAAGGCTACATTGATAGAGCTCCATTAACAACAGACATGGAATTGAAGGTGGGAAATAAAATTAAGCTTAAAATTTCAAAAGGGTCTTCTTCAGTTCTTCTCAAGAACCTCTATCTTTCCTGTGATCCTTATATGAGAGCTAGAATGCGCGAATTTTATGGTTCTTATCTTCCACCTTTTGTTCCTGGAAAGGTAAAATTTACTTCTTTTTTTTATTTTGTTGAAATCCCAATAATTAATCTCTTTTTTCTCTTCTATTTTGTGCCTTTCATTGGAATTTTTGAACTGTTTTTGGCTCATATTTTGTTGGGAAATTGATAGAAATTAAGTTGAGAAAGATAGGTTGGTTTTTGGGTTTGTAGTTTTATTGGATTCATGTTTTTAGTGTTTTGGATATTCTTTGGGAAGTTCTGTTTGTTATGTTGTTTGATTCCTTTGTTAAAAGCTTGATCATATGACACATTGAATTTCTGTGACATGATTTGCCAAATACTAAACTCAAGTCTCCTAGACACCTATGTTACTCGGACTTGGGTACTCATGTCTAACACGGGTACGTATCCAAGTGTCCAACTCAGCTATTTTGTGGACTTTTTCAACTTTTTGGCCCAAAGTGAAGCTTCCAAGTGTCCCACCTAGGTCCAAGTATCGAACTTGAGGTGAAATAAAGAGTCCGAGCAACATAGCTAGACACTAAATGCTTCTTAATTTCTGGTCCATCCATCTAATAATTTAGGTAGTATTTGTTTTGCGCAGACTATGTTGTTGAGATGTTCCAAGAGAAAAAGAAAATGTCATTTGTCGTAGTACTTTTGCGCGACATGCTACATCATACGATGATAGGAAGAGAAAAAGGGTTGAAATTGGAAATATTCCATTGAATAACATGAAGGGGAGAAAAAACATTTTATATGTGTTGTGTTTTAAGATATGTGAGGAATGTAGTCACAGCCAGGCAACTAGTCAATTGGGATTACTAATAGATTGCTTATGTGATATTATCCTTTATGTTTGAGGAGGCATGGAGCCATCGAGAGGCAGATAACAACTCGTTTCCGAATTTCCAATGAACTCTTGAGTAATGTTTAAGATTGCACTAGGTTCATTTAGGCCAGAAATTTAATTCTCTGTTGCATTTAATATACTACCCTCTGGAATGCTACCAAATTAGTGCTTTTTTCGTACCTTGATTTGTAAAGTTTTTTTGAGTTAGCACATGAGGCTTTTCACTTGCATGTCTTAGAGAATATCGTATCTAATCTTTACCCTTAGGTATCCCCTATTAGTATCATTTGCTGCCTAGGTTAATTCGTTCATGATTGCTTATCTTCTTTCTTATCATTTTGGGGAGGGGGATATGGCATTATATTAGCAATAGTGCGATGCACAAGTCACAACTCTAACTATGTTGGCACGCGTTATTGTTTAGCCTATCGAAGGATTTGGTGTCTCCAAAGTCATAGATTCAGAGGATCCTAATTTCCAGCCAGGAGATATTGTTTCAGGGTTGACAGGCTGGGAAGAATACAGCTTGATAGAGGATACAAAGAAACTGAGGAAGATTCAGCAAGATGACATCCCTCTTTCTTATCATATAGGTCTTCTTGGTACGAAGTACATTCTATTTTATTTTCCTGATTTCTTTTGTTATTTTTTTGCTGTAGCAAGGAAATCAAATTTTATTAACTTGTAGTCAATGAAGTTAAAACTTATGTCCTAGAGCCACTGAGCCCTCTGTAATAATAGTGAGTACTCAACCCAAACTACTCAACTTGGTGACTACATATCGTCACTTACTTCTCAAGTATGCTGTAGATGCTAGTTTTCTGTTTAAGCTGAAGTTTATTTGAGTCCTGGTGAGCTATTGTGAAATAAAATGATAATATAGGTCAACTCAAGTACCAAATTTGTGCCTTTTTGGTTTCTGGATCTATAACAATACATAGGAACCCATGTTGTTGGGGGAACATCTTCGGCTGTATCTTTTCCCATTTTTAAAAATATATGCAACAGGTGTCTCCTCTTCTCCATCCTCCTTGGCGCAGCGCAGCAAGCTTGCGCTATCTAACTAGCTAAACAGGGTGTAGAAGTGAGGCTTTGTTGTGTTTACCTTAGCATATATAAGTTTCAGGACAATGAGTTCAGATGAGGGTTTTCGGCTGAAAATAACAAAGCCCTTGTTACATTTATCTATATTCAGCTTTGTCCTCATAGTTTCCATGACAAAATAGGCCATAGCATCACTATCTTTATTTAAATTTGGATCTGATATGCCATTACTCAATTATGTCGCATCTCTATGCAGGTATGCCTGGATTTACTGCTTATGCAGGCTTCTATGAAGTTTGTTCTCCTATAGAGGGGGACCGAGTTTTTGTCTCTGCAGCTTCTGGGGCTGTTGGGCAGATTGTTGGTCAACTTGCTAAATTATATGGTTGCTATGTTATTGGTAGTGCAGGCACAAAAGAAAAGGTAATAGTCTCGTCGTGACACAACCCTGCGTATTGCAATTCATGTTCATATTTTCTGTAGATTAATTCTGGCTGTTTGAAAATGCGATCTTGATATCAATCGCACTCTCTTCAATTCTCTGCAAGGTAGGTTGATTTACTGAAGACTAAACTTGGATTTGATGATGCTTTCAACTACAAAGAAGAGCAAGACCTTGATGCAACTCTTAAAAGGTAACTAAAGTACGGCTTGTTTAACTAGATAATCGCTTAAATTTTCCCGTGAAGATTAGAGCACAGAGAACCATAGATCATGATGTGTTATTGCTGGAGGTCGGTTCAATTGTTTCAACTGTTGAAATCAGGGGATGCCAATCGTAGCTATCATGTGCTTGTGTCTCCTATGAGAGCTATGAACACCTGGAATTCTTTGCAGGATAATTTTAAAAGCAGGAAAGCAATGTTTTCTTTCACAATTCAGCTGCTAAAAGAATTAGAAAAGGAAAAGAAAAAGGTGAACGAAGGAAACACTATGATCAACAAGTGAATACATCAGATATATCTGTCCTTGATATCTTCCACTCTTTTGCCGGATATAACAGGCTGAGTTATTATTATTTGATGCCATGGAATCGGTTCAGTCCTTTCATACATGCTTTAAGCGTTTATTTTTAATGTCAGTACATGCTTCTAGCATATATTCTTAGTGTTTAGCATATATTCTTAGTGTCAGCATATATTCTTAGTGTTTGATATTAGCTTGAGATTACAGTACTCTAATCCAGAATATTATAGGTTGCTTTAGGAAACCTCACACATATAAAGGAATCGCTTAAGTTTAGTTCAGATTGCTTTCATATTGTAGAGTTGTATTTTTTATCTTATTGATGCTACAAAAAGAAATCCTAAATTGATATCTAATGTTTAATTAGTAATGTAAAATTAACCCATATTTTGATTTAAAAAGGAACTAACTGAAATAGCTTATACTTTCTATAAAATTAATAATATGCGACGCGCCACAACATTAGTTGATGGTGCGACCTGGCCACATGGGTAGACTAGCTTAAATGGGACAACTGACAATGCACAGATGAGGTTGCTAATAAGCGTTACCAAGGTTACTTATAATGTCGTGCCATTATTTGAGCATGCAACACATTACACGCGAGACAGACCTTGTTTTTTCATAAAAGGCGGTACTTGTTCTACTTCTTGTGATGAAGTAGCAAACAGAGAAGCTGATGATTATATTTTGTTAACTTAATTGTATCATAATATCTTGTAGTATTATGACATGATCCCAGTATAATCTCAAATTTGTCAATTTTTAAGCAGATATTTTCCTGAAGGAATCGACATATACTTTGAGAATGTCGGTGGGCCGATGCTTGACGCTGTGCTCCTCAACATGAGAGCTCATGGTAGAATAGCTGTTTGTGGGATGGTGTCTCAGCATAGCAATCATGACAAGGCAGGGATTCACAACCTATTTACCCTTATCAGAAATCGGGTAACAATGAAAGGATTCCTTCAGAGTGATTACTTGCATTTGTTTCCCGAATTTGTTAAGCGTGTTGGGGATTACTATAAGCAAGGAAAGATTGTGTACATTGAAGACATGAATGAAGGATTAGAAAGCGCCCCTTCAGCTCTCGCCGGGCTTTTTACTGGTGAAAATGTGGGAAAGCAGGTTGTCTGTGTGTCCCAGGATTGATTAATTTATGTTGTTTGATGTGAAGTAAACTATCACATAACTTGTATACAATGGGTGACTGTATACATCAGGGTTTAATCACCCCAAGTTAACAAAGAAAAATCACTCATTTATAAAGTTGACTTTATGTGATTTAAAGTGATTATATAAGAGTATAAGACAGCCTATCTACACAAGACAAACTGATACATTATTGCTCTTCAGAGCACACAATATCTTTTATCAAGGTTTAGCAGATGTTGAGGTCTTGCATATATGTCTGTTGGTGTATCAGTTTTAGTGATGCTATATAGACAACTTCTTGTTACCAAATAGAGGGGCAAAGAAAATTTTACTTACCCTTTTAACTTTTTGGCCTCTTTTGTTAATTAGATGAGGACTGTTAGATAATCTAAACTCCTCAAATTGAACTATTGCATCTCGTGATGAGAGTCCCCCGTTTTGAGATCCTTCACAGAAAAACCAAAAGGATCAAATTCTATGGATACAAATAATGAATATATTTGTCTTAGCCATTTAACATTCCACTATCACTTTTTTATTGTTTGTTGTTGGAGATCGACTTGTAATCTTGTGTTAAATTATACTCTCTCCATTCATCTTTGTTCTTTTCTTGTTTTTTCGTAGTTTTTTGGCAAATGTTAACCACTGATATCTATAATCATGAATTCGTGAAAATTAAGAAAAGTTGTTATTTTAGAATACACAATAAACCTTTAAAAATAACAACTAAGTGTAGTACCTAGTTTATGGCCTAAATACCTTATCTAACATATACTCCCCTCATTTTCATATTACAAATTGTTTTCCCTTTTCTGTATAACAACTTTGAATATTAATATCTCTCGTAATAAAAGAATTTTTTTTTTTTTTTTTATTTGGTAAGATGAAAACATTGAATATTAATATCACTCGCACATGGCCCAACCCAGAGGCCCAGGCACTTGGAAGGAGGGGGAGTTGTAAGGGGAATTCTCCTCCAAGTGCCCCTCACTTGGTGGGATTCGAACCCCTGACCTTAAGATCATGAGGTGGAATTCCTACCAAGTAAGTCAAGCTAAGCTTGATTCTCGTAATAAAAGAATGGACAAAGATTATGTTATAGAAGTACTGTTTGATATAAATCTACTGATATATGTTTATCGTATAAAGTATGATCTCGAAAATTGTGTGGGGGGGGTTTCTAAGGGAGTAGTAGTTTTCTTAACAGTCATCCTTCACTAATATGAAATATCCCATAATTTCATCTATCTCATAATTGGTTAAGTTATAATAGAATCAATATTCGTTTGTTAAGGGTCAGGTTGTGGGAGAGAGAAGAATTATTAACTCTAAGAATGGCAAAGTGTGAATTGCACAAAATTGTAGTAAAACAGAGGAAATTGGAGTGTAAGGAGAGAATTTGGACCAGTGTAGCTGAGTAGGGTAACTTAGACTAGCCCAAGTAAACGCAGTCAACAAACACGTTATGGTGGGCCCATCTTATATTTCCTACCGTATATGACCCGTTTTAATCTTTAATTTTTATAACCCAAAATGAAAAATCATGAAATTATTGAAGGTCTTTTTCTTTTCTAGCTATAAATTCTTCTATTACACGGCCGAACACACTTATCTAAAAAAAAATTGCAACCATTTTCTTGTAATAAATAAAACTTGCGTGTATAAAAAGTTTTACAGAAAGTCTTACAATGAAAGTTACAAAAAATATTTAACCATTAAAAGGAATACACCAAGCTAAGCTTGGCTCACTTGGTAGGAATTCCACCTTATGACCTTAAGGTTAGGGGTTCGAATCCTACCAAGTGAGGGACACTTGGAGGAGAATTCCTCTTACAACTCCCTCTCCTTCCAAGTGCCTGGGCCTCTGAGTTGGGCCCTATGCGAGGGCAGTCCAGAGGTTATTCATCTTACCAAATCAAAAAAAAATTAAAAGGAATACGGAAAAAAAAATCATCTTGGCTAGATATTAGTGAGCTAAACGTACAATAAAGAAGCTCTTACGACAACCTCAAAACTTAACTCGTGAGATGAATATAATCATTAAATAACTTAACTCGTGAGATGAATATAATCATTAAAATATTTAACCATTATAATATAGCTAGATAATCTCACCCCGTAAATTCTTATTTTTCCTCTATTTTCGTAAGAAATTTGTCATAACATATCATCTTTTATATTCTACTTCTTGTGATAAATAACATTTTACTGACAACTTCATACCTTAATATATTTTTTTCGAGAAATAAACTTACCCTATTTTCACGTTGACCTCTTAGTTTCCAATGTTGACCCACTTAAAACCCCAATGTGCTCTACACGTGCGTCGGTTTTCACACTCACAGAATCAACGCCTGAAGATAGAGTAATGTTATATCTCGAAACAAAAATTAGTGTCTTAAATTATAAGAAAAAATTATAAAAAGTTATTTTAAAAAAAATGGTATATAAAAAAACGTGTTTTCACAATTATCCTTTTTGTATCATAAATTTCAGTAACCTTTGAAATGTCAAAGAGAGGCTTAAATTTCCTATGAATTTTCCTCCTTTTTGGTATCCTTGGAAAGTGACACCTCTAGTCGTCTTCTTTTTTCTTTCTTTTCTATGACATGTTCTAGTCTTCTATCTTGACTTACTTACTTGTTGGTTGTTTTATTCAAGTGCTCTGATTAAATCCCTTCCAAACTGTGTTCTTCAACTTCTAGGTGTCCCTCCTATTCTTTGAGCTCCAAAGTTGGAATCTTTAAGTTCTGGGTATGTCTCAATTCTTGCTTTTTTCAATTATTTCTAGCATGTATTGAATTGGGTTTATTAGTTTTTCCTGGAATTTCAAGTTTTTATCTGAAATTTTAGATTTTGGGATTTTGTTATAGTTCAAAGGTTTGATTACCCTTTTGATTGCTTTCAGTTCTGGGAAATTATTGGCTAAATTGGTGTAATTCAATCTCAAAACATATGGGTATGTGACACAATTGATGTTAATTATGGGGCACTAAATTATAGTCCATATAATTTTTGCTCACATAAGTTTACATTTTTTTTGCTCATAATTCTGTATCTGGGTTTTGGAGTTTTGGAGTATATTTGAAGTGCAAATGGCTCACAACAGAAAATCTGCTGCTTCTGTAGTGTTTGGATTGAGGTTTTTGCTGATATTTCTGAGTAGCTATGGAATTTATGGGACTGCAACTGATGTTTCATGTTTGAGAAGGATTTATAATTCATTTAAGGATCCTAATGGTTACTTAAATGTAACTTGGAATTTTAATAATGGAACTGAGGGTGCAATTTGTAAATTCACTGGCATTGAGTGCTGGCACCCAGATGAGAATAGAGTGCTGAATATTAAGCTAGCAGATATGGGTTTAGAGGGTCAGTTCCCTGTTGGAATTGAGGATTGTACAAGTTTAACTGGATTGGATCTTTCTAATAATAATTTGAATGGTTCATTGCCTTCGAATATATCACGTTTCATTCCGTTTGTGACTGAACTCGATCTATCTAACAACGATTTCTCGGGTCCGATACCGGAGACTCTTGCGAATTGTAGTTACTTGAACGGTGTCAACTTTGATCAAAACCGTTTTTCTGGTCAAATTCCTTTAGAGATTGGCAACCTTGCTCGGATCAAGAGCTTTCGTGTTGCCAACAACAATCTGTCAGGACAAGTGCCACAGTTTCGAAATATTCAGATAACAAGGGAAAGCTATGCCAATAATCCGGGACTTTGTGGGGGTCCTTTGCCTACTTGTAGTAATCAGAGCAAGCCCAATCCTGCTCTTATTGCCGGTCCAGCAGCTGGAGGTTTAACTCTTATAATTATCTTGACGGCCATTGCAATTATTTACATTTCAAAGATGAAAACTATCAGAAAAAAGCAGGATGATCCTGAAGGTAACAGATGGGCAAAGATTATGAAGGGAACCAAAGGTGTTAAGGTAAATATTACTGCTTTATTACTTTGCATCTTCTTGTATTGGACTACTATTGGTTTTAACATTCGGAAATTCTGGTATCAAACCACTGTTAGTTAGACATTTGATAATTCTTGTATCAGACAACTATTAGTTAAACAAAAATTAGTAAAATTATAGAAAATAAAGAATAATAAAGTCTCTGAGAATTTATGCAAAAAACCTTAGAAGTCAAAAGCCATACTAACAGAAGTACTTTAAAGCTACGCAAAATACATAACTGTTAGTGGCCTGAGTGTGTCTAACAGGAGACCAACTGGTAGTACTTTGATCTATGTATTTTGTTACAGTGCCTATTGTTTTCTTTCTTGTGCTAAAACAAGGAACATTTCTCATCATGTTCAGGTTTCAATGTTTGAGAAGTCGGTTTCAAAAATGAGTTTGGATGACCTCATGAAAGCCACCAATAGCTTCAGTAATAACAACCTTATTGGTTCCGGAAGAATGGGAACAATGTACAAAGCAACAATGCCTGACGGTACACTCTTTACTGTCAAGAGATTGCAAGATTCGCAGCGAACAGAGAAAGAATTCTTGTCCGAGATGAACACTTTGGGCAGTGTAAAGCACCAAAACTTGGTCCCTCTCTTGGGTTACTGCATCGCAAAGAAAGAAAGATTCCTGGTCTACAAATACATGGCAAATGGAAACCTCTATGATAGGATTCATCCGTCAGACCCTGAGGCTGAGACCTTAGAGTGGCCTCTTAGGCTTAAAATTGCAATTGGAGCAGCTAAGGGATTAGCCTGGATGCATCATAATTGCAACCCTAGAATCCTTCATAGAAACATAAGCTCCAAATGCATTTTGTTAGATGAGGATTTTGAGCCCAAGCTATCCGACTTTGGTCTTGCGAGGCTCATGAACCCAATTGACACCCACTTGAGCACTTTTGTGAACGGTGAATTTGGTGACCTCGGGTATGTAGCCCCAGAATACGCGAGAACACTCGTTGCAACTCCAAAGGGAGATATTTATAGTTTTGGAACCGTTCTTTTGGAGCTGATCACAGGTGAAAGGCCAACCCGTGTGTCAAACGCCCCAGAGACCTTCAAGGGCAGTTTGGTAGAGTGGGTTTGTCTACTGTCAAATAATAATGATCTTCGTTCTGCCATCGACAAGTCTCTACTTGATCAGGGAGTTGATAATGAACTTACTCAGTTCCTCAAGGTTGCTTGTAATTGTGTTTCACCTATGCCTAAAGAGAGGCCAACAATGTTCGAAGTGTACCAATTGTTAAGAGCCATTGGTGAAAATTACCATTTCACGGCGGCCGAAGATGATATTATGGTTTTAACAGAAAACTCAGATACTGGTTTTCCTGCTGATCTCATAGTTGCTCGGGAATGAAACATTTGTAAAAGAGGTGAAGTTTTTAATGAGATATAGACTTATAGATCTTCTATAGCAGGTGTTATATGTGGTAGATCAATATGTGGTTGGCCTTATAGTAGAAAATTCATATAAATGATTTCTGTATCACTATATGTAATGCCATTTATCTTTATCCTTGTATGTAAAAATAGTCCCGTGTTGTTAATATATGTTAGTCTTGTCAACCATTTTTAGATTAATGGAGTAAGGTTGTAGGAGTATTCTACTAGAAATATTTCTTACAAGAAACTTGAGCGAATCTGGCTTGCAATAGTTGTTAGTTATAGTAGTTAGTTTTCATTGCCTGGAAAGGTAGCTAGTTTTTTTTTTTCATCTCATAAGTCAAGATTACAACGAACCTCTTATACGCGGAGACAATCTTTAGTGGTAGGTAATACTTCCTCCGTTCCAAATTAAATGCAACAGTTTCCATAAACGACAATTTCAAATTAAATGCAACATTTTACTTCTTTCTATTCTTGGTAAAGTTTTTGAGTAGGAAATTACAAATATAGACTTACTAAAACTAATCAAGACTTATTTAACTACACTAATTGTTGTGGTCCCACTTTCTCTCTCCATATTAAGTTAGTCACATGCCCTTACTTTTTTCTTAATAAGATATTTTGCCTAGGAGAATGTGTCATCCAAATTGTTGCATTTAATTTGGAACGGAGGAAATATATAGTCTTGGTTTTCTACCAAGATATCAAAAAACCTCTCTTACCCGTTACCACCAAGTACAACTGGATGTATTCCAATTATTAAAAAAACTAAGGTACTATTACATGTCTAGTTGTCTACATGTATGACAATCTTTGGTAATATATTTTCTTGGTTTTCTACCAATATTTTTTTGAAAAAAAATTGATAAGATATTCAATGACAATCGAAGCCATAACATGTAGGTAAAAGATGGAAAGGTTCACTTCCTTATTCTCTGTTTTCTACCAATATATCAAAAACTAGACCGACATAATTTCAGGGACATTGTCTTTTCCTATAAAAAAAAAAAACTTCAGGGACATTGTACTATATAAAAATTTAGCATAATAATACAAATATTTACAATGGGAGCAAACAAAAACCTTCACAGTTCAGAAGAATATACTACACACATGAAAGTAAGTTATAGACTATAGTGATAATAAACAGCTTTTTCTTTTTTTGAAAGGATAATAAACTTCTTAGCTTATTGCTTTTAATCATACAAATAAATACGAATAGATAATATTATTTTTAAAGATTACACATTCCAATTTCCACACCAAACAGAATATAGCTAAGAAAAAAGAAAGATGCCAAATTCAGTCTTAGAGGCCTGTATCGTATGAATTGCGCCAAACACGTCCAATTAACAATTCTCCGACTCGTCTGCATCTAATCCATATCTAGCATCTAATCTTGACTAGGGCCAGGTCAAACATATTGGGCAATATCCTAATATGGCCCTTAAATCTGGAAAAATAATACTCAAGTACTAGAAATATACTTCTCCGATACTCAATTAATTGTCCTAGGTTTACGCTCACATATACTTCTTCTGATATAGGCAGGCATGAGTAGCACGTGCTTGTGCACAAATTAAGGGAATTAGTTATCTTTTCTGTTATGAATGTCAGTAATCTAGATATTCTATTTTTGTTTTATTAGCAGCTGTGTGTTTAAATACCAGAATGGATGTAAGAAGAATCCAAGTAATGAAACCATAAAATTCCTCCTCTCTAAAATTTCTATTCTCCCTCCTTCTTCTTCTTCTCTCTCTCTCCCTAAACTCTACTTCTTTCTCTCTGGAATTCTGTTGATTCTCTTTCAATCACTCAATTCTTGTGATAATATAGCTACACAACCTAGTAGCTATATCATTGGTATCAAAGCCGTCGGACCTTTGGACCTCCATTAATGATGTTTTGGTGAGTGGGTCGAGCCGGAAGGGTAATTGACAAGTTCTGGCTCCTAGAAATCAGGCTCAGCGTCTGACGAACATGGAAACCCAGATGAGGAGTCTAGAGGATCGATTAAATTCTATGAATAACAAGGTGGATGAGAAGATTGATGATGTTAATCGGAAGATTGACTTGATTCTGGAGAAGCTGTGCAGGGAAGCGGAATCTCCGGGAGTCCGGGAACCACCGGGAGCGCCAAAACCCATGGGTTTCAATCCCAAGATAGAATTCCCAAAATTCAACGGTACTAATCCCAGAATCTGGATCAAAAAGTGCTGTAAGTATTTTACTCTATGTAAAATCCCTGAGGAACAGAAGGTTGATTTAGCTTCATTGTACATGATAGATAAGGCTGAGAGTTGGATTGCCAGTTATTTATCTGTTAGGAAGAATGTGGAATGGACTGATTTTGTGCTGGCATTAGTAGCTCGATTCAGGGATAATATAGGAGATAATGCTGTAGAAAAGTTTAACAAACTGAGTCAGAATGGCAATATAGAGACATATATCGATGAATTTGAAAATTACGAGTCCTTGATGAGCCGGCAAGGCCATAGTTTATCCGATGAGTATGTGTTGGATAGTTTTATTGGAGGTATGAAGGATACTATTAAGCCTTTTGTGCGAGCTTTTAAACCAACTACCATATCGAAGTCGTAGAGTATGCTAGGTTGCAGGAGGATACTCTATGCTCTTTGAACCTCAAACCACACAAAACATATCCAACAACCCCTTTATTACCCAAGCCACAAGAGAAACCAGCCTTGCTTCCTTTGCCAAACACTAAACCTACAACACAATTTTATCCCTCTTCTAGCTACCCCAAAAACAACAAAAATTTCAAGTATGTCCCAAGTGATGTGAGAGCAACTAAGATTGCTCGGGGCTTGTGCTTTTACCGTGATAAACCCTTTGAGAAGGGGCATAAGTGCAGCTTTAAAGAACCCCAACTATTTGCAGTAGAGTTTATGGAGGACTTGGAGGATGATGAGGAGGTAGCAGGGATTGGAGATGGGTGTACTGGGAAAAAGAATGTGGGAGAACAACCGGCTTCTAATAATTCGGGAGGCTTGTATTTCAGTCCATGCTTTGACTGGTGAACAGAATTACCACACTATGAGAATAGTAGGTATGGTAAAAAGAAAACCTGTTCACATTCTTATTGATTCAGGCAGCACCCACAATTTTTTAGATCTGGAGTATGCAAAAACGCTGGGTTGTGAGTTGGAGCAAATACCACCTCAAGCCGTGTCGTGGGCCGATGGAAACCATATAGCTTGCCAGCACCAATGTAGAGATTTTATGTGGAGTGTGCAGGATAAGCAATTCAAGGCTGATGTAATGCTTATCCAGTTGGGTAGCTGTGATATGGTGCTGGGAATCCAGTGGCTTAGGACCCTAGGAGAAATAAGTTGGGATTTCCATAATATGGTGATGAAGTTTCATCTAAATGGTGAAAAAGTGGTGTTTAAGGGGGTGGTGGCTAAGAAAATGAAGGTGATAGAAGGATCACCATCTGAGAGACTTTTTGAGGACTCCATACAATTTTGCTTCTTGCAAGTGCATCAAACTACAGACACCAGTGCTCCTGCTATATTGCAATGTGCTGTAAAACATGAAGCTGATATCAGTGAGCCTTTGCTGTGTTTAAAACAACAGTTTCACGTGGTCTTTGAAGAACCTGAGCATCTGCCACCTTTCAGAGGGGTTTTTGATCACAAAATCCCGGTGATGCCAGGTGCAAAACCAGTTAACATCAGGCCCTACAGGTATCCATTGAAGCAGAAAGACATTATCGAACAGTTGGTTCAGGAAATGTTGGACAGGGGAATAATTCAACACAGTGACAGCCCTTATGCTTCACCTGTAGTACTTGTGGGAAAGAAGGATGGTAGTTGGAGACTTTGTGTGGATTACAGGGATTTGAACTCTCAAACTATCAAAAACAAGTTCCCTATTCCTGTAATTGATGAACTGATAGATGAGTTGTCAGGAGCTGTGGTGTTTAGTAAGTTGGACCTAAGGGCAGGGTATCACCAATTGAGGATGAACCAAGCTGATATCTTCAAAACTGCATTTAAAACTCATACAGGCCATTTTGAGTTTCTAGTAATGCCCTTTGGGCTTACCAATGCCCCGGCTTCATTCCAAAATTGGATGAATCAAGTTTTTAAGACCTTGTTGAGGAAATGTGTCTTAATATTCTTTGATGACATCCTGGTTTACAGCAAGACTCTGGAAGATCATTGGCAACATTTGGCTCTAGTCTTTGAGTTGATGAAAGAGAACCAAATGTTTGCTAAGGGTAGTAAATGTGTTTTTGCCATAGATAAGATTGAATACCTTGGCCATTTTATATCAGCTAGTGGTGTAGAAACTGATCCCAGCAAGGTATTAGCTGTGCAAACTTGGCCAGTGCCAAGGACAGTAAAGGAATTAAGAAGCTTTTTGGGATTGACAGGGTATTATAGGAAGTTTGTGAGATCCTATGCTGCAATTAGCAAACCACTCACAGATCTGCTGAAGTTGGGAGCATTTGGGTGGAGTGACACAGCACAGCAGGCTTTTGAACAATTGAAAGAAGCCTTAGCTTCAGCTCCAGTCTTGGCCATTCCAGATTTTGAAAAGACATTCGAGGTAGAAACTGATGCATCAAAAGGAGGAATAGGGGCTGTCTTAATGCAACAAGGCCACCCCTTAGCTTATATCAGTAGGTCTCTGGGACCTAAGTGGCAAAAACTGTCAGTATATGAGAAGGAATTGCTAGCAATAGTTTTTGCTGTGCAAAAGTGGGAACAATACCTCCTAGGCCATCATTTTATAATCAAAACTGATCAAAAGAGCCTTAAATGGCTGCTTCAGCAGAAAATATCCACCCCATTTCAACAATTCTGGTTGTCAAAGCTCATGGGCTTTGATTATGAGATCCAATACAGAAGTGGATCTGAAAATATTGCAGCAGATGCCCTTTCCAGGGTACAGGGAGCAGAGGTCCTTCTCATGGCCCTTTCAGTGGTCGCATCTGACTTAAAAGAGAAAATTGTGGCTAGTTATCAGTTAGATGCTCATATCTTAGATATAATTCGGAGATTGAATGATGGACAAAGCAGGTCCCTCATTATACCCCGGCAAGCCGCATTGTTAAGGAAGAAAGATAGAATAGTAGTGGGGCCTGAACATGCTCTCAGGACTGCTATTATCAGCTGGCATCATACCACACCTGATGGTGGACATTCAGGTAGAGACCTTACAGTCAAAAGGGTCAGAAGCTTTTTCTATTGGAAGGGGTTAGCTAAACATACTAGACAGTTTATCAGGGAATGTGTGACATGTCAAGCTTCTAAATATGAGCCAATGGCTTCTCCTGGTCTCATGCAACCCCTACCTATTCCAGAAGAGGTATGGGTAGACATTTCAATGGACTTCATTACAGGACTTCCAAAGTCCAATGGCAAGGAAGTCATTTTCGTGGTAGTAGACAGGTTGAGCAAGGCAGCTCATTTCATGGCCTTAGCTCACCCTTTTTCTGCCTTGCAAGTAGCTCAGATATATTTGGACCATGTATTTAAATTACATGGTTGGCCAAAGAGCATTGTGAGTGACAGAGACTCTGTGTTCCTTAGTCAATTCTGGCAAGGACTCTTCTCTTTACATGGGACTGCCTTCCACCTTTCTTCAGCTTATCATCCTCAGAGTGATGGTCAAACTGAAGTGGTTAATAGGTGTTTGGAGATGTACCTCAGGTGTATGTGTGGAAATAACCCCAACGACTGGTGTAAGTGGCTCCCCTTAGCTGAATGGTGGTATAACACCCACTATCATACTGCTACGCAGCTCACTCCTTATGAGGTGGTGTATAATCAACCCCCACCTCTGCACTTACCTTACCTAGCTGGGGAATCACCAGTAGCTGAAATTGATAGGAGCTTACAGAGGAGAGAGGCTATGATCGGGCAATTGAAAATTCAGGCGCCAAGGCTCAATCTAGGATGAAGCAAAGAAGCCGATAAACACAGAACCGAAAGAGTGTTCCAAGTGGGGGCTTGGGTTTGGTTAAAGCTTCAACCATACCGCCAAACTTCTGTGCAAATCAGGCCTAATGCCAAACTGTCACACAAATATTTTGGCCCTTTCCAAGTTTCTGCAGCAATTGGGAAAGTGGCTTACAAGTTAGAGCTCCCTTCAGAATCCAAAATACACAATGTATTTCACGTGTCTCAACTCAAGGCTTTCCATGGTGTTCTCCCTCAAGTCGTGCACATTCCAAGATGGATGCAAGGCAAGCATATCGATCAAGTGCTGGTACCCAGCATAGTCATTGACAAGAAAGTGGTTAAATTTCAAAATCGAGGCCCAGGTGCAATACTTAGTCCATTGGGTAGGCCGTTCTCCCGATGATGCTTCTTGGGTTCCCGCCGAGACTCTTGAACTTAAATACCCTGACTTTGTGGTTCAGGAGTAACTATGTAGGAGAAACTTGGGGACAAGTTTCTATAAGGGGGAAGGTATGATATAGGCAGGCATGAGTAGCACGTGCTTGTGCACAAATTAAGGGAATTAGTTATCTTTTCTGTTATGAATGTCAGTAATCTAGATATTCTATTTTTGTTTTATTAGCAGATGTGTGTTTAAATACCAGAATGGATGTAAGAAGAATCCAAGTAATGAAACCATAAAATTCCTCCTCTCTAAAATTTCTATTCTCCCTCCTTCTTCTTCTTCTCTCTCTCTCCCTAAACTCTACTTCTTTCTCTCTGGAATTCTGTTGATTCTCTTTCAATCACTCAATTCTTGTGATAATATAGCTACACAACCTAGTAGCTATATCATCTTCATTACTCATTTGCTTATTGAAGGTGACAATCTCCTTGTTGTTAAGTGTCAACACGGTTAAAGAAATTTGGTCTCCTCCATGGACGATTACAAATATTATTTAGGATATCCGTCTCCTCCAGTCCTCCTACAAGCCTTTACCCACTGGGAGATCAAACATATCTACGGAGAAGCCAATAAAGCGGCCGACTAGGTAGCTAACGTTGGTCATTTACTTCATTCTTCTTTTTGTATTTCCGCTACAGAACATTCAACTTTACCTTCCATCCTTGTATTTGATGCATTAGGTTTTCCCCTCGCAAGGAGAGGGCACCCTAATATTTTGTTCCTTACCTTTATAAATATATATATATTAAAAGCAAATCCTAGAAGAGTGTTGGTCTTTTTGATATATTAGGGAAAATAAAAATTAAATTAAAAATTAATTGAGTAAAATATAGAGTTAATAAAGAGCTCCACACCACATAAATACGAAGAAATAGCATGAGAAAAATAGTTAGTGGATAACTCTACATCACATGGATTCTGTAGGGTAACTTTTCTATATCATGTAACAAGACGGTTATTTATGAATGGACTAAAATAGTATATAGGATAATTATCTACTATAAATAAAATATTAAAAGTAATAAAGGATAGTTCTGGACATCGGTGTTAGATTTTCTAGTAAGCTCCAAAATTTCATGGAAATCATGAGCCAATAATATGAGATTTGGAAAAACATATGCATTGTTCGGGGCAAGTGATTTCTAAATGAAGGTGGAACAAATATACTCAAGAAATCTGAACTTTTTCTTTGGTGTATATCACAAGTATGTAAACAAGATTAGACAACAAATTTTTGGTACGATTTTCCCAAGACTTCACCAACTAAACTAATTCGTACAGATTGCATATAATAAGTTGCAGATTTTTGGTATGATTTTCCCAATACTTCACCAACTAAACTAATTCGTACAGATTGCAATTGCATATAATAAGTTGGGTCGTACCTCTAGCCTTGATGCAAATTAAAAGGTGTAATTTGCATATAGAAAGGTAACAAGATACAAATATCAAAACCTGGAAGTAGTAATTCTTCAGTTATTGCATAACAATTATTAAAGAGGATTTATTAAGTAACTACTTGGCTAGATGGGAAACCTAATATTTTAACATTTCCATGATCTTTGTTTTTTTTTCTAGTAACTTGTTATTACAGAAACACCAGGTGTAAGACAGATGAATAATACAACTTTGCCAATACAAAACCTATTCCTACTGATAACAAAAGCATCTTCAAAGCGAAGATTGGAATTTGCCTTCACGCCGAGTCACTTGCATTGGGTCTTCATGAAATGCAGAAGAGCAACAGAAATTTCGACCTCAGGTACATATTGTCGGAAAGACCTAGCCGGAGTGTTTGTTACTCGTACAAGGGAAGAGCATATCCTCGCAATAATGCGGAATCTACTCCAGACTCTCTAGTCAGTGCAACTCTTCCAGTCCGTGCTACCTTCAGGGTCGTAAATAGTTAATGTAAGGCTGATTGTAAGCCAATTATCTCATACTATTAACCATATTAGACAGAGTTTATTAAGGGCCGAGCTGCACCGTAATTAAATGGAGCCAAAGACTTGCAGTCTTAAAAGTGTATTTTGAGCCAGAGACAAAAAACAGGGGGGAAAAAGACGCCCCACCAACGGAGCAGAAATATGATACCAAAGCACAGGCCCAAATGGATCTCACTCACTTCATTAGCTAACTGTGGAGTTCACATGTTGCCTGTCCATCTATTAGAATACCACCAAGGGAGGTGTGGGAGGGAAAGACCCAAAATTAGGTCCCTTCTTTTGGTTTAGAGCAAGCTATAATAATGCAAAGAAAAAGGTTATATAGAGAACATATTCTCTATGGAACAGGAGAGACGAGGATGGTCGAGCGCACTCATAACCAAATTACAATACTACCCCTCTCCTTTGTTCTGCAAAAAGCAATTGGTAAAAAGCCAAACTGATGCAAACAGGTTTCAACTCAAATCTTGTCCACCGCTGCCAAAGATTTTACCAGCTAAGGAGCAGTTTAGTAGTATGGAGCCACCACCACCCAACCAAAAAGCTGCATAGAACATACATACAAATAGAGATCTGCCAAATTTCTATTTCCATTTCCTCTAGGACTATCATAAAAATCTGACAAGAAGCAAACTTGTCAGTCCTGAATACTACGAATTCTGTTAAAGGAAGGTAATTTTTTATCTGCCTTTATATCAGCAAAGAATTAAGATTTAACTGTCAGGATTATCCCCTATACACTTACTAAGAAATTAACAATCAGCAGATTTGACCAAGATCTTAATTTTATACAAAAAAGGAAATAATAAATACAGCAAACAGAAATTGAACATGATCAATTTTAGAAGAACAAAAATATACTGACCTCACATATTCCATAAGGTTCCAATAATCTCTGCAGCGCAACCATTTTGTCTAGATCTCCACTAAGCTGGAAACACAAGTCAGAGATTTTAGGATAATTCGAAGCTCCCAAGTCCCTACCATTTAGTGTTAACAGTGAAATTTTGCTTGCTTATTTTAGAATCCCTTAAAAAAGAGCCACTAACAGTTGGTTATACTGTTATAGGCATTTTTCACAACTAGCTACTCCGTCCATCCCATAGTATTTCCCTACTTTATTTTCTAGGACTCATAAGTCATAATGTGAGTCACAGGATATTTAAGTAGGCAAATATTGTAGGATGGAGAGCATAGTAGCATACTATGAGCCACAGATTACAAAATACGCAAAAATCATTGTAGGATGAAGGGAGTATAGCATAGGCTTTCTTCTTTTCACCAAAGAGTTCAGTAAAAATACGTTCAAAGAAGTCATAAGTCTATATAAGGGTTAATGAAGTTCAATTTACAACTAAGATAAGTTCAATAAAAGGCCCATAAGTCTAGATAAGATCTAATAATTTCATATTAGTTCAGATAAGGGTTTTCAGGTGATTCAAATGAAGCCTTACAAAGTGTTAAAGTTAAGAGGCCCCAAAATGTTGAGAGTAGTAACACATAGTTGGATAGCAATATAAAAGGGAATAGAAGGGTGAAAGGGAGGGGGAAGATGGAACTTCGTTTTCCCTTCAAAGCTCTCCAATTTGGGAGGGATGATGATTATTAAAAAGGGAACTTCCTTCCCCCAATCCCTTCCGCCAATCACTTGTCCAAATAAGGGAACTTGTTTTCCCTCCCTTTCTCTTCCTTTCATTTCTCTCCTTACCAAACAATGCGTAAAAGAGGAAAAAATAGGGTTTGCACAATCACTTGTACCTGCAAGGTTATGGTATGATCGGAAACATCTACAGCTTTTGCACGAAAAATATTGGCAATATCAAGAACATCTCTCCTGGCAGACGTATTTGCAGCTACTTTGATCAACATAAGCTCACGTTCCGCAAATGGCAGGTGAGTAAGATCCTGAATCTGCAGCAACGACCTTCCCATATTCAGGTTGTCAAATATTACATGCTTCAAGAATGCACTAACGTAGTACTCATAATGAAAATATGTATCGTATAATTTATTTAGTAAGATATTTAAATTTGGATATAATTATATCAATTTAAATTAAAGCGAGTAATATTCACGTGTGACACATGTACAACAATCTGACTACGGGAGCTCTTAAAACTTCACGCATGACACAAGATGGACGAAAACTCGGATCACCACTTGCACCCAAAAGTAACTCCACAATAGAGAATGGAAAATCAATATATCTTAGTATCTATTGCAAATATGATACCAGAGAATGGTGATACAACTGAGTATCAACGTACTACCAAGGACGACGTTCTTACTCTATAGAGCTTTGAGAAAAATAAGGATCTCTCTAATAGCTAATCACACAGAAGGAAAGCTAAAATTGCTTATAAGCTGTACTGCTGCATTGCGCTAAACGATACTAGTATTACATGACACAGAAGTATCGAAATATAACAGCAAGAGCATACTTCCTCCATTCTCATATAATTGCAACACTTCATTTTCCAAGGTTAAATTCACAAACTTTGACCATAAATTCTTACTAATATATAAGACAAAATATATGGGATCTTGTTGAATTTGTTTTGGTATATATTTTTAATAATATCTGTGAGATTCTGATAGAGAGTATATAAATATATATAACCATACCTAGAGAGCCTATACATAATTTCTATCAATATTAAGTTCTTTATACTAATACACAATAAAAGATAATTAATGATCAAAGGTGGGAATTGGGGGACGTGAAAAAACAAGTGCTGCAATCATTTGAGAGCAGAAGAAGTGTATGTATACATGAAAACTAGCTTGTTTGGACAACAATGCCTACTCTATACATACATAGATACTCACCTCATGAAGGTCCACTAACTTACTAAGTTGCTGTACCAACTTTCCAATTGACTCGTCATTTCCAGGAACAACAGTTGTGATACGAGAAAGACCCTCCTTTTCAGCCGGGCCAACAGCAAGACTCTGAGGAGAAAAAAAAATGGGACACATAACAGCCAGAACACAAAAGCCAGTACATATTTCGTTACTGTAATTACAGTCCATACAGACCTGAATGTTATAACCCCTACGAGAAATTACTCCTGTAACAGTGTTGAGAACTCCAGGAGCATTATTCACAAGCATGGACAGAGTGTGTGATCGGAGTCCACTTGACTGACATAAAGAAAGAAGCGAATTAGACCAACAGAATAGATTCACGCTAGAATCAAAGTACAAGAATAAAATAAAAGATGAATCCTATCAAAGCCAAAGCATTTAGGCTAAACTTTCTGAAAAGCGGTCAGTCGGTCACTTAGACAAGTTTGATGTGTCATGGTCTGTCACGGATTGCAATGACTCAGAGAGTAGCAAATTGATTTGAGCATAGCATCAGGTGCAGGTATGCAACTACAAGAACAAAATTCAGATCAAGATAAAGAGCACTTACATCGCCATCGTGAAGAACACCCCAGTGAGCATCAAGTACTTGATTTACCATGGGAATATCATAGGGCTCCACAGGATAAACATCACCCTTCAGAGATTGAAAAAAACAGATGTACAGATATAAGTGCAAATGAAAAATGTCGGAGTCAAACACAAAGCATATGTTGAAATTTAATTAACAAGTTGCAGATAATACACGTGCTTGCAAAATGATGGACACTGTAAGTGCACAGTCAATATACTGTTCATAACCCAAAAAAATGCACTTATAACTTATAAGAAGGGTATGAGATCAATGCTCGGCAGACAAAATTAACTTACTGTTGATGACGAGCCAGGATCACCACTGATACTTCTTTTTGCAGACTCAACAAGAGTATTAACAGCTTTCTCTTCTAGATCTGGATAAGAAGCAGCAGAGAATCTCCAAAAAAGGAGCTGTCTCACCCATCCTTTCCCGCCTTAGAGCAATCTATCGCATCAACAACGCAAAGTCAACGGAGCAATAAAAATCTCATTCATCTCGCCAGGAACAAGCAATAGTGAAAGGTTTAGTTGAAACTTGAAAGGTCAACAGTAGGCTAGCTATTTTATTTCAGATATTCTTTCTTTCTCTCAAAAATATGACATGTACACTCTATATCTATCTGAATCTTTCACTGAAGTAATGAAAATGTCTTACAAGACTAACCTTTCCTGTTCTTGCAATTTCTTTAATTCCAAACTTGCTAAAATTTCTCAGGACAGCAGCCATTTTTCCAGGATCCCCAGTCACCTGCACAGCAGCAGATAAAACTTTTGGAGCAGAATCTATAAGAAACAGAAGTATGTGGTCATGTCTGCAGCAGCTTGCAAATATAGAACTTTTGGAGCTTATGCACCAAAATAATTCTAGGAAAGTAAGCTTCTTTATCTAACAGGGAAAACGACCATCACCTTCATAGAGTGCACCCTTTTAGGACATATAACAGCAAACTAACAAAAGGTATACAAAGATGGCAAACACAAACACTGACCTCAACAGTGACCAAGCTGTCTGAGACATCCACAATCTTTGCCCTGAAGATTTCCACTAACCACTTTATCTGAAGACCAAAAACTTAAACTTTTGAGTTATTCGGCATAAAATTGTTCGCAGATACACCTTGATAGTAAATATAATATGTCAATATTTTATTTATGTAAATATTTCCACAAGTTGTGGATATCTAGGGGGTATTTGCCTATATAATTGTCAATACACTTCAATCCCAATGTAGGGACTTCATTCAATCTAGCATAATATCAGAGCCTAAGCTACTTACCCAAACTTTCCTTTCTCTTCTCTATCTCTCTCTACTTCACCTTGTGAAGTTGTGAGCCACCAAGGGTGATGAGAAAACACCAACCCCTTCTTCTCTACACCCCATGCAACTACTCATATAGCGCAAGCACACATCAACTGGGAAAAAAATATACTACGATATGTCGTGCAGATGGACAGTTAATTATTAAGTGCCACATAGTCGTGGGATGAACTACCATACATAATTGCCACTTCAAATATTATACATCTCATGAATGTCTCAAAAGCAAGAGTGTCATAAATCTTATATAAGATGCCACCACCAATGGCAATAATTGTAAAGCTTAAATCCTAAAAGGATGGGATTATTCATCCCCATGATTCACTCAAGGGGATCCTTCTCCTCCACTCACCCGGTCACCTCTATCTAATGCAACATGGTCCCAAAGACCCAGTTGTTTCAATTCCTTTCCTTACCCTTTCATCCATGTTATCTTTACTCCCTCTTGACTTCTTTTCATTTTTTTTTCATTATTCCAACTCTTCATACCATGAACCGGTTTGGCATAAAGGATTTTGGAATTCCCTTGAATTTTGATTGACCAAGGGGGGCTTGGTATTTTAATACTCATGTTTTCTGCAAAATTCCAATTCCCAGGGTTTCCAGTTTCTCCATTGTTTCTTTTTAATATCAGCTAAACAACACTTGAACCTAATATTTCCCATGAATTTTCACTTCCCCAAGTGGTGAATCAAAGAAGCACTCACTATCATGAGTTCAAAGTTAGCACTTGAACCTAGTACTTCCTATGAATTCTAGCTTCCCCATTTTTTGTGAAGAACGAAAGAAGCACTTACTATCATGACTTCAAGGTTGTGACGTTTCTAAACTATTTGAAAATAAAATCTCATTAATGCTATAGCAAGATTTATATGGTATAGCAAACTACTTTTCTAATCTATTTCAACCATTTGAATTTTCTGACACCCACGATGTTATAATTTATGAAGTATAGCATATTTCTTAAACATCAACCTCTCTCTTTCTATATTTCTCTCCAGCTGCCTATTAGTAAAGGAAAATCAAAGTCGGTGAAACATTGCCTCTTTAAGATAATTATAATTGAACTTGCATAACTACCTCAGAATGGGTATATGCATCAGCATTGAGCTTCACAAGCATCAATTCACGTTCCACCTGTGGCTCTCTTGACAGATCTGCAACCTACAAGAAAGACGATACTTAAGATAGTAGATGGTAATTAATCTGCAGTTGAGATCATAATTTTCTCAAAGATGACAGAAAAAATGGGGTCAAAGTGGACAGAATAGTTAGCAAAAGAAACTAAAACACAGTGGTTGGTTAAAATTATAAGGCTTTATCATATCATCTAATTTAGCCAATCAAGACAGTGAGTCAACCAAGCCCTGGCCTCTCCTCATATATTCTAAAATTCCCACAATATATAATTAACCAATCAGACCTATCAAATGAAGCAAGTATTATAAGCAGCATATCATCAATTAACAACTAGTAACAACAAAATCCAATTGACTACCTTTAAGACACTAACGAGCTTGTTAAGTTGCTCCATTACTTGGCGCAACACCTTATCAGTCCCACATACTACTATAGTGAAAAGAGCCTTATCTTTGTTTAAACCAACAGCCAAAGACTCTATGTTGTATCCTCTTCTAGATATTACACCTGCAATCCTATTGATGATCCCACTTTCATCCCCGACAAACACTGAAATTGTGTGGCGCATCACCCTGTATATAGAAAAAGAAAAATACACAAAAGATGGTCAGATTTTACATCCACTCCAATGCCCACGTTTAGAATAGATCAAATATTAGAGTAACAAATGACATAATACAGCAAGAAACACAGGGAATTCTTTTATTAAAAAAATCAAGAAATATAGCCAATTTCCAAAGTTACCCTCTTAACACCCCCTCCTCCTAACCCTTAAACCAAGCACAGAGGTGACATGAGGATGGAGAGGTTAATAAGTGTCCGGAAAATGAGAATTAGTACTTCATCATAAATCATACCTTAAAAATAATTAAAGTTCAATAACATCCATCAAGCAAATAATCTACTTTTGTTACATAACATTCTCCACAGGATAAAGGAATCAAAGATTATCTAAATGTACTAAATTACATACAATAGTACAGCCAAATAAAGGACAATAAATTGATATATTTTAGAAACAAAAGGCAACCAACCATCAATATTTAACAACTTAGACAACATTGACATCAATCCTGGACTAAAGAAGCAAATTCTCCACTCACACCGAGAAAATATCATTTCTATTTCCAAACATAAATAAACCAGCTTGAAAAGTAGTCCCACGCCAATAATATAGGCAGTATTCGAGAGTTTCAATCAGGCCATTGTACAATCAAACAAGAACAAGATATATTGCTATATTAGATATGGGCTTCTTAAAGAAAGTGTCAAAAAAGCATCCAACCTACAAAATTCCCTTCCTTACCCAAAACTAGTATCTACTTTCTTCACAAAAACAAGCAAAAATTCCTTTATTTCCACCAACTACTAGAAATTATACCTCAAATATATACAATGAATATGGCATGCTTCCAAAAAAATAAATTAAACAATTAACCTCAAGTTATAACAATTTCAACCAAGCAAAACCTCAAGAAACAACAAGAACAATCACAAGCTTATGCAGATAAATATCTCTAAACAAACACCAAAAAATTGACAAGATTCCTTTTTCTTCAATTTTCTATCAATAACTACAAAAAAAAAAGATTAAAACTTTATACAAAAATATGAAATTTTCAGGGATTACAATTACTTGGGATGAGCTGAAACAGGCACAGCATTTACTGTAGTTTTTGAAGAAACCTCCATTGCCTTTAACTTTGAAATTTTGGACATGGGTTTTGCCATTACTGTTGTTTGAGCACCAAAATCCAATTTTCTAAGAAACCCACAAACAAATTCGGGTTTAGAACACAAAGTTCCAATCTTTCCGCCATTGTTGTTGAAGGACACAGCCGCCATGAGAGAGGAGAGAGAATGAAATTGGACAAGATAACAGTGAGTTATCAGTGAGAGTGAATAAAGAGGAAGTGGGGAACCGTTGTAACTATATAGCAAAACTTAAAAACCACAAATTTTATTTTCTCAACGTGCTCTAATTTATGATACCCTTGCCTTTAATTTGTTCTTCATCATTTTGCTGGGAATATAATTGAATTTTATCTGGTGATTTTGGGTGAATTGTGAAATACCGTTTTGGTGGAACATATAGAGTGTGTGCGTGCTAGACTGCTAGGGTCATGTCATTGCATTTCAGATTAGCTTGTTATTTATGTGATTAACTTGCTTAAAGTGGATCCTTAATAGATTGTACAACACTGCAACTTACTAAAAGAAGTTTTTCCATTTATTCCTCATACTCAAGTACTTAGGTCATCCAAATAAAGCCCCAGGTATTGATGGTATGCACGCTCTATTTTATCAAAAATTTTGGCATATTGTTGGGGAGGATGTAATAGCTTTTATAAAGTTATGGTGGAAAGGAGATGCGGATTTTGACTCTTTGAATAAGACTTGCATTGTACTGATTCCTAAATGCTCTCATCCTAAACAAATGGGAGATTTTAGGCCTATTAGTTTGTGCACAGTGCGCTATAAGATTACCTCTAAAATGATGGCGAACGGAATGAAAACTTTCTTGCTCGATATTATCTCGTTGCATCAAAGTGCTTTCGTTCCGGTAGACTAATTACGAGATAATGCTATGATCGCTTTTGAGATCTTTCATGGAATGAAAAGAAGAAGTGAGGGCGTGCGGGACATATGGCTTTCAAATTGGATATGAGCAAGGCCTACGATCGTGTGGAGTGGTCTTTTGTTGAGAAAATTATGGTTAAGATGGGTTTCTCGCTCGGCTTGGATTGACGAGAGTTATGAATTGCCTCTCTACCGTATCATATTCTTACAAGTCGAATGGTCGTGTTGAGGGGAGCATTATACCATCGAGGGGATTCGGCGGGGAGATCCGTTGTCCCCGTATTTATTTCTCCTATGTCTTTGAAGGTTTCTCTTCTTTGTTGACTAAAGCTGCAAATGATGGATTAATTCATGGTGCCAGGGGTATGTCGAACGGCTCCTCGTATTTCCCATTTATTTTTTGTCGATGATAGTATTCTTTTTACTAGAGCTACACTTCGGGGAATGCTCAGTAGTGGCGTATATTCTCAGTACGTATGAGCGAGCATCCGGTCGGAAAATCAATTTCAATATATCGAAGTGTCTTTTAGTAAAAATGTGGCGGATAACGGGGAAGACCGAGATTTTGTCTTTATTTGGAGTTAGGGAAGTAGAGAGACATGAGAAGTATTTAGGCCTTCCCACTTGTGATTGGTAGGTCAAAGAAGATGGTTTTTGCGGTCCTCAAAGAAAGAATGTGGAAAAAGTTACAAGGTTGGAAGGAGAAGCTCTTATCTCGTCTTTGGCAAGGAAGTTCTGTTGAAATCTGTGATTCAATCCATTCCCACTTATATGATGAGTTTATTTGCGATTCGGAGTGTGTTTTGAATGAAATAAGTTCTATGTGTGCTAGATTTTGGTGGGGAGCCCGGGGAACAGAGAGAAAGATGCATTGGATTAGGCTGGGAAAAGTTATGCTTACCTAAGTCGCATGGTGGTATGGGCTTTAGGGATCTTAGAGTTTTCAACCAAGCCCGCTTGCCAAGCAAGGATGGAGGCTACTATGTGATACGAATTCCCTGGTGCACAAGGTGTTGAGTGCACGCTACTACCCTCACAATGTTTTTGTAGACTCCGGCGAGGCTTTGATCCAAGTTATGTATGGCGTAGTATATGGGGTGCAAAGGCTTTGCTACTTGAGGGACTAAAATGGAGGGTTGGAAATGGGGAAAAGATTAATGTATGGGAAGATGCTTGGCTTCCGGGTGACTCTTCATCTATTGTTCCTACTCCTAACATTGAAAGCGCTGCGGACTTACGGGTTGCGGACTTGATTAATGAGAATGGCGAATGGAATGGGCTGGCACTCGAAACTCACTTTGTTGCTGAAGATGTGCAGTTGATTCGTGAGTTACCACTTAGCAAACGTCAACCTGTTGATGCCCTTTATTGGTGGCCAGCTCCCAATGGGATATATTCGACCAAATCCGGGTACTGGCTAGGTAGGCTTGGTCATATTCAAGGGTGGGCTCAACGTTTCGGAGGGGATAACGGGGATGCTTGGAGATCTATATGGAATTTGGGAGGTCCTCCAAAGCTCAGTCACTTCATATGGCGCGCTTGTACGGGAGCTCTTGCCACTAAGGGGCGTCTTATGGACAGACACATTGTTGATGATGGGTCATGTTCATCTTGTAATGGAGGTAAGGAAACCATTGTCCATGCGGTTTTCCACTGTTCTCTTGTGCTTGCTATTTGGGAATCATCTCCTTTCTTTAGCTATATTATGGAGGGCTCGAGGTCCTCTTTCATGGATATGTTTGTGTGGTTACAATCTAAACTGGATGCTCGTGGGTTGCTAACGGCTATGGCTCTAGCATGGGGCGCTTGGTCTTACCGCAACTCCGTGGTCCATGATGAACCATGGCACAACACTGTTGTAGGGGCTGCAGGTTTTCTGAAATTGGTCATGGATTACAAAGAGTATGCGAGTTTGGTTCATCAAACAATTTCATGCTCCCCTATTCTTTGTCGAGCTAGTTGGAGGCCACCGTGTGCAGGGCGAGTTAAATTAAACACGGATGCTGCGTTGATGGAGGATGGCACGGTGGGAGTGGGGGCTGTGATTCGGGATTATTTAGGGAAGATTCTGGTGATGGGGGTGCGGTGGTTTCGAGCTCGCTGGACAGCTGCGTTAGGGGAAGCAATAGCAGCTCGGTTCGGATTGCAGTTGGCAATGCAACACGGTTTCACAGCTGTGGAGATGGAGGGGGATGCTTATAACTTATCAAAGGCAGTCTCGTTAAAAAGTGTTGGGCGCTCTCCTTTGGATCTCATTGTGGAAGATGTTTGGCATCTTGGGGATAGTTTAACTGATTTCTCTTTTTCTCATGTTAAGCGGGGAGGCAATACGGTTGCTCATTTAATTGCTCGGTTATACCCTTCTAATGGGGTGGAACAAATTTTTGTAGACAATTTTCCGCAAGGTGTTTTAACCTTGGCGGCTTTGGATGTTTCTTAATAATATGCCTCACCGTTTTCCCTCAAAAAAAAAAAAAAAAAAAGTACTTAGGTTATGTTCAGTTCACCTTATTTTTGTTTATTTCAGATCAGATCAGATCAGACCAGACCAGACCAGACCAGATCAGTTCAGATCAGATAAGTTCAGATTATGCTTATACTTAAAAACTTATTATTATTATTATCATCATGATTATTATGATTATCAGTATTATTAATGCTATTATTGTTATTGTAATAATTATTATTATTGTTGTTGTTGTTGTTGTTGTTGTTGTTATTATTATTATTATTATTATTATTATTATTATTATTATTATTACTCCCTCCGTCCCAAAAGTACTCTTGACACTTATCAAGGCACATAGTTTTAGATGATAAGTTGTTGTTTGGTTATCAATTATTATTTTATTGAAAAGTAGATGTGATAGGAGTTAGTAGTTAGTAAAAGTATTATTATTTTATTTTAAGGAGAGAGAATGTGGGCCATGGTTAGAGTTGGTATGTAATAGGAGTGGTATTATTTTATTTGGAGGAGAGAGAGTGTGGGCCAATGTTTAAAAGGTAGAAGGATTAAAATAATAGTGGGTCATATCCAAAAATAGAAGTGTAAAGAGCATTCTAGGACAAATAAAAAAGGAAAGTGTAAAGAGTAATCTGGGACAGAGGGAGTATTATTATTATTATTATTAATAATATTACTTTATACAATTACTATTACTATTAATATTACTATTTACTAGTACATTTGTTCAAAAAGATTATTATTATTGTCGTTGTTGTACTTATTAATTTTTTATATTGGTAATTATTATTAATGTCGTTGCTATTATTATAAATGTCATTGATATCACTATTTGAAGCTATTTGTGTTCAAGAAGAAGAATGTTCTTTTGGTATTGCTAAGTGTTCTTTTTTATATTTATTCTAATTAATAATTTTGATATGTGATATTCTTTTTGATGTTGTACATGTAACGAACATGACAATAGTATATGATGTTTAATTTTTAAAATAATTTTGGTAGAATAATATAAATTATATATTACTAGTTTATATAAAACATGAATAGCATGGGATAACCTAATGTTGTTGTCATCACGTTCAAAATTTTCCCTACAAAGGATTTCAACTTATCTTTAAAAACAAAGTTTATATAGAACAAGACAACGATATAAGAAGAATATTTAACCATTTCGTTCAAGATCATATGATTATGGAGTATATATTTATAGGTTTATTTATAATAAAAAAGAACAATTTATTGATATAACAAAGAACATGTTGTTAGTTAAATCCAAACATGTCATCAATATAAAAATGACATCTACTCCGTCCGGTTCCTAAAGATCTTCCCTCTTTCCGTTTATGTGCGTTTCCAAAAGATCTTCCCTCTTTTGCTTTATTCCTTATTTGGCAAAATAAATTTCCCTATTTACCCTCTCATGTCACTATCATATGGGTCCACAATTGTACTTTATTATACTTTATTACCCTCTCTCTCCTCTATGATCTTACTTTATTATACTTTATTACCCTCTCTCTCCTCTATGGTCTTACTTTATTATACTTTATCCACCCTAGACCCCACATCAATGAATCCTCTTTGGTATCTGTAGGAACAGTAGCAAGGAAGATCTTTAGGAACCGGATGGAGTATCTTTTATTTTTAAAATGTGTTCTTTAAATAGATCTTGTATGCTATTTCAATATATGTTCTTTTTTTAATATCATTACATGTTCTTTTCATTACTACCTAAATTCTTATTATTAACTGACCTTAAACATGAGTGTTCTTTTATTTTTAATTCTTTTGGGCCCCTTTCGGAAATCCCGTGGTAAGATGAATTTTCTCTGGGCTGCCCTCGCACAGGGTCACTCACCTAGAGACCCAATAAGCCCTAACCCCCTCCCCCACCCACAACAATATTGAAATATATGCTTCCACCAAGATTTGAACCCTGGTCTCCCATGTGGGAGGTAAGAAGTCATACCATTGGACCCAAGAGTTCTTAGTCTTTTATTTTTAATTGTATGTTCATATACTAATGTGCTCTTTTTTTTAAAAAAAAAAACTAATTATGCTATAATAATAATAATCATTATTATTATTATGTTATTTATATTATTATTATTATTATTATTGTTATTATTATTATTATAATATTATTTATATTATTATTATTATAAATTTATTATTATTATTATTATTATTATTATTATTATTATTATTATTATTATTGAAAGTTGTGCATAGTAATAAAATGATAGTAATAGTAATACTAGTAATGAAATACAAAGTAATAATAATATTAGTAATAATATGTTTTTTAAAGATAAGTTCAGATCAGATTAGATCAAATCAAATCAGATCAGATCAGATCAGATCAGAAAAAATAAGTTCAAATCAGATCAGAAAATTTCAGGTGAACTAAACATAGCCTTAATCTAATCCGAACTTTAGAGTGTGTCGGATTAGTTTTTCATTTTGACCTACTTTAAAAATCTTTAGATTCATTCGAGATTTATACTTTATCACTCGGACTATATAACATTTATTTTTATTCCATTCATTTCATGTTTTTTATTATTAAATATATATACTAATGTCATAGGAGTTTATAATTCTAATATATATTAATAACCTAATAACAAATAGTAAAATATATTTATTCAATATCTTTAATTGACAGTAATCTTATAAAAATACGGCACATACATAAAAAATATTACACTTGGGTCTCATGTAAAATAGTCTGGTTAGTTAATTTTCCTTCTTGTATTGACTCTTGTTGGCTTTGAATGATTCTTTAAATGATATTTACTTGCCCTTGTGGGCTTTCCTTCAAAAGAAAGAAAGTTACACTTGAAATTTAAAAGTATTCATGAATATAATTTATTGCATAAAAGTTAATAAAACATACAACAAATAGAACACTTGCAATTAGAATTAGTAGTGTCTCCTCCAAAATGTGACCAAATGTGTTCCATCAGGTCATATTGGAGTTGATGACATTGAGTTCGGTTCCGAAATCACATATAATTTTCAAACTATCTGCTCAGATTTGTTTAATAGGTTCAAAGTAGACCGCCATGAAGTTGTGGAGTTTCATTTCGATTCATTGCTACTATATTTATTGTTGATTTTGTTGAGCTACAAAGGTATATTATTTAGCAAGAAACTCGTAAGAATTTTTTTGATTTGGATCATTGAAATAAAAGTGGCAAAAGTATTTTTTTCTGGTGGAAAAGTATTTTGGAGAGATAAATTTAAATGATATAGGAAAACTTGAAAGAATGTAGAAAAAATATTGAAAATACAATTATTTATAGGCTATCTTAAATTTAAAAATTCAAAAAAATGTTGTTGAAAACTAGTCGTTTATGATTGTTGGATATTATAAAAAAAACCTCATAGCCGCATTGTGGTTGTTGGATTGTTAAATAAATAAAGATACAAAAGTTTGTGGCAAGTTTGCACAATGCGGCTAGTCTTATATGCACGCTATGCGTGCAAAATTATTATCAAAATTAGATTAATTGAGTAGCCACATCAAGTTAGTTTTATATTTTCTGATTAATTTCTTTATTTAAATAAAGGACTTAGTATCTTGTATTTTTTTCTGATTTTTTTTAGTTTTCCCACCCCTTGCCATATCTAATAAGATGCTATTTGATTGATTTATTCAAATTTTCATTGTCTACAATGTTTTTTTTAATAAGAGTACAATGTTTTTAGTTAATATTGGATTGATTTTTTTTTCCTAACCTAACTTTTATTATTGTGTAGGAGTAAATTTTGAAGTTATGAGTTATGACTATGACAATATGTACTGATCTTTCTACATCTTCTACTCAAATATTCACTCTCTCTCCTCCCTTTCAAAAGAAAAATTGATGGATTTGCATGATTTTTAATGAGTGATTGGAGGGATTTCCATCCTCAGGATCATGAAATTGAAGGCAATAGTAATGCAAGAGTCAAAGATCTTACTTTCAGATCAACAAAATTGAAGGTACCTTTTTTTGTAAATTGGTTTTCGTAATTTCCTTGTCAAAATTTGTTACTGAATTTTTTTGTCAAATTTTGGGATTGGGTTTGATTCTCCTTTTTGCTTACCATTGTACAATTCACCAATTTGGCTTCTCGAATTTGGTTTACTTACTCGAATTTCTCCTTTTTTTTTATATATATAGATAGAACTCGTATGTTGTTGATTAAGCGAGTTTATGTTTTATAATTAACTGATTTTGCTTCTTTATGTTTTTTCTTCTGCTATTCTGCGATATAAGTGGCTTTATATCATTAACTGATTTAATCTACTTAGATTACATAATGTTCACATTGATAGCACAAAGCATAATACTACGAATTACCTTTTGACGTGTTACTCCTCTTGGTTTGTTTTGTGCTCCTCTTTTTTTTTTATCCTCTTGGTTTGGTTGGATTACACGCTGAATTAAAACACGCTGAACACAAGAAATTTATGATAACCATTATTAATCAATCTTCTCTTGGTATTTGAAAAGGAGTATTATAGAATAACAGTTGACAGTCTCCTATTTTTCTTTGCAGTGAATGGAGAAGAGAAAGATGAAGACTTTTCAAGAATGTTGGAGCGTTCTATTGTTAGTTGTTCATGGGAGTGAGAAATAAACTGGGTTGCTAAATGACGCCCTAGAATTTCCTACTAACGCCCTAAATACGTATAAAATACAGTATTTTTATACTTTCCATCTCTTTTCTCCCTTTCCCTCCCATCACCACTGGGCACTGGCACACCACCACCGCCACCACCACCACACCACCGCCACACCACCACTGCCACCACCAGCACACCACTTTCCCACCACCATCTTCTTCTATTAAAAAAAATTCAAAAAGGAGGCATCCACCATAGACGTTCCACCACCGGCGGAGGCGTCCATGGCAGGCGCCCCACCACAGGGTGAGGCGCCTGCCATGGACGCCTCCCCCGGTGGTGGAGCATCCATGGTGGACGCCTCTCCATATTTTTTTTTAAAAAAAAAAAAAAAAAAGGAAGCGTCCACCATGGACGCCCCACCACCGGTGGAGGCGTTCAAGGCGGGCGATCCACCACAGGGTGGGGCGCCTGCCAGGACGCCTCCCCCGGTGGTGGAGCATCCATGGTGGACGCCTCATATTTTTTTCATAAAAAAAATTCAAATGAATTTAGATCTTGAATTTGTAGGAATCCATGGTGAACGCTGCTCTTCAATCCATGGAGATGATAAAAGAAGGAAAAAAACAACACAAACAGGTTTAATATTCCGGCAATTACAGTCGAGATCCGACGAGTTCGAAGATGGTGCGTAACTGTAGCGTTCAGCATCAACAACATCAATTTTCTCCATATGTAGTATCAATAACTCATATTCTTTTATGTTCCTTTTTTACTGGTTTTGTATATTTTCATTTATGCAAGTTGGATGGAATTGGGGCAGGTGGGAGGTCGATGGTGGGAGGTAAGGGAAAGGGAAGATGAGGGTAAAGGGAGGAAAGAGAGAGGGTAAAAGGAATGGGAAGGAGGTAATACTAAGGTTGTATTTTTATACGTATTTAGGGCGATAGTAAGTAATACTAGGGCGGCGTTTAGCAAAACCCGAAATAAAAAGGAGTGTAATTGTGTTCAATTAATCATGGTTTCTCCCCTTAAATTAGGAATTTTTAAAATTTAAATTAATTGAGTTGATAATCTGGTTTGGTTTGGGAAATGAATTCAAAATTGAACAGTTTATTTTCAATGGTTTTATGCGGTTAGTTTCTAATGTTTTCTACTTTTATTTTTATTTTTTCCTTTATATGCAACAGTTATCTCTGCTAATTTTTTTTCCCTTTTTCTATTTTTTTTGTGTCCTCACTTCCCCATGAGTAGAATAGAGATTAGATGTAATTTGTTTTATTTGATAAGGGTAAATAGGAGTTTTTATATTTTGGTGTCCCCCCTCTCTTCCCTTATATAATAGAGATGTGTTGGCAGCTTATTGGGAGTCTTTGTCAGAGTTTGCAAACTCAAGACTCCCTTCAAGTCTCGAGTCTACAGACAAATCTTGTTACAAGACTCCACTCTCAACCCATGGATGATCTCACCCTAAAATTGGACTATTTACAAAGGAGAATAAGCTTATATTGCACGAAAATAAAAAATGGATACAAAATGTGGAACTGTTTGGTTTTAGAAACAACACACGACTTCTATGAAATTCTCATGCAAAATGGTGGAGAAAGTAACCGGTAGTGTTTTTTTTTTTTTTTTTTTTTTAAGGAAGTAACTAGGTTAGTAGAACCATTTGTTTTGAAGTCATCGATGGAGAAAATCAATTTTAAAAAGTTGATGTGAAAATTGGCATAGTTTCCTTCAATAGTGCTCTGATTCCTCAGCCTCACACACCTTACGTTTGGCTTTTTATGATCACCTATTCATAATGAGAGACCCCCCCTCCAAAAGGAAATAAAAAGTAATGTAAATAGCCCACTCAAGATTTATGTGAGGGGAATTAATTTAAAGTAGATGGAAAAAGTGATAAGAATTCCATGTGTGTTTCATTGTCCATATTGTTTAGAAATTTTATTCTACTTTCACTTTTTTCTCCAAAGTTTTCACAATTCACACTACTTTTTTGTGTTTTAAAATTGGTTTATGATATTATTTTAATTATATTTCAATTAATAAAATATGTTGGTGGAATCTTTTATTAATTTTAGGACTTGTTTAGTAAATAGAAAATTTGGTATAAATTTGAGGTTTTTGAACCACTTTAGATCACGAGTGATTAGTCAAATCATATAATATAGGTATTTGTATAAATAGAAGATTGGAAGACAGTTTTGGACCCCAACCTGATCACGACCATCGAAAGAAAACGCAAATCAATTTATTGTTTGTGTTTATACTAGCAAATTTTGTGATTTAAAACTTGATAGTTTAACAATATAATGACTAAAAAAAGCTATAACTACTAAAAGCATGTAAACCTAATTATTAATTTTAAATGTAATTCATTATCATTCAATAAGATGATTTTACATTTGCACCAAAAAAAAAAGAGTTGATTTTACGTTTAGATTAAAATATACATAAAAGAAAGTATTCCCTCCAAGGGCCTGTTCTCTTCGGCATATAACAACTGAACTGAATTAAATTATAACTAATTAATAGTAATGATTATCATTTAGGAACTGAACTGAACTGAAAATAAGTTGGGGAACAGACTCCAATTCTATTTGTTCTTCCGATTTACAATATTTTTAAGAGAGAAAAAAAAAGTCAAAATAGGAAAAACAAATAGAAACGAAGATAGTATTTGATTAACAACTTTCTCATAAATTGTTATTAGATTTTTATAAGTCGACTAAATGAATGAACAAAATCAATGAATAAAATAAAAAGGGCGACATTTCAAACAATTATAATAACTACTTCTTCCTTTCTTTTTCTATTGCAACAATTGAGTTTTCATGCTTGCCAATGCACAATTTTAACTATTAATATATTTAGTTACTTTTTAGTGAAAATTATAAAAATTTGGTATTTTGAAAGTAATGACTATATTTTTTCTTACGTAAAAATCACAATAGATAGTGAAAGAGTAGTGTGTGAATAGTGTAAAAATCCCATTGATGCAATAGAAAAGCGGTAGGGGTGTGCATAAATATCCGATTTGTGGTCCACTCGTCCCGACCCGACAAATCGGATATCTTATCCTTTTTTAAGTTTCAGATTGGATATCTGAAAAATTTCGGATTAGAAATTTAAAATTTCAGATATCCAAATATATTAGAAAACATGGGTTTTTTTTTCGGATATCCGTTTTGAAATATCTGAAAATATTCGTTTTCAAGACCGGATACCTGAAATGTCAGATGATATGAAACTTATTTTATATACTTTTCCTATGAAAAACTTGTTTTTTTAATTTTCGGATCACATTTTCTTCGATCTATAATTTCGAATCGACTCGGATATCCGAAATGAACACCCATGTGGAGGAAATATAACTTTATCGATTTTGACATATGTAATTCAAGGATTAACCACAAACAACCTCATTAGCTTAGGGCCCGTTCGTTATCGTTTTTTGTTTTCAGATTTCAGTTTTTTTTTGAAAACTACAAACCAAAAACTAGAAACCAGAAAAAATGGTTTTCACTTTTTAGTTGTCAGTTTTCAAAATCATCATGTTCCCAATAAATTTGACTAATTTTTTATTCATTATAGGACATATATCATATGACTTTGAAAATCAAAAAACCAAAAAACAGAAAACCACAGTAATACCTAATGGGCCCTTAGAAATTTATGACAAAATCACGCGTCAGGGTTACTAACCTTCCCTAAGTAGCAATACTCCTTATCAACTACCCTAATCTTTCCCTCCTAAAACCCTCCTCTCCCTCCTCAAAACCCCCATATCCATCCACATTCCACACTTCCAATTTCTCCACTCTCTCTCTCTCCTCTTTCACAAACCACACACAACAATGTCTTCAACAACAACAACAGACCCATCTCAATCTTTCACTCCATACACTCTCAAACAAACCCTAACTCCCCACAAACGCGCAATCTCCTCCCTCAAATTCTCATCCGACGGTCGTTATCTCGCCACCTCATCCGCCGATAAAACCGCCGCAGTTTTCTCTCTCTCCTCCTCTTCATCCGACGACTCTCCTTTGTCTGTCACCCAACACTTGAACGGTCACGATCAAGGCATCTCCGATGTCGCCTTTTCCTCCGACTCACGTCTACTTGCCACCGCATCCGATGATAAGTCTGTGAAATTGTGGGATGTCACCACTGGTCAGAATATCAAAACCCTTTTAGGTCATACAAATTATGTGTTTTGTGTTAATTTTAACCCACAATCGAATATGCTTGTTTCTGGGTCTTTTGATGAGACTGTTAGGGTTTGGGATGTAAAGAGTGGGAAATGCTTGAAAGTTTTACCAGCTCATTCTGATCCTGTTACTGCTGTTGATATTAATCGAGAAGGTTCGATGATCGTTTCGAGTTCTTATGATGGGTTGTGCAGGGTGTGGGATACTAATACTGGACATTGTATGAAGACTTTGATTGATGATGAGAATCCTCCTGTGTCGTTTGTTAAGTTTTCGCCGAATGGCAAGTTTATTCTTGTGGGAACCTTGGATAATACTCTGGTATGGTGGTTGTTTTTTTGTTGGTTATGTTTGAATTTTGTATGTTGGTTAATTTTTTTGGTTTATGAGTTTGTTGGTTCTGTTTGCAATATAATGTGGTTGCTTAAGAGATTGATAGTTTTGCGAATATGTGATCGTGTTTGTGTGTATGCTGTGATAGTTGAATTATTAAATTGGTGTGTGTATGTTAGTTATTTGTTGTTGTTTATTTTTGAATTTTGTATGTTGGTTACATTTTGGTTTCTGAGTTTTGTTGGTTTTGTTTGCAATCTAATGTGGTTAAGAGATTGATTGTTATGCCAATATGTGATCGTGTGTATATGCTCTGGTAGTTGTTATTAAATTGGTGTGATGAATGAAGGGCCTGTTGTGTTCACCTTATTTTCAATTCTTATCAGAAAAAGTAAGTTCAAATAAGTTCAGATAAGGTCGAATAAGTTTAGATAAGTTCAGTTTAGCCAGAATAAGGTCTGACATCCTCACAGAATAAGGTCTGACATCCTCACAAAATAAGGTCTGACATCATCACAGAATAAGGTCTAATAAGTTCAGATAAGGTCTAATAATGACTAATAAGCTCAGATAAGTTCACATAAGGAAAAATAAGTTGAATAGAACACACTTGAAAATGTTATTTTGGCATTGCATCAACACCTTGATTGTTGATAAGAAGCCTTTCGGTTTCATTAGGCAACTTTTGCGTGATTGGATATCGTTGGCAGTGTGGATAATATTGGTATGGAAATTAACATTGGCTCTGTTTTAGTTGTTACAGTTTGAATTTTATATGTTGATGGCATTTTGTTTTCTGGGTTTGGTGGTTTTTAGCTTGTTTTGCACCATTACGTGAAGTTATGATTATGATTTTTGAAGTCAGGGTGTTTTTTTCTGCAATTGATGAATTGTGTTGTCTTGCTAAGATGGTTAAATCTATGCTTTTTATACTAGTCAAAATTTAGTTGCTTCATATTGGATTTGTATATTCCAGAAATTTGTTTTTATGGTTTGCTTTTCTTCATATGGTAAAGTTGAGTGCTTTAAATTCGAATTGTTGACTATGGTTTAGGGATTGATTGTTTTATGCTTCCATGTCGAGAAGGCTGAGTTTAGTTCATATGTAGTGGTTGTATTTTAAGGGTGATGTGTAGTTGATGACAAGAACTCTCTCCCGTTGTACTCGGAAAAAGTTTCATAAGTTGTATTTCATCGGTCTGTAGTTACTTCTCACAATGTCAAGTTATCCTGATACCTCATGAATTAAGGATTTCAGTAAAAATAGCCCTTTATGATATTGTTTTTCATGCCCACTCTCTCCTCATCATTTAATCCAAATAAGACATCTATAGAGATCCAATTATAAATTGTTTCTTCATGTTAAGAAAGTAGACAACCTTTTTCGGGACATCCTGATTCCTGATATAGTATGTGATCATTACTTCTAGATGGAGGGAGTATGATCTTTGTGGGCTTGTTTTTCCTCCCCTTGTTTTGTATGTTCATTTGCTTGGGAATTCTATTGTTTGATGAGGATGGGTTGAAGTTGCCTTTTTTTTTTTTTTTTGTAATTGGGTAATTGGTGGCTGCTTTGGAAACATTATGGAGAGGAAAACTAATAGTTGACTATAATTTAATATTAAGTTGTTTTAATGAATCAATTAGTGGATGGGAATAATTCAGTTGAAGTATAAGGAAATAAAGCATTATGGTGAATCATCTAGTTCCATTCCGTAGATGCAAGCAATAGAGTCTTAGATGCTAAGTCATGTGAATCAACTATATAGTTCTTTTTCGTTCTCTTTATTAGGTAGGTTTAGCTAAGTTCTAGTTTCCCTATCAGGGGATAATACTAAGGTGGCTACTGTTTTCACATAGGCAACAGGAATTACATGTTCCCAGTTGGAATTTTTAATGGAGAACGAGGAAATGGCTTATATTCAGCTTTGAGGGCATATAATCCGCTTCAGTGGCCACTTTGTTATAGCTTTTAATGGGACAGAATCAGATCCAACTTGGTTGCCCATGATAAGTGAAAATGCTTTGCCTTTGTTAGTATTCATTTGGTTTTAGCATTTTTAAATAGTGGTCTGGGTAATACTGATCTTAATTGTGTTTATGCTGTAAGTTTGATCTATTAATGGAGTATGAGCCTGGTTTTTTTGTACTATATTTGCGGTCTGTTAAGGGGTACAGACGTACAATATCAGATCTTTTTGACAAAGTGAGCTGGGAATTTTAAATTTATGTATTAATCTGTGGGAGAAATTTGCAATGTAATCTGAAATGTGAATTGTTGGCTTTTTGTAGAGATTTTTAGCGAGTTGTGACTGGAAAATATATTTTCTTTTTAGTGTGTGGTACTGTTGTTTGGCAACAAACTGCACCACTCTTGGCTGCAAAATGAAACTTGCATAGAGGAACCGCCAAATAATCGTATCATCAGAATCAAGAGCGTAGGCCATAGAGTCTCAAAGCTAAAATGAGACATGTGGCGTTCAAGTTGAGAACATAGGCTATAGGTGATGTTCATATTTACTTTCTATTATTTGACCTGCTATCTGCATAGTGGATTTATAAACTATGGAGTGTAATTAAGTTTTCTTTCCCTACTTATTATCCTAGGTCCTGAGAGTTTATCAGATGCCAAAATTCATTGCATCCAAATCCAGATAAAGGGTTGCAGACTTACAATTTGCCTATGTTACTCCCTCTGTCCCAGATAATTTAACACGATTTGACCTATTTGGTCCAAGTCCCTCAACTTTGACCACCACCAACACCAGCAATGCCAATTCATAACCCCAATAGGTGTGGTCGGCTGCATGAGTCAAGCTTTTATCTCTAGTGGTTATCCATAGATCCTCTGCCTTCATTCGCTTTTGACAAGTGCTATAGGAATGAGGTAAGCAGAGCAAGCCTTTGCCTATAACGTTGTCATCATGCAGTGGTGAAGTTTCTTAAATCTTGACCTGTAACTGTTAACATGCATTGAGCAATGTTATCCAGACCTCGTGTGACTCGGCTGATCTTTTTCATATTTTCTTTGCAAAATGTAAATAGTTGAAATGTAACATTGATCGATCCTAGCACTGCACTCTCGTGTTCCACTTTTGTGTGATTAATAAATATTTGCTTGCTTCTACAGAGGCTATGGAATTTTCAGAATGGGAAGTTTTTGAAGACATACACAGGACATGTAAATTCAAAGTACTGCATTTCAGCAGCGTTTTCTATATCAAACGGGAAGTACATTGTGAGTGGTTCCGAAGATCATTGTGTCTACTTGTGGGAACTTCAGACTAGAAAAATTGTCCAAAAATTAGAGGGTCATACCGACACCGTCATATCAGTTGCTTGCCACCCTACTGAGAATATGATTGCATCTGCTGCTCTTGGAAATGACAAGACAGTGAAGATATGGTCACAAGGCAAAGACTAATCTGAAGTTTTCTTGTCCTAATATAACTCGTAGCAGTCAGATTTTTTTGAGTTTCTCTGGCTTCTTCACAGGCTTGAGGGAGGCTGTATGTAATTTGTAGCTGAATTAATGGTTAGATTTAGTTGAACATGGTACCACCATTGTTTGTGCCCTTGAAACTTCAACTGGCCAATTTTTTCTCTGTAGAAATTATATCATGTCTAAGCTATATACTGCAGTAGTATTTTGTAGATATGATTTTCTTGCTTTTAAGTTGTCATCCATGATGTGAATTATGATCTCCATGAGTCCATGGTTCAGCTGGTATTGGACTTGTATTTTCAGCAAGGGAAGAAGCTAAACACCAAACAATTTGTTACCAAACAACAAACCGGAAAGTAGTGTGGTAATGTACTTGTGGGTCCATTCCATTCCTCTATCTTTGTTTGCTTATTGGCACCACGATTAATTTGGGAGGTGGTACCCAAGTCCTAGGATCAAGTCTCGTCTATATCATTTACTCTTGTGACTTTCTTTACGCCAACTATAGCACCTGACTCAACTGGAGTATGTTGAAAAACGGTAAATTTGTTTGCTTATTCGGCACAATAATTAATAAACCCGAGTATAGTCGACAACATAACATAGAGACTAGATGGAAGTTTAAGTACACCTCTAACTTTTAACCAACATATGTAATTGACGTTTGTTTGTTCGATAAAATTATTTTACAAATATTCATATAAAAATCCCATCAACAAAAAATATTCATATGAAAATCAACACTCCCAAGAGTTAAGAATAAAATTTCCCCGGAAAACATTTTTCTTCTTCTGCAGTCTACCGCAACATTTTCTTTTTTGAGTGAAGGGATAGAGAAAAAAGAAAGAAGAAAAATGGAAAAAGGGAAAACAAAAGAAAATGAAGAAACATAGAAGTTAGTAACCCTAACTCTCCAAATTCCAATCCGTAGAATTTGCTGCGATTACAAGGGAATTCCATCTCTCTCTACAAAGATTTCAGATCTCATTCCAGTTTTATATTTTCGAATTTCGTTTTTGCAGCATCAATTCAAGTTACTTTTCGAGGAAAGCAATTGAAGAATTTTTTCGGCGATTCCAAAAAATTGAAGGTTTGTTTAGGACTAAATTTACTATACATCGCAAGTTTTAAGATTTAAAGTTTGTAAGTTTAGCATTACATATTTGAGTAAGAATTTATTTAATCTTATTGACTAGTATGCGAACTCAAATTATATAAAAAAATCCAGAAAATGGGGGTTCAATTGAACCCGCCTTGGATACGCCACTGTAATTTCGAACTTTGTATTGGAATGTTGATGATGTTGAACTTGCAGTGATTTTAAGCGCTTTATTCTTGAGCTTAAGTCTATATGGGAGTTGTGTTGGTATTACTATAGTGATTTACATCCTGAAAATAACGAAGACCGTCAAATTATCGGTGTCGGATTCGATCTTTGTATTGGAATGTTAATGATGTTGAACTTTGCTGTGGAAGTCTATATGGGAGTTGTGTTGGTACTACTATAGTGATTTACGTTCTGAAAACAACGAAGACCGTCAATTTGTAGGTGTGTGTCCGGGATAATCTGTTCAGGGACTCGGATGTATTACCGGTGCATCAAAGATACAGTTATTGATTCTTCTAGAGGCTATAATTATTGGCTTATTGCTGCCTTTCGAATTAGGCGATTTCTAAGCCTTTCTGCAGTACAATAATTTATCCGGGTCTTTTTAGCATTGAGCAATGATCTTGTTATGCAATATCTTGTTTCTTTTAGTTCCTTGAAACTTGAAAGTATCAGTATGTTACTATCTCATGTTTGAAGTGCTTTTCTGAGCTTTAATCGAATAATTGGAGTCTATTTTGATATGCTTACTGACGATTATGTGCGTATGTGGGTGGAACGTGGAACTGTTTTTTGCTTTCTTCTGTTGCGTGATTTTGATGGAAATTCCACATTTATGTTCTGCAGCGAGAGCTACAAGTTTCTGATGGCTACAAGAGTGCTCTCACACATCAGAAATAGTCCCCTCATCAATACACTGAGGCAGGCTAGCCTTTCATTTTGTAGCTCGAATCCTATTAAGAATGCCCAGCTATCTGCTACTTCTATGGGTTCATACAGCTCAGGATGGACCATGACACCTCCTTCTTTGAGGAAAACCGGTGATATTTCTCCTTCAATGGGGTTTCCATGGAGAAATTTGGGTTGCAGTCCAGGATTAGGATCAGTTATTGCAAAACCACGCTCTGGTTTCTCTTTGAGCGTTCCTAGGCTGTCAGTATCTGTACGCTATAATTCGACATCAGGGGTCTATGCAAATGTCAGGAAGAGGTTTAGTAAACAACGCAGAAGTAGAGGAGAAATGAAGGGAGTGTCAGATAATGTGCTTTCTTTTGGTAAGTTTGCTCTTCAGGCACTTGAACCAGCTTGGATCACATCGAGACAAATTACTGCAGGGCAGCTAGCAATCAAAAGGAACATGCGTGGTGGAAAACTTTTCATGCGCATATTTCCACATAAACCGATTACACTAAGACCTGCGGAAACGCGTATGGGTCGAGGGAAAGGAAACATATCACATTGGGTAGCTGGTGTTAGACCTGGAAGGATAATTTATGAAATAAACGGAGTACCAGAAAGCGTGGCACGCAAGGCAATCACAGTTGCAGCATCTAAATTTCCTCTCAAGACCAAGTTCATCAGATCTGCAGCATAAAAACAAGTAGTCGATTCTCTCTTCCCCGTTGTTTGGATAAAACCATGTCTCAATTTCTTTCAATATTTGCACTTTTTCACAATCCAGGAACTTGCTGAAAATCTTTGTAGTAGGTTGGACTGCGAGCGCATTTCTTTTGGTTGATGTGGATCCGATCCCCATCACAGAGTCTAAATTGCTATTCTGGCTTGTTGTGCATACACTGCTTTATTTAGGAACCAATGTGATTTTTATCTTACTTCAAAGGTATGAATTTTAATATAATGAAACTTACTTTTGAGGGCCAGTATGGGCTTCCAGCTTGTATTAAATCGAGTTAGACTTAGTTTAGGTGTTTCTGACCTTTAATTGGGTTCTAAGTTGTAAGAGTTAATAATTGGCCTGGTTTAATTTCTTGATTGATTATGTGGGAATGTTTATTGGACCTATTATCTGCTAGTTAGTTTACTTTCGTTTCCTTTCCCATGTTGGAGTAGGGAGAAGGTTACGGATTTTGCAGTGAACTTTCGTTTCGTTTCTCATGAATTTGAGATACAAGGTATCACTTGCTCATCTTAAGATTTTCAAGGTGTTTAAGATTGTTTAAGATCTAAGGTGTTTAAGATTGTTTGAATTCTATAAGTGTCAAGTAATGTGAAACTAGATTTAAGGTGTTTAAGATTGTTTGATTTTATATGTGTTTTGCTTCTGTATACCTTGCTCGTGCGTGGTTTATGTAGAGCTTGGCTTATTATTAGTTCATAGTTAGGCAAATAACCTCGGGTTATGATTGCACATGACATGCTATGCTGTCCTTTGGATAAGAACATAATTATACCAAGGCCTGTTTTGTTTGCATTTATACATTTTCCTGCAGTTTGTCAAAATTTGAACATAATTCTACATTCTTGAACTTGATTGTGCATTTCTAAACTTTGCGTAAGCTTTCTAAATCTTAGCTTAAAGAAATAAATATTGCTAATGATACTATGATTTTTTTTTATAATTCCTCCGTTTTTATAATTGCACCATTTCGTTTTTGACACTATTCAACAACCAACTTTGTTAAGCTATCTCTCATCATTATATTCATAGTCAAGTGGGGTCTTGTTAGATTCGTCTCAGTGCAAGGATTTCAAATATCAATTAGCAAGGTGTTATTTATTCTCAATAATTAATAATGGACAAGTGCTCGTAACACGAATAAGCATAACACACATCCAACAAATAAATAAAAATTTATGTGGGACATGTTTGCCCTATATGTACATTATTATTTTTTTGCTTTTAGTTAGTATTTTTAGCTTTCTTTTTCAAGGTAAAAAGAAAACCTCTGAACTGTCTTCGCATAGGGCCCCCGTCCAGAGGCCTATTACAAGCCAAACACCCCCCAACTCCCCTCCCCCCATAAATTCGTAGCAAATGCTTGGGATAGGAATCAAACCTTAGACTTTGCTAGGAAATATGGGAAAGCTCACCACTTGAGCCAAACTCAATTCCTTTATTTTCAGCCATGCTTACCTGCATAAAATATAAAAATGTTGTGTATTTGCGTATCTCAAATAATGAGAAGATCTATTTGCAAGGAAAACTATTAGTGATTAGAAAAAAAAATGAGGAGCCGTTGACTCCTTATAGTCAGTGACTTTTCATGGTTCATAACACAAGGTTAAGGTTGTATAAATTAGAGGTGCCAAACGGGTTATACGGGTGGGGTACGGGTGCAGGTCGTTACGAGTCGGATCATAATCGGATCAACTTTGTGTTCGAGTAACGTTCAGGTACGGGTCAATCTCGACTTCATTAAAATTCGGGTCACGTCGGGTCGTGTTAGATCAAATCGGGTTTCTAATCTAGCAAATACATGAAACACATATAAGAGTAAGTGAAATAATTAATAGGCAATGGCTAAGTCATACTATCGGGTCGGGTCATCATTATATTCGTTTTTTCCTCAAATTTGTTTAAAAAGTAACTAATATGACAACTTTTCGGGTCGGGTCATCGATATCGGGTCAATTTCAGGTCATGTAGCTTCCAGACGGGTATACTCTGGTTCCGATTATATTCGTGTCTATTAACTTTCGGGTCACGTCCAGATCGGTTTATTCGGGTTTTAGTTCTATTTCTAATCATTGTTTCCAAGTGGAGAACGGGTCTCAGTCCTGTTATTTCAGGCCGAGTCAACGGGTACGTGTCTTTTTTGCTGGCTGTGGTATAAATGTTTGGTGGCTGGAACGTTATGTGCTCCTTTGCTTTACCTAAAAGGCTCCTTCTAGTAGGGGTGTAAGTGGACTGCGAAAGTCCATAGTCCCATCCAGTCCAGTCCAAACTTGTCGGATTTGACTGGACTGAAAATATTTGGACTAGACTCAGACTTAAATTTTCGAGTCCAAATATTTTCGGACTTGATTTGGACTCACCCCTTTGGAGTCCAATAAGTCCAATCCAGTCATATATATATATATATATATATATATATATATTTGTTGAAATTTTGGAGCTATAAACATTCCCATTCTAAATTTTTTTACCTGGTGCCAGAATTTTCACTTACCCTTCAAAAGTTCAAAGTGAGAACTGAAAAATAAAAAGGCAAAATTTAACCCTTTTGGCACCTTTTGTATTTAGCAATTTCCATTTTATAACACTTTAAAGATGCATGTAACTTACTTTGTGAATAATGAATGTAACGAGTCTTTCGAATTTTAATGATTCAATCATGAGCAATGTTATCAAGATCGGCATCCTACTTTGGATCATAGGGGTTGGTAGAATCGAATCAGTGAGATCGGATCGTAGGATCGTAAGATCCTACAATTCGGTAAAATAGAGATAATTATGCTATAATATGGTGAGAACCTTATGTTAAAAATTTACACATATTAATAATGACTTATTTCATTAGCAAATGGTGATAGATTTCCAATACTATAAGATTGAAATAACATGCAACCAGAATCTAATAATAGAAATATAATATGTGAAATTTCTTTGTGATTTTTTTTTACGATAGGATCGGATCGTAGAGTTGCAGGGTCGTAGAATCGTATTAAGATCCTACCATGTGATTTTTTGTGGTTGGGTAGGATCGAAAGATCTTACAAAATTAAGATCCTACGTAGGATCGAGAAAGGTGACCGGTGGGATTTTAACAAGAATGATCATGAGAAAATATTGTGAACCTAAATAGGGGAAAAAAATTAATATATTATGTAATAATCGGACTGGACTGGACTTGGACTCAAGAAAAAAGTTTCGGACTGGATTGGACTGGACCCAAAAAAAGTTTGGATCAGATTTGGACTAAATTTCTTGAGTCCAATAAACTTTGGATTAGATTTGGATTTGGCAAAGTCCAATCCAGTCCAATCTACTTACACTCTTACCTTCTAGTGAACACAAACTTTTATATAAGGCAGGCCACACCTTCAACTAATGGTGTGGCCAAGCCATTTACAAGGCTCAAAGCATGCGCCCCCCTTCTCTGTCATGTCTCCCGCTCTTTTCTCTCCCTCATTTTTCCCCATCTTCTTTCTCCTCTCATTTCCCCATTTTTTTGCCTCACTTTCTCTCTCCTCTCATTTCCCCATATTCTCTCTCCTCTTATTTCTCCCATTTTTTCCTATTTTCTCTCTTTTCTCATTTCCTCGAGTATAGTTGATTAAGTCATCAATCTCACTGCTGACAACATTTACTTTCAGCACTAATCCCAAAAGGAGGAACAACTTCATCACCTTCTTAAAAACACTTCCTCTTACTAGATGATTCTACTTGAGAATCGTCGTGAATAGAGGCACACTCACTACTTACAATATTGTTCTCTGACGAGGCTACAGATTCAAATCTAGGACTGGAATAGCTACTAAATCCAGTACCCACACTAGAAGTCAAAATAGAGTCATTTACGGGGATTGAAGACTTATTAGTATTCTGTTGACAGTAATCTGCAGAATTTAATGTTGACCCAGCTGCACAATCTTCACTCTAAATAAAGGGAGAAAAAGGTTGAATTATTGTCTCTCCCATGATTTAAAGCACATATCTTAGTGTATTGCATGAAGTATAGTGAGATTGATGACTTAATCATCTCATAATCGACGAATCTCCGGCGACGTATGTAGGGTTACTTTACATGTATGCAGGGGTTACTTCAGTTTTGTGAAAGGGTTCAGTTTTGCATTGTGAAAGGGTTTACTAAAAATATGGGTTACGTTTTGTAATTATAAGGGGTTACTTCTACGGTAAATAGGGGTTACTTTTTTGTAACTATAAGGAGTTACTTTTACTGAAACTAGGGGTTACTTTTACATTTATTATAGGGTTACTTTATACTTATGCAACGGTTACTTTTTGTAACAGGGGTTACTTTTATTGAAACTAAGGGTTACTTTTCAAATACAAAGGTTACTTTTTTGTAATGTTGAGGGGTTACTTTTTACTAAAAGTATGGGTTACTTTTTGTAAATATAAGGGGTTACTTTTTGTAAATATAAGGGGTTACTTTTATTAAAATTAGGGGTTATTTTTTGTAATTATAAGGGATTACTTTTTGTAATTATAAGAGATTACTTTACTAAACTAGGGGTTACTTTTTGTAATTATGAAGGGTTACTTTTTGTAATTATAAGAGGTTACTTTTACTGAAACTAGGGTTTATTTTTAGGAAAAATTGACAATAGAGGTATGAACTTTGGGCGATAACTTTTAAAAGATTTGAACTATTGATTAACCTGTGTAGGTACCAACTTTAGGGGGTCTTAACTTTTAGCGTGCCTCGGTGACTTAAAACTGACGATTTTTTTTAAAATCTTACCTAGTTCCTACTTCCCTCCCTCAATTAACCCTTCTGTTGTGACCCAAGTTTTACAAGTGATGACCTATTAAGCCAGTTTCAAGTCACTAAGGCCCGCTAAAAATTAAGTCCCCCTAAAGTTGGGACCTACACAGGTTAATCAATAGTTCAGACCTTTTAAAAATTATCACTCAAAGTTGAGACCTCTATTGTCAATTTTTCCTTACTTTTATGTTTATAATGTGGTTACATAATTTTTAGCCCAGGGATTACTTTTATGTTTATAACGAGGTTACTTAATATTACGTTTTGTAATTATAAGGGGTTACTTCTACGGTAAATAGGGGTTACTTCTGTAATTATAAGGGGTTACTTTTACTGAAACTAGGGGTTACTTTTTACATTTATTATAGGGTTACTTTACACTTATGCAGGGGTTACTTTCTGTAACATGGGTTACTTTTATTAAAACTAGGGGTTACTTTTTCAAATACTATGTAACACCCCCAAATTTCTCTCTTTAGGAAAACATATTTTAACATAAAACTCCTTGAGAAACTTGAGAGTATTACCGCCACGTGATAACGTTAAAGGCTTTAATACTAACTACTAACTGAACTTTAAACTAATGCAGCGGAATAACTGAAATAACTTCTGTTTATCGATATAAACTTTGTTGTACAACTATAACAATGGAAATATAGAAAATAAAATAACAACTCCTAGACTAATTATTATTCCTCACTAGCTCCCCCATATGAAGTATACATCATATCAACCTGTAAATTCTGCACGCCAAAATAGGGTCATCACAGGGACAAAGCCATAAAACAAAACAAATAAAAGCGTGTCAGTAAAAATACTGAGTACATGTATATGCGGAATATTAAACACTTTATTTAATTTAATATTTGATATATTTAATTTCGTAAAACCTTTATGGATACTTGATAATACTTGTATAATATAAAGTATATAAGTTCAATAAAAACTCCTTTTCCTTGCCTAGGTACCTTTCCTAAAGTGTGCACACCCCCCAAGTTTAGTATTCCTTACTAAGTCTATTACGAGGGATTACTACCTTGTCCACATGACTTATACAAAAAGTACATGGGTAAATAATATAATGGCTACCGTTCTTGCTAATAAATAACAAGCCGTTGTCTGGGTAAATAATATTAATAGCTACCGTTCTTGCTAATAAATAACAAGCCGTTGCCTCTTTATTATTGCGATCATAAAAGATCATATATCTAATAAAAATCCTTCTGAAATAATCCTCCTTTAAAAAGATTAGTACTGCTTATAAATTTAGCCATATAAAGGCATAAATAAAATAACTTGCTTAAGAGGTAACTTTTGAAAAATAATAATAATTCAAAAACACTCCTTTTTAAATATTTAAACATGCATTTAAATATCAAACTCCTTATAAATTATATGAATACAGATTCAAAGATCAAACTTTATAATAATATTGAACTAAAGACATAATTCAAGTGCATAATAAAATTAATAAACATTCAAAAATGTTCATACAAAACACATGTAGTTCATAATAAAACTTATAAAAACATGACTTCAATCCAAAATATTTTCCTAAAAACATGATACTAAGGCTGCAAAAATAATTATTAAAGATCTACATATACACGCACCTTAAAAATTAATAACTACTAGGGAGAAGAGAAAGGGTAGGCTAAAAGAGAGAAAGAGAGTTTAAACATGAGAAAAGAGATGTATTTCTCAAATTTGGTGTGAAGAATATGATGGGTGGAGACCTCTATTTATACTAGTTGGACAGGTAGAGTCGTACTAGGACTAGGAAACTAAAAGATGGGTTTTTGAGAAAAGATAAACAAAATTAGCTAAGATCCAACTACTTTTTACGATCATCTAACTAGGACCGGGGACAAATATAAATAATCCCCTAAGATAAATAATCTAGAATCTTATATGAAGAAAAAGATAAAAATGAGAAAAAAAAAAACCAAAACTTACCCACTAGTGGTGAGTTCCGCCGCAAATTTCTTTTTTTTTTTTTTTTTTTTTTTGTAAATCTTTTTCAATTTCCTTTAAACAAAATACTTGGATTTTAAATTAGTAAACCTAGGCCCAAAATCCAAATTGGGCTAGAATTTATTTTAAACACCCAAAATCTTTTATAAAAGCTTATTTTAAAAGCCTTTTTAGTAAATAAGAACCTTTTTAATAACCAAAACTTTTCTAAAAAATATAAATATTAACTACTAAAAATAAATCAATTTAGCAACAGTGAAAAATTGTTGCTATTCATCATAAATATGTTGCTAACTCGAGTTAGCAACAAATTGGAAACAAAAAATAGTTGTTGCTAAAAGGCTTGTTGCCGTATGATTTTAGCTACAAAATCTGAAACATTTTCGTTGCCACATCGCATCCATGAAAATATTGTTGCCATGTTGGTTGCTATATGTGGTGCATTTGTTGTCAACTCTAGTGACGAGTTATAAATGATTGTTGCTAATATCGCAACAAATTATTAATATTTTGATGCTAGAAATTAGCAACAAATTATTGACATTGGTTGCTAAAAATAGAAACAAACTTTTAATTGTTACAGAGTTACACTTTGACTAATGCACTATTCATACGACGTAGATTAACCTCATGTTTTTTGTTAGTTGTTTGATAATTTGATAAACACGTTTATGCAAACCAATAAAGAGAATGAGAGTTAGTACACTTACAATCTGAATGATATTTGCATAATGATACTAATAGAAATTAATAATAGTGTATGAAACTTCTTAACATATAAGGTGGTAGTTTGGCTAATCTTTCTTCGATGTGGGACACAAATGTGGAAAAATCTGATGTTACTTCAGTAACAAATAATAAAATAAATTGTTTCCAACGACAACAAATCAAATATCTATTTCCATATCTGTTTCTAAATGGCAACAAATTTAAAATATGATGTCATCTATCAACGATTCATAAAATTAATTGTTTCTAATGTCAACGAATGAAATATTGGTTGTCGTAATTTGTTGCTAAATGGCAACAAATTGGAAATATGATGCCATCTAGTAACAATTAGTAAAATTAATTGTTCCTAATGTCAACATAACCAAAGTTCGTTGTCGTAATTTGTTGCTAAATGGCAACAAATCGCAAATATGATGCCACCTAGCAACAAATAGTAAAATTAATTGTTTCTAATGACAACAAGCCAAATATTTGTCGTCGCAGTTTGTTGTTAAATGGCAACAAATCGAAAATATGATGCTATCTAGCAACAAATAGTAAAACAACTAGTTTCCAATAGCAACAAATCAAAAATATGTTGCTTTTATTTGTTGAAAAATCAGAGTAAAAAATGTCACTTTATAATAGGCAACAAAAAAAATATATGTTGCTATCTATCAACAATTCAAAAATTCGTTGTCATAATTTGTTTCTATAATGCTCTAACTTTTGTAGTGCGGCCTTGTAAATTATATGAATACAGATTCAAAGATCAGACTTTATAATAATATTGAACTAAAGACATAATTCAAGTGCATAATAAAATTAATAAACATTCAAACATGTTCATACAAAACACATGTAGTTCATAATAAAACTTATAAAAACATGACTTCAATCCAAAATATTTTCCTAAAAACATGATACTAAGGTTGCGAAAATAATTATTAAAGATTTACATATACACACACCTTAAAAATTAATAACTACTAGGGAGAAGAGAAAGGGTAGGCTCAAAGAGAGAGTGAGTTTAAACATGAGAAAAGAGATGTATTTCTCAAATTTGGTGTGAAGAATATGATGGGTGGAGACCCCTATTTATACTAGTTGGACAGGTAGAGTCGTACTAGGACTAGGAAACTAAAAGATGGGTTTTTGAGAAAAGATAAACAAAATTAGCTAAGATCCAACTACCTTTTACGATCATCTAACTAGGACCGGGGACAAATATAAATTATCCCCTAAGATAAATAATCTGGAATCTTATATGATGAAAAGATAAAAATGAGAAGAAAAAAAACCAAAAACTTACCCACTGGCGGTGAGTTCCGCCGCAAAATTTGTTTTTTTATTTTTTTTGTAAATCTTTTTCAATTTCCTTTAAACAAAATACTTGGATTTTAAAATTAGTAAACCTAGGCCCAAAATTCAAATTGGGCTAGAATTTATTTTAAACACCCAAATTTTTTTATAAAAGCCTATTTTAAAAGCCTTTTTAGTAATAACAACCTTTTTAATAACCAAAACTTTTCTAAAAGATATAAATATTAACTACTAAAAATACGGAGTATTACATACTAAGGGTTACTTTTTTGTAATGTTGAGGGGTTACATTTTACTAAAAGTATGAGTTACTTTTTGTAATTATAAGGGTTACTTTATACAAACACCAAACTATTTCTCAATCTCCCTCCCCTCTCTTTGATCAAACCATGGAACCACCACGCCCTCCCCATCACCACCACCACCACAACACCATTTTCTCTCTCTCTCTTGCACTTTATAAATAAATCAAAACTTAAATTAGTATTTTCCGTATCAATTATACCACAGCAATGCATTTTTAATAAAATTTATCTATATCAAATATTGATCTCTAAATTCTAATCTAATCATTGATATAAAACAAATTGAAAAGCTTCCATTGATGATACATATAATTCAACCTCACAAACAAACAGACAACAACTATCATTGAAATTCAAAATTAAAATTAAAATCTACATACTGAAGTGGAGAACAATCGGAAAAAAGTTGGAAAAGAAGTAACGAATGTTGTAAAAAGGGAGAAGTAAGAGAGGAAGATGTGAAACCATGAGAAGAATGGCGGCGGCAGCAAGGCAAGCACGATTCATGGCGGACCTAAGAATCTTGTCGTTGGAAGGGGTGTTAAATCATACCCGATGCCATTGTTAAAGCTCCATTAAAGACTATGGAAGAACCAGATGTCGGAATTCTCTGCTACATATCTTATCTCCCTGGTTTTCACGGCATTCTTAGACAAAGCTACTGAGAGAGAGGAAGCAATAAGAGGAGCGAGGAAAGAAGCGAAGATTGAGGAAGGAAGATGGAGGAGCTACAATAACGAGCGCTTCGTTTGCTTGCTTGTGACGCGCGTAGCCACACGGATTGCTTTCCGTGTGGCCTGTGTTACAGAAAACGCACTGTCTAGTGAATATTGTGATTTGTGACACTTTTAACATTCAGGTTGTGTTATTGTGTAAATGTTGTGGATAAGCCTTATCTTACAGTAATTACTTTCAGTTGTAGTTTATATAAGTTATAGCTTGTTAGGGTAATTTTATTATTTATAAGATTGTTCACCGAAACCTTTGTGTGGAACTAATTAGGGGTCTTTTAGATGATGTTTTGAATCATGGAGATGCAATTCACGATCTGATCCACATGAATTGTTGTACATTATTTATACATATTACATAAATTAAGGTTAAGGTTATACTTCCTCCGTTCTACAATAATTGCAACAATCTCATTGACACATTTTATAATAAATCGATGTCAAAAAAAGATAGATGGAGATAAATAAAAATTGGGGGATGTGTGATAGGAGAGAGATAGAGAGAAGATATTACCAAAGAAATAAACGTTGCAATTAATATGAAACTTCAAAGAAGAAAATAGTTCCAATTAGAAACGAAGGGAGGAAGTATATATCATACAAAACGCATGAATTTAACGTATTATATTTTTGACAATTTTGACGAAATCGTTGCAAAGACTTCACATAGATCGTACGAAAAAGTTTTTCGATTTTGTTTAGTATGCAGTAAATAGTTGATACTATTTCGTTATGATTACACGAAATATTTCACTCAAATTGCAAAAAATTGTTAAAATTCTGGAAAAAAATGTGACACTTACATATAGAGATGGCAATAGCCCTTTTTTTCAGACCCAGATCCGCCCCAGACCCGTTGGGTCTAGATTTTTCAGACCCAGATCCGCTGGGCCTAGCGGGTCCATGAGTCCTAGATGGGTCCTTCTTAGATTTTAGTTTTCATCACATTTTTGAATCTATGTAATTAAATTTTTTTCGCCTTAATATATATAGGTTCTACATCCATGGGTAAATCATTATCTAAACAAAATTTTTAAAAATAACTCATAAATTCTTAAAATGTTAGGACTTACAAGTCTTAGATAGAGTTACAACACTAACGAGTTCACAAAATCACAACTTAAAATACCTTAGAGTTTATGTAAATTTTTTTTAATATGTAAATGGGTCTGCGGGTCGGGCCTGACATATGTGGACCCGGACCCAGTTCACGTTCTCTGGGACCCAGACCCGACCTGAACCTGCTGGGTCTAAAAAGTCTGGACCTAGACCCTTATAAATGGGTCGGGTCCAGGACCCATTGCCATCTCTGCTTACATATGATTCAAGTTCGCGTAGGTCATGACTTTTTGTCCATTGCAGATCAAATGCGATTTTACCCAATTTATTTTGATAATTTATTCAATAAAACACAAGTTCTTGCAATTTTATGTTTCGATAGGTATTGGGGGGTGGGGAGGAGATAAGACTCTTTTAGAGATAATTGATTTTTAGCGAGAAAAATAAGCATACGTTTAGTAAAGTGAGGTTGCTACTTGAAATTGGCTAGCTTGTTGATATAAATAGTTTGTTGCTGTTGAGAAACAGTGGAATGATAAATTCCATTGTTCACATGTGAAGTCCACATTTTCCTGCATACATTTAATGCATGTCAGGTAAATTTTCCTCCCACCGCAAATTTCTTCCGCTGCATTGAAATTGTTGAATTTACAATTGTGCACAGTAGAAATTTTTTGCTTATAAATACCATCGATGTAAGAAATCAGTTTTACATCAATTGAATACAATACACTCTCTGATATATTTCTATCTATAACTTCTCTCTCTACATTTTCCTCAGAACACGTTATCAGCACGAGTTTGCTACCGAAAAAAATAAAGGTATACATCCATTCTGTTTCAAGTTCTAATTTTTTCAAGCCCAACCCTTTACTATCCAAACATGGATCAACAAAGTAACGGGATTAACATTGTTTTACACAATGTCTGTGTCTCGGGTGTTTACTTTTGGATAGAGCGAAACAATGTGCCATTCACTACCAACCCAGCGAGGGGAACTGTAAGACCACCCCGACCCAGTAACATTAACGACGGTACAAATACCCATACCTGAGAAAACCCACAAACCCCTGTTCCCAACACCAATAATAAACCTCCTATACAACCAACTGAAAATCGACCTCCACCAAGTAATAAAAGAAATATGGATGAACATGAAGGGAATAGTAGTAAATGTCACCATGCCACTAACCCAGAAAATAAGTAATTTGATAATAAAGCCACCTTCATGGAGCGCAAGGACATTTATTTTATGTTATTTCTTTTGCTCTTGAACCGCCTATATGGACGGGTTAATTTTTTTTTGAACTTGCCGCCTATGTGGACGGCCTAGTGAAGTGATAAAATTATTATCTCTTATATGTGCAAAAATGTTATATATATGCAAGAAACAAGCATTCATAATTATTATATATTATTGTCTCTAATCTTTTTATTTCTTTTTCGCATTTGTAGTTACATATATTATATCACCATTTTAACATGCATAATAGTAGACCAATTTAGTACATATAATTTTATTGCATTGTATATCTTTAATTGTAGATGAACTGCACAGTTAGGGATAACCCTCTATAAAAGCAGATTACCCGCCCCATTTTTCACCACACATATCCTTATCTTCTTCCAACTTTTTCCTCTACACTCAAACGAAAAAATTCTCTTCTTCCTCAACCTTCCGGCCACCATGTTCCACGGCGACGACAACCGTCCTCCACCTTAATCTTCTTCTTTTGAGGAGGATTTTAGGATAATCAGGCTATATTTATTCCTTATAGCCGGTTTCTTTTTCCTTCTTATGGCATTAATGATATATCTCCTCATACACAAGTAGGAGGCAAAAAATTGTTTATCTCCCCGGAAGAATGACGAAAAAATGTACATGAATATCATTCTTTTGTATTTTTCAGTGCATTTTAGGAAGTTTTTTTTTTCTTTCACTCGTTTTTTTTTCCTATTTTTGGCATTTTTTTTTTCTTCATTATTATTGTACGCTATTTTAGTATTTTTTTTGCTTTTTTTGTTTGTACTGTTTATGTATAATTATAATGATATAAATCAGGGGGAGATAATATATATGATTTATTATCATTTACTAATTTCAAATATTTACATGTTTGTAGTTAAAATGGGAGATCTAGTGAAAAGACAATTTAACATACTAGATGTATGTGGGCAAAAGTTTTTAGAATGGACAGTAGACGCCCAAATGAATTTAAATGCCCAAGGACTGGAACATACAATTAAGGGTGTGACAACCCAACAAGGTGATGCAACTACATCAGCCGCATCAGTTAAAAAGCGACTGAACAAGAAAAGGCAAAAGCCTTAGTCCTTCTCAGTCATCATTTACATGAAAGTTTAAAAACTGAATATCTCCTTGTGGATGATCCCAAAGAACTATGGGATAGCCTGAGTGAAAGATATGGGCATCACAAAAATGTGCTCCTCCCAAAGGCACATTTTGACTGGTTCAATTTGAGATTCTAGGATTTTAAAGCAGTCAGTGATTACAATTCAATATTGTTTAGAATTGTATCATTGTTGAAATACTGTGATCATCCCATCACAGAAGAGTAGATGATAGAAAATACGCTCTCCACCTTCCACGCTTCTAATATAATATTGGCAGAACAATATAGGTTCATAGCTTTCAAAAAGTACTCTGAGCTAATATCAGTACTACTTGTGGCTGAACAAAATAATGATCTTCTGCTGAAAAATCATAATCTTAAACCTACAGGGTCTTCAGCCACACATGAAATAAATGCAATAGAAAGCTCTGATCCACCTGAAGCAAACGCTATACATAGAGGTGGACGCGGTAATTACAACAGTCGTGGGAGAGGACGTGGTAATTACCGTGGCCGAGGGCGTGGACGTGGTAGAGGTCGATTTTCCCCAAGAAATAACAATTTTAAAAATTCTAATAAAAATTGGGGACAATCATCTGGAAATCAGAGGCAGTCGTCCTATGAAATGACACTTGCCACAGATGTGGCATGACTGGGCATTGGGGTCGCACATGTCGTACTGCCAAATATTTGGTAGACCTATATCAGGCTTCAATAAAGAACAAAGGGAAAAACGTTGAAGCAAATTTTGTTAATGAAGCTAATACATCCATGCCCAGCCTTGTTGTTTCAGATTTTTTTATGGATAATGCTGAAGCCGAAAACAACTTTGCAATGCATTAATATGCTTAGTTTATTTTAATTGCTTCAAAAATCATTTTCATGTATTCCTCTTTTGATTATTAATAAAATATACATTTTCCTATACTGATCTTCATATTTATTATTTATGAAGATATGGATTTACCAGAAGTTGGATCCAAAGAACAACGTCTCCTCGACAGTGGGACAACACACACCATATTGAAAAATAAAGAGTATTTTTCAAAACTTATAATATTCCAGGCAAATGTTAGCACAATATATGGGGCAGCCAAGTTAATTGAAGGCTCTGGGAAAGCCTGTATTATATTTCCAAATGGGACAAAATTGATAATCAATGACGCATTATATTCAAGTAAATCTCGAAGAAACCTTATAAGTTTCAAAGATGTACGTTAGAATGGTTACCATTTGGAAACCATGACAGTGTATCAAGAGGAATTTATATGCCTCACAGCAGAAAAATGCTGCAAGAAATACATCTATGAAAAATTGCCAGCAATTTCCTCGGGACTATATCGCATAGATATACGTCCGATTGAAATTAATATGATATCTAACCAGAAGTTAGGTAATAGAGAATTATTTACTCTATGGCATGACCGATTTGGCCATCCTGGCACAGGAATGATGCATAGAATCATTGAAAATTCAGTTGGACACTCTATAAAGAATGTCAAAATTTCTCGATCAAATGAATTATCATGCTCTGCATGCTCACTTGGCAAATTGATAATTAGACCATCTGTAAATAAGATTGCCACTGAATCTCCAATGTTTTTGGAAATAATACAGGGAGATATTTGTGGGCCTATTCACCCCGCATGCGGACCATTCCGCTATTTCATTGTATTAATTGATGCATCCACTTGATGGTCACATGTGAGCCTTTTGTCAAGTAGAAATGTTGCATTTGCAAAACTTGTGGCTCAAATAATTCGATTAAGAACTCAATTCCCAGATCATACAATAAAGAGAATAAGATTAGACAATGCTGGGGAATTTACATCCCAAACTTTTAATCACTATTGCATGTCTATTGGGATTGTTGTTGAGCACCCTGTGCCTCATGTACATACACAAAATGGTCTTGCTGAATCATTAATCAAGAGACTACAATTAATTGCAAGACCATTAATAATGAGATCAAAATTGCCCTCTACTGCTTGGGGTCATGCTATATTACATGCAGCAGCATTGATAAAATTAAGGCCGACAGCCTATCATAAATTCTCACCTTTACAATTAGTATCAGGTCGAGAACCGAATGTCTCACATTTGAATTTTTTTGGGTGCGCTGTACATGTACCTATTGCTCCTCCCCAATGTACTAAAATGGGTCCACAAAGAAGGATGGGAATATATGTTGGATTTGAATCTCCATCAATTATCAAATATTTATAGCCAACAACTGACGATTTATTTACGGCTCGATTTGCTGACTGTCATTTTAATGAGTCAATATTCCCATCCTTACGGGGAGAGAAAGTGGACCCACAAAATATAAAAACAAAAATTACATGGAACGCATCGCATATGTCGTTTCCGGACCCGAGAATAAATTCATGTGAACAAGAAGTCAAGAAAATTGTTCATTTGCAAAGTATTGCAAACCAATTGCCAGATGCATTCACAGATACTAAGAAAGTGACAAAGTCACATGTGCATGCTGAGAATGCCCCGGCACGAATTGAAATTCCTAGTGACAATATGGCCATTGAAGATGAGTCAATAGCACGTCGAAAACTTGGTAGACCACCCGGTTCTAAAGACTCAAAAACCGAGAAAAATGAAAAGGCAAGGAGAAACAACGAACGAAATTAATATAAATCCTCCAAAGGAGCATGATGAAATTCATGATGAAAACAAAAATGAAGATAAGCATGTTCCAGAAGAACATGAACATGAAAGCATAGACAACAATGAAACTTCAATTAATTATGTTTTTACAAATAAACAATGGAATCGAAAAGATGTTGTCTTGAATGAAATCTTTGCTTACTCCATAGCGGTTGAAATGACATACGATGAAAATGATATAGAAACAAATATAGTAAATGAATGTCGCCGCAGAAAATATTGGCCAAAATGGAAAGAAGCAATTCAAGCATAATTGAAATCACTTGAAAAACGTGAGGTATTCGGACAAATAACCCAAATACCAAAAGGTGTAAAACCAGTTGGGTATAAATGGGTATTCGTGAGAAAACGAAATGAGAAAAATGAAGTTACTAGATATAAGGCAAGGCTAGTAGCCCAAGGTTTCTCTCAAAAGCCAAAGATTGATTATGATGAGACATATTCTCCAGTAGTTGATGCAACTACACTAAGATTTCTGATAAGCTTATCAGTTTCGAAAGGATTGCAAATGAGGTTAATGGATGTAGTGACTGCATACTTATATGGGTCACTTAATACAGATATTTATATGAAAGTTTCTGATGGACTAAAAATACGAGAAAATCACATGAACACTCCTAGTGGAGTATTTGACAATTTCATCCCATGAAAGATGAATATGCGAATCACGAAATAACTCTAATCCATTCTTTAGATCGCCTCGCATAACACACTCTAATCTGTCATCTCCATAAAACTCACCCGGCGCCTAAAACCCCTCTTTCTGACTTTTTCTCCAAGTTTCTCTCTCCTCAAAACCGCACTCACTTTGTTACATTTGTGGAACATTCAACACTAATATTAATTTCCTTTTCTCTTCACACCTTCGCAAGCTAGGGATTGCGATTTCTACAGGTTTTACAATCTCCAACCTCAATTTCTTTTTATATTCGTTGTACTTTTATAGTAAATTTTTATGCGAATGCAACGTATGTTATACACTTTTTCATTTTTGTTTGTGAAAAAATCGATTGATTTTGCTGTTTCTGAATTTGTTGCTGTGATAATATTATGCCTAAATGATGTCGGAATTAGGTCTGAATTGTTATCATTTTTTCCTGAAAATGTGTGAGTTTGCTTCGATGATCGTGTTTCTTTTTGTATTTCCGAATTTATTTCTGTTAAATTACGATGATAAGTTTGTATATTAGTGCAACTCTTAGTGTTAGCTGCGAGAGAGTTTGGTTTCGAGCTCAAAATTTTGGTTCAGAGATGGTAATTTCGTGGTTCTTGTATACGTATTTTTATTTTGTGTGGTTTATCGCGAAAATATATTTGTTGAGTAAATTGATGATATAATGTTGTGGAAATCAGTTAAAATGTCTGTATAAGACCTGTTGTGTAACTTTGGAAGAGTTTTCGAAGCTACTCAAGAGTTGCATTATAAAATCTGCAGCTTAGTTGTTGTTTTTGTCCCGAGATTAGGTATTACGAAGTTCTATAATAGGATTTCTTCATGCCATGTTTGCCTGTATTAGATCAGAGAGGAGATTCAAGTTTCTTAGATGACTGGTTTCCTAATGCATGGAGTTGGAGTTTTGGTATTTAAGGATGTACTGTTGGAATTCCGTGGAAGCAAGTGACTTATTAGCGGATTATAGATGAGTTCTTGAGATAGTTAGTTTTCTGCACTTCGTTCTATGTTTAAGAGTAGTTGTGTATGCTTCCCCTTACATATGTAATTTGTACGACTTTTATATTTATCCGGCAATTCGGGTTTCAGAATCTCTTGTGCCTCCAACCTTTTTTTCAATTCCTTAGGAATGACTCCATTCTGATGGTTTAAGTACTTGCTCAAATAGACAATATTTGATTTTGTAATTTTTCTTCAGAGTGGTATTCTCTATTGTTGCACGATTGGAGGGAATTTCATCATTCATGGGTATCAACATAGTTGTGATCTGGAGAGAGATATAGCTTAGTTTTAAGTTTACAACGCTAAGGGCTAATAGTTGGTCATGGCTACAAGAGCAATCTTGCGTCGGAGGAGAGCCCTTGTCAGTGCATGGACTCAATCCAATGCCTCATTCCGTTGTTTTTCAAGTTTTGAGCATGGGCAGTCTTCTTCTGCTCCTCGCTCAGGGGATCCAAGTTGGGCCGTCGCTCTTCCTTCCGTGGATTCTGATTCGAGGAAAGAGAGAGAATCATTTTCAATAACCAAGGACAAGTTACAACTTTTCTCTTCTGTGGGGCTTTTACGTAATAGCTTGGGAAATCCAGCTCTCAGATCAGCTGATGTGCGCCTATACTACGGATCTTCTATAGGAGCGACTTGGCTGTCTCAGTCCTTGCGCAGCTACTCTTCAACAGCAACAGCTGGTCAACCAGAGTACCGTGGAGGTAGTGACAAAAATGAAGAGAAGGTTGCTGCTCAATCAAAGGAAGCTTCACCTGAAGATTGTGATCAAGCTGTTGAAGGCCTCAGTTCAGCTAAAGCTAAAGCCAAAGCTAAGCAAATGCAAGAAGCTCAAAAGAGTGAGAAATCAGTCCTGCAAAGAATCTGGGCTAAACTTCTAGGTATAGGGCCTGCCTTGAGGGTTGTTGCTTCAATGAGCAGGTAAATTTTTAATCATCTATTAGACAGTTTTTTTTTTCCGGGATGCTCACTAATATTGGTTTATTTTTCATAAATTGTAGAGGGGACTGGGTTATTAAGCTTCGGCATTGGAAGGATGAATTTAAATCTACGATGCAGCACTATTGGTTGGGCACAAAATTACTCTGGGCTGATGTTAGAATAAGCTCGAGGCTGCTTTTGAAGCTTGCTGGTGGCAAGAGTCTATCAAGGAGGGAGAGACAACAACTCACCCGCACTACAGCTGACATCTTCAGGCTAGTTCCAGTTGCAGTTTTCATTATTGTCCCATTCATGGAGTTCTTGCTGCCAGTATTCCTGAAATTATTTCCAAACATGCTGCCATCAACTTTTCAAGACAAGATGAAGGAACAGGTAATGTCATGGTGACCTTTGCAAGTAATATCTGTGCATATTTGCAGTCTCATTGGTTTCTCTGTGTATCTTGCGTTCTGTAGTTTGTATCTTTGTTTTATTGAGGTATTGTGACGGAAGTAGGATATGCACTACAGTAATAATTATCTTTAGTTAGTGAATCAGAAATCAGAATGTCAAGTAATTTCAATAAAAAAATTAATACTCAGATATGTGTTACTTGCTTTCATAGTTTTAATTTCTGTCATGTAAATTTAGAGTAATTGAAGTCAAGAAATCACTTGTACTCTGCATTAGCTCAAAACTTGCTTATTTTGTGTGATATATTGCCATATTATGTTTTTTTGGGGATTAACCTCTTATATTGAAGCTCCTATGATGCTAGCTTACTGAGCCTATTGGTTGCTTGTTACTCTTTACTGGAATTGCTTTCCTTATATCTTGTTTATGTTATTGTTGCCACATGTTAATTGTAATTTTCTCCGAGGATCATACTATAGCATGAACAATGCTTGGTAATGAAGAATCAAGGTTGGCCTAGTTGGTTGGAGGCCCTCCTTCTACCCTATGAGAGGGGTTCGATTCTTATCCCTTGTAAAGTGGGATCCCCAAATACCCCCGTACTTGCAAGGGATCTTCATCTTACCTTAAAATTAAAAATAAAAAATAAAAAAATGAAGAAAATGCAGGGAACTGAGTCTAGAACTATGCAGGAATTTTTGATGTTTTGCTCATAGATGAAGCTTTGCTCTAGTGAGCATCATTTATATTTGTGCTTACTATACTTGTTGCAGTTTTTAAAATGGTGAGTATGCTATCCTCTTTGTACCATGAAACTTGCTTACTGAAACATAGGAGAATATTCAATATGATGCTTATATCTTGTATCTCTATAAAAACTGATGGACTAATAGCAGCTGTCAGGTCTTGGAATCGAAAAATTGCAGATTATCCTATTTAGAGGCCCAAATATACAGTCTAAAGGTTTTCAGTAACATGTCAAAACATCTCCTACTCAATTTACTACATATAGTATCAGAACTTTTCAACACTGTTTGTCACTTAATCTTTTGCTGTCACAAAAAGTAGTCTATTTAGATTTTAGACTGGTGATTGACCCTTTCTTTGTCCAACCACAATTGGTTTGTAGTTATCCTATAGACCTAAATCGTTTAAGAAGCTAATTTATTTGAAGGCTGAAAAATATATTATGGGATAAGAAAATAGCTGTCAAGAAATGGCAAAATGCTATGCTTGCTTGTACATATTAGTACTAGCAGCCAGAGGCAATGAAATAAATTCTAAGGTGAGATATTGTAACTTTGAATTTATCAAACTTTACACCTCTGAAAGATACTCATCTATTTCTTAAACATTGCCTTTTGCTAATGGTTACTCATGTGACTATTACAATTTAGAATGAAGAACTGAAATATGTCATAGTGTTGCTTAGTACAGAAAAGTTCTACTTTGAAATTTAAATTGCATTTTCTTATTTCTTTTACTTAACTCTATGCTGTGTGTGAACTGCAGAAAATTTCCCTTTTTTTTTTGTGGAGTATTATGACTTATGAGCTGCAAGTGGTTCTTGTAGTCACTAGTCATACTTTTGTGTTACAACATAATGCAAATTAAAAAAATTCAACAAGATGTTTACATAATTTGTTTCTTGCAATTCTATCTTCCATCTCTCTGAAGAAAGCTTGCTATTCTTGTTATTCAAAGGTATGACATGCCTTATACGACCTCATTTATACCCGAGATCATGCTATAAACATAAGGTATTTTGCTAGTTATTACGCGATAAACCCCATTTATTATATTGGTAGATGGGTAGAAAGTTAATATGAAAGAATTTTATTTTATTTTCAAGTTTCTTGATAGGCCATTTGCGTTTTTCATAGAAATTTTTATATGAAAAACAATGGTCACTCCAATTATAGTCCTTTCTAGGATGTAATTATATCATTTCTCACCATCCCTACTGTGTACGATATTGATTGGGATCTTGATATGGAGCTGAAGTTGCTAACTATGATGAATGCCATAATCATGGATGATATAATGCTGGAAATAGCTCAAATTCTATCACTGTTCAATTGGAATTAGTAAAAGCAATAGCACTCCAAACATTTAAGATGTTGATGTGACAGAGTCGAATGACTTATCCCTCTGAGGCACAGCCATACATAATTAGGAATCACAATAAGTAAGGGTGATGTAGCGAAATTGATCGCAAAAGAAATCAATCATCCCACATTAAATTTATTTTTTGGGGAGGTTCGAGTGATATTTAAGAAGTTTTGAGCAACAGTCCAACTAGTAGGGATTGTTGGAGTGAACCATTATATGCTCAAGCAGGATCTAAGCGTTGACTAGGTGCATCCTATAGTAAGAGGAGTAGTTATGAACCCTCATGGACCAGATCCAACTAGTGGAGACTGGAGATTGTTGGAGTAAACCAGTATATGATGGATGGAGCTGGATCTAAGCGTTGACTAAGTGCATCCTATAGTAAGAGGAGTAGTTATGAACCTCTGTGGACCAGATCGTTACCAAAGAATAGAGACTACGAAAAAATCCCAAAGATTGGCATTTCATTGTTGTTAGTTTATATGTATATGGTTACACTTATTTACATTCTCGATGTGCCTACGATGTAGCGCCGGGTAGGCTGTCAGATAGTGTATATCAGCTATTTGGTCTCTACCTAAACTGATGATAAAAGTGGGATTACATGTTATGGCCTTGTTAAGAATGATGCTTCCATTCTTTTTATTCTTCTTTTTTATCTCTTTGATTATTCAATTCACATTCTTAAACGAAATCGAGCTCTCATTCTTTGTAACTTTCATATAGGAGGATCTGAAAAGGAGGCTAAATGCAAGAATAGAGTATGCCAAGTTTCTTCAGGAGACAGTGAAAGAAATGGCCAAGGAAGTCCAGAATTCTCGTAGTGGAGAGATCAAACAGACAGCAGAAGATCTTGATGAATTTATGAATAACGTAAATCATTTTTCCATATCTTAGATATACGTCTTCAGATCTACTTTTAGTTTCACACTTTCACTAATTGGACCACTAAATTAACAGGTTAGGAGGGGTGAAGATGTCTCCAATGAAGAAATTTTGGGTTTTGCTAAGTTGTTTAATGATGAGTTGACTCTTGACAACATTAGCAGGTTGGTGGAGTTTCTTTTATCGCTGGAAAATGTATTGTCTGTTTGTTTATTGATTCTAGGTGGTCTGGCTTCCTCATATCTTTGTCTCTGTGATGTGTATGTCTTTGGTACAGGCCTCGATTGGTAAATATGTGCAAATATATGGGCATCATGCCATTTGGGACAGATGCATATTTACGATTTATGCTTCGAGACAAGCTTCGAAAGTAAGAAGTTTTACTAATTCATTATCATTATATATGTTTGTGAAGATAATCTAGGTAATGCAGTACTGTTGCTAATTGTGTTGAGTTTTAACATAACATGTTTGTGCAACTCTTGGAAACATTGTTATTTATCTGCTGTATGTAATTTCTGAATTCTAACCATAAGGTATGATGGCAATGGCCGTTCATGAAACATTCTGCATATGAGTAGCTTTAGAAATTCAGTGTTAACTAAGATTGTAGAGTATTGCCATTAAAATTCCTTCAGCGACATACTACTGATGATTTGTCTTAAAATCTCAGATGCAAAATATAGTACATGATTGGTGCCAAAGAGTTGTACCATAATACGAGAATAGGGGAGGTGGGAGCTGAAGCTCTGCTAACACTTGATTTTGGGAATATATATGCTCCATGTTCATCAAAACTGCCCTGGTTGATAAAAAAGAAATGTTCACTGTTCTTTGGCTTTGAGCTTTGATAGACTAGTGTAAATGGCTTAATTCTATGAGCTTCTTAGTTATTTTGATGGGAAATCACATATGAGGGGTATACATGGAAACAGTGGATATATTAAGCACGTATGAGGGCGCTTGGGAAAAAGCGTCTTTAAGGATATTGGGTAAAGTTGATGTTGATATATCATGTATCAGTGAAGTTGTGCATCAATTATGTACGGAGTGTGTTATGAATTGGATATAGGGAAGGGGTAATATGGTAAATACAAATAATATAGTCTAGCTTGGAGAGAAAGAAAGTGAGTTAGCTCTATGAATATAGGAGATTAGTGAGAGGAAAAGGCATGAAGAAAATATTGAGAGTTTATTTTAGTGTTTAGCTTGGGAGTGTCAAGTCACTCAAAATCATCTTCATCTTTCATTTACTGTCCAAATATCCGGTTTATTACAGAGTGTTTATTGAGTAATACTCCCTCCGTCCCATAATAAAGTACCCACATCTCCCCAAAAGCTTGTCCCAATTAAAATTCCCATCTCTCCACTTGCGTGGGGCCCCCTTTGGGTCCACACTTTTATTCACTAGAACTAATAGCAATATTTTTAAAAGTCAATAACAATTATATTTTCATATAAAAAAATCTCAAAGGGCTTACCTTAAACTTCTACCTTAATGTGTGTATTAGAGAAATGGGTACTTTCATGGACAGAGGAAGTATATGTATAGACACTGCATTTTGAACTTCCAAAAGTAGAAATTAGGACGGTTGTCGTGAGATGGGAGGAGCTTTATGAAGATTGAATAAGCAATTTCTGCTTTGAGCTGCTTAAATCATTGATCCAAAACTTACTAGTAAAGTAAAAGTATTTATTTATTTGAGGTCCTTCATTGCTGTATTGTGCCTAAATCAATAAGCCCCATGGCTTTCAGCTTCAACGTCCTACCTCTCTCAATAGGAGAAAAAAAGAAGGGGGTAAAAAGAATTCAAAATTGAATTAGGGGGATGTCACGAACGTTGCCTATAAATCAAATCTTGGCATATGTAATCTACAACATTATTTTTATCGCAGATATATGGTTGATGATTTATTAGTGCTGCTGTCATTAGACTCCGGGCCGTGTTAATTGTGTTATTGTCATATCTTGAATCCATATGGTAAACTCTTAGATTGCTGATCTGTTAAACTTGTCCCATTAAACATGAATACATGATCATTGGACTCATATTTATTTAGTTGATCACATAATGCCTATGCTGTAACTATCTAACTTGTGTACAATGGCTTGGTTGTTTATTATAAACTCATCGTCAATGCTAAGTGATTGAACATATTCAATGTGCAATAATTGAGTTGTTCATCATGGTAGTGAGACCCTAACTATTTTCTTTTGGTAGGATTAAAGAGGATGACAGGATGATTCAAGCCGAAGGTATTGAGTCACTTTCAGAGGCAGAGCTTCGTCAAGCATGTAGAGATAGAGGTTTGCTTGGCTTACTTTCTGTTGAAGAAATGCGTCAACAGGTTTGCCCATAACTCTTCACCGTTTTCTTTCTAATGTTAACTGGTTGATGCAGTCCCGATGACGATATGAGTTTTTAACCATTATTGGTGGCTGCAGTGGCTTTACTTTTTCCTATCTCGTGTGGCATGTAATGTGTTCATTAAGTCACACAGATTGCTAAATATCTTTTTCAATTTAATATATGATTGTCAATTGAATATCGATGATGTGTTCTTCTTTGCTTTCTCTAGTACTTGGTTTTGGTCTGTGCATTCATCAAGTTGTCATGTCTGTGCAGCTGCGCGATTGGTTGGACTTATCGCTCAATCATTCTGTTCCATCATCTCTTCTAATTCTTTCCAGGTAATCAATGTTTGTTTTATAATTCTTTTTTCCCTTTGTTATTGGGATTTCTTTTCTTATCAAAATAATGCTTGCTGCTACTTGGTAACTTGATTCACTATTTTGGACTTTTTTTTGGCAGAGCCTTCAATGTGTCTGGAAAAATCAAGCCTGAGGAAGCTGTGGAGGCTGCACTTTCCTCGTTGCCAGATGAGGTTGTTGATACCGTCGGGGCAACTTCTTTGCCTTCTGAAGATACAGTTTCAGAAAGGAGGAGAAAGTTAGAGTTCCTTGAAATGCAGGAAGAAATGATCAAGGTGTTAATCTCTTTCCCACCTTTTGGACATGTTAGGTCTCATATTGTAAAAGGAATTGTGACTACTGACTGTTCTTTCCTCTTTCTAAACTTCTGAACACCATGTAAGGTTGTGCTTTGGCTAAAACTTAATTTCATTTGTTTGAGGAAAGTATTTCATATCTGTGTCTACTGCTTTTTCTCATGTTTAAGTGTTAGTTTCAAACCTTAACTACACTCATGTTCTAACCTCCTAACTTGTAGGAAGAGGAGGAGAAACAGAAAGCAGAAGAAGAAAAGGCCAAATTGAAGGAGTCTACTGTTAGCGAAAAGGATTTGGCCTTGGAAGAGATGGTGGATCCAACTACCAGGGAGGCACAAGAACGCGCAAAGGCTGCATTATCAGATAAAGATGATCAGCTTTGTGAGCTTAGTCGAGCATTGGCTGTTTTAGCTTCTGCATCTGTAAGATCTATATTGTGATACATGTTTCTAGAATTGGATTCCATTATGTATTTTTTGTTACTAATCTTGACTACTCTTTATTTAATTTACTTTAGTCAGTGAGCAGAGAACGAGAAGAATTCCTGAGACTTGTTAATAAGGAGGTTAGTAGAAACATGGAAATTACCATGGCATCAGGGCAACATTGTTATTACTTGAACAAGTATTTTCACCATTTCATGAGGACGAAAAATTTATATTTCTGATTCTATGTTCCAGATAGAGTTATACAATACTATGGTGGATAAGGAGGGGAAAGAAGCTGAAGCTGAGAAGGCATACAAAGCTGCTCGGGAGGTTCAAGAGGAGGAGTCAGATACTGCTGGAGTTTCTTCAGCCCTTATAGATAAGGTAATATAGGGTCAGTCTTTTTTCTTTTTTTTTTTGATCCAGATTCTCATAATTTTGCTGATATAAATTCATTGGGTGATGCTTCTTTGTGTATACCTGTTAAATTGCTTCTGTTTTTTCTATTTAATGTACCAGGTGGATGCAATGCTTCAAAAACTTGAGAAAGAAATTGATGATGTGGACGCTAAAATTGGTGATCGTTGGCGGTTGCTAGACAGGTATGCTGTTAAGATTAGTATCTGTTTGGTTAGAAGCTTTAGTTATTAGCCTGTAGAGATTTTGGTGAGGATATTATTTTATTTTGAGTGGACTAAGCTGCAGTTGTTGAAATGTTATTGTCATGTAGCTGGAATCAAAATGTTCAGCAGATCTTGTATACAAAAACAGTATTTGTATACAATGGGTTTGGTTACCCCATATTTTTATAAATGTCATGCTAAAATTGCAAGTATATCACCCCTAGGCGAAATTAACTTCTATGACATTATGATATTTGAGATGATCTGTGGCAATTTTGGGGTGACTATAATCTGTTGTATAAAAGTGTTTGGACTCTTAACTATGAAAAATAACAAGCCCACAAGGATAAAATTTCTAAACTGTGGACTTGTACCTTGTCTATATCGAGGAATCACACCCCCTAACCCTGCAGCCTGCAGGCAAGAAATCCAGGAAATTAGTAACTGCAATGCCCATGTGTATACCTTGCCAAAATTATTGAACTTGGAAGTGGATAGGGTACGCTGTTGTTTTTTGCCAAGCAAAGTCCGCGCGTTGTTCTTTTGGATATATTTTTTTAGTATGGTTGTCATTGAAGTTTCTGAAATGTTGAGTCAGAAAACCATCATTATTGATTTATTTCTGAGGGGGGAATATGTAAATGCTCTGATAAATTAAGGATGTGTTTTCTTTTGCATGTTTTAATCTGTTGCGCAATAATTTATGCTCTCCTTTCTTTTGTATAAGCTAGCTCCTGTAGTATGTGACTATTAGATCTAATACGGTATGCCGGTATATGACAACCAGTGCTGACAACTGACATATCTCTGACGTTTAGGGATTACGATGGGAAGGTGACTCCAGAAGAAGTGGCTTCCGCAGCTGCATATCTAAAAAACACATTGGACAAAGATGGTATCCAAGAGCTCATCACAAAGCTCTCAAAAGACAGAGGTAGTTTGTTATATCCCTTCCATTCCTAGATAATAGGCCACATTTCTTATATCTATCTTAATATTTAATACTTCCTAATAATAGCCTAATAGGTCATTCTCTCAACTTAATGGGTTATATTTTGAAGTTTGAACTTTCCAACATTACCCTTAATAATGAACTTGGCATTCCATTGAAAGACAATATTGGGAGAATCAGAGACGTGGCAAACCTTTCACTCTGATTGGATAAATGACCATCCCTGCACAAGAACAATTTTTCCCAAATTATCGTTTACCAATGAGTAACCTTTAATACAATCACTTAAACTAGCGTATCATCCCTCATATGATATGATGGAGATTGGAGATGTAAAAATGTAAGCATGATGATGATTACTTACAAATGACCTTCAATCAAATGTGCCTTAGCATTTAGGGATAGAGAGAGAACTATTTTTTCTATATATGCTGGCAATGGTGTTTCCTTTCCTACCATGAAATCTTATTTTTATTCTCTTTTTGGGGGAGGGAGGAAATGTTTTCCTTCTATCAGAAAATGAGAGTTCTGACTTCTCTGATCCCTTAAAACTAACAGTTATTATTTACCATGGCTAGCATTTTTATCTTTTTGCTGTTGCTTATACTTTGCAATTGTTTTTACCAGATGGAAAGATACTCGTTGAAGACATTGTTAGGCTAGCCAGTCCAAAGGACAGTGAGGAAGCTGAATCTGAAAGATGAATTGGTTCATCCACCTTCTAGATTCCTTAGAGGCCATTTTGAGGTCGTTGTCTGACCTGGTCATGACTTGGATACTGGCATTAATACGCAATTTTCAGGGAAAGAATGTTCGAGTTGGTGACAATGGTGCCTAAATTTTTTGCTTGGGCCACCACCTCTTTTGTCATAATTCATTTACCTTGTAGTACATTACTAAAGATCATAATTTGCCAATACTGTGCATATAGATTACAAAGGAAATGTCATGTGCATACAGCATATGTTCAAATATGCGTTTATACTCGTAGGAAATCGCATGTAAGAAAATTTATTATTGATGCGTATTGAGTGATAAGTGGGACGTCATATCCTACCCGTGGATATGATTTCCGTTTTCTCTACATTGGCAGGCATAAATTGCTGGTTTGCGGAATGTCATGCAGTATATGAATGCAAATTTCTGTCTTGCATAGCTACAAAATATCCCAACATTAAATCATGTGCTCAGGTTCACCTAATTATCGGTACCCTCAAATCTGATATAAGACCGCTTTACCATAATATATGGACTATGGTAAGATGAGGGTAAGTCGTTGCCTTAAAGGGGTCAATATTACTTTAAAGTGTAAGGTGACTCATTCTCTAAAATTGACCTTTTATCTCACAACTTACAAGGTAACCCTTTTCGGGTAAAGTGAGGTGGTTTTACTATAATTTTATTGTAAGGCAGTGTTACACAAGACTTATTATCGGTATATCCTAGTAATCGACTTTATAATAGAAGTTGCAAATAAACTTGGGAACTAGACGTCTTTTATTTTGTACAAAAGTCGTTGGTCCATATAATGTAATTAATAAATTGCTTGCAATAGGCTGTCATTTTCAACTCTTTGCATTTTTGGATAGATATATGTGTGTGTAGATAGAAAAAAATTGTTTTGACAATCCTTAACTTTAAAGAATCAAAGACAGCTGAAATCATTTTTTTAAAGGGAACAAGAAGATTATCATTAATAAATCGTCATACAACATCTACAACAAGAATAGCCCTTATGTACAAGATAATCTAAAGCATCAATTTGGAATTCTTCATGCAATTTACAAATAAAATCTCTTCGAAACTGCATTTTTGATATGGTGATATTCCAACCATAAACGAAATATGATGACTCAACATCTTTTATGCCATGCCTGATGTTATAGTAAAATGAAATTGAACCTTCATCTAGATATTTTTTATCTTCAACCAATAAGTACGATTCCCTACATTCTTCAAACTTCAAAGGTAACCAGAAGAACAAGACTCTCGTGGCGAGAGTAGATAGAACCATCATCTTGATGGGGACAACGTTCACTAGGAGAAGGGACAACCCTCATAATAGGAGGAAAAAAATATTAAAAGTAAATTATAACCTAATAAAACTAACAATAAAGCGAAGAAAATACACAAAATTCAGGGCTTACCACTGGTGTAACAATCGGCACAAGCCCTACAAGAACATCAATGGCTATGGTTTGGAAGAGATAAAGGGATGGGGCTACCTGAAATCGATTCTAAATACACGGGATATGTTATGTTTCAAATTGCTTAGTTTGCTCGCAATAGGATTTTATTATGTTCCTGATATTCCTTTCTTAAATGGCTATTTTACAGCTTCGCAAAGAACAGCCTTTTATCGCCCCGCCACCCTCCCGCACGTCACCGACCCCCTGCCTCCTTCCCCCTCTCCCCACGCAACTCTCTCTCTCTTCCCCTTCCAAGGTCTACCCCCAAACACACCAACCAGTCCCAACCATCACCAACCACCCCCAAACACACCACCAACCATCCTCAAAACACCACCATCCACCCCGAAACGCCCCTAATTACCCCACCCATCCACAACAAGCCCGAAATCCACCAACACCACCTCCAAAACCCATGCCCAAACCCACCAACACCATCCTCACCCACCCAAACCCATGTCCATACCCCTCACAAAGCCACGCCTAAACCCACCAACACCATCACGATTACCACGCAGCCACTGTTGCACCACATTGCTACCAGAACCTCATTCCCCGCCCACCATCTCCCCCCCAAAAAAAATCGGAATTTTCAAACAAGCAAAATTCTAAAGACATTGAACCAGGGGTGTTTAATTTCTAAATCAGGATCAAAATCAGCAGCAAAAAAATACCAACATAGTGAAAAAGTTGAAGGCTTTAAAGTGGATTCATTTAAAATGAGAGAATACATTACAAAATTGACCAATTCTGGATCAAAACTGTCCAAATCAAGATCAAAATCAGCAACAAAAAAAATACCAACATAGACGAACCGCTGCCACAACGGTGGTGTTGATGATGACAAGAAGACAATCTGGATATGAGCAGAGGAAGATGAAGCGATAACGCTTCGTGGTTGATGGCTAGTTGGTTGGCGCAGCTACGATGGCGGTGGTGCTTGGTTGGCGCAGCGAAGATGGCGGTGACGCGAACTTAGGCTCTGTTCTTTTGGACTGAATAAATGGAAATTCGGTTCGGTTCGGATCGATCGATCCGGTTCGATCGATCGGTTCGGTTGAGTTCGATCAGATCGGTTCGGTTCGGTTCGGACTTATTCGGTTGGGTTCGAGATCGATCGGTTCGGACTACAACTTATTGATTTTTTTTTATTTATTATTATTATTATTATTATTATTATTATTATTATTATCATCATCATCATTATTATTGTTATTAATAATATTATTATTACTATTATTACTATTATTATTATATTCTTATTATTATTCTTATTATTATTATTATTATTATTATTATTATTATTATTATTGTTATTGTTATTGTTATTATTATTATTATTATTATTATTATTATTATTATTATTATTATGATTGTTATTATTATTATTATTATTATTATTATTATTATTACTATTATTATTATTACTATTATTAATTTTATTATATTCTTATTATTCTTATTATTATTATTTTTATTATTATTGTTATTTTATTATTCTTCTTATTATTATTATTATATTATTATTATTATTATTATTTTTGTCAATGTCACTTTTAAACTTTTTGGAGGGTATTTGTTAACCCATTGAATATAAAAAAAGGGAGCGAGACAAGTGATAAAAAGAGTATTTTTGGTGAAAGAAGCGAAAGATAGAAAAGTAATACTGCCTCCGATTTATTTTGTTGTTCCTATTTTGAATAATTTTGTGAGAGAAAATTGGTTAAAGTAGGGAGAACTTTCGAAAACGGAGGGAGTATTACTTTATGGTGGGTGAAGAACTCCAAATAAATAAGTTTAAACAATGTAGCAATTAAAAAAAAAGAACATTTAAGGGAAATGTAGCAATTAAAAGAAACAAAAGGAGTATTCTAAATTTCCTAATAATCTTCTTCCATACGATCTCCAACCTCGTCATTTTCTTCCACCTCATCTTCATTATTATCTTCACCATCAGCTTCATGTGCATCATTCAGTTTAATATTATTACTTCATATTCATTATTATTCTTCTTGTTATTATTAATATTACTCAATTCATAAGAATATTATTATTATTATAGCGTAAAAAAAAAATTTATTATTATGCATATTATTAGTATTAGTATTAATATTATTATTATTATCATTATCATTATCATTAATAATATTAATTATTATCATTATCAATGATGATAAAAATATTATTCTACTTGTAATTATTAATAATACTCAATTCGAGATCGGTTCGGTTCGATTCGGATCGAGCTCGGTTCAGTTCGGACCATTGATTCGGTTCGATTCGAGACTTATTCATTTCGAGATCGATCGGTTCGGTTCGATCAGATCGATCGATTCGATTCAGACTTATTCAGTCCAAAAGAACAGAGCCTTAGTGAGAGAGGAGGAAAGAGGAAAGACGGTGGGAGGATGAGAGAGCAAAGAGAAAGGATGAAGACTGAGTTGCCGGTGAGATGAAGACGGTGGGTCTGGGAGGGAAGAGGAGGGGGTTGTGGGTGTTTCGGGGTGGCAGGGGGGGGGGTTGGGGTTGTGAGGTGGCAGGGCCGGGGTGGCAAGGGGAGGGGGAAGAGGATTTGGTGGCAGGGGAGAAGAGAGAAAGACTGAAAAAGGAGGAAGGAGGGGAGGTTTAATTTTTTTTTACAGGCTAAGCAGGTCACCCTTCTACTTGGATCATTAATGTAAAACACCCCCAAAGTTGGGACTGGTGTGGAATAATCGAAAGTTGGAATGTAATATGGAAGGGTGACCATAGTTGGGCCTGCTCTTGTCAATTTTTCCTATATTTAATTCTTCTCATATGGCTACTATATTTTTGCAATGTTTTATGGGTTTTTCCTCCACCTGACTCATTAAAGTTCAACTCTGATAGCTCCACTACCCTCAATGCGACAACCACTGGATTTTCCATTCGGGATAGCTTGCGTAAAGTTGTTCTTGTCCGAGTCAATAACCTAGGTCTTAATTCTCCCATTATGGTTAAAGATTGGACCCTTTGCAATCCCCCCGCTCGACAATTGTGTCTCCATACTCAAGTTACTGAGGACGATTGTGAAGTTGTTAGTGACAATTTTTCTTTCAACTTAACAATGTCCATGGATGGTCCACTCTTATTAACGATATCGAACATTCACCATTTTTTGAGTAATTCATCTATTTTGAGAGGTCAATTGAGTAGTTGACCAATCTAAACTCGCTTACACGACCTATTATGACCATTAAGTATCTTGCAGGTCCATTTCAATAATTTTATATTCCCTAGTTTTTGTGATGGTATAGTGAATTCCCTTGAGATTCCTATTTACCTTGGTCACTAATTTAAAGAACTCATAAACCTTCAAAGTTATTTTTATATTCAATAAAGAAAATCAAAGTAACATGATAAATTTAAAGAAGTTCTAATTATTTCACGTCAAAACATCAAATGGAATTACAAAAAAATCACAATGTTCACAAAACATTTAGGGGCGATAATCACTTATGACATGCGTGCAAAGCTTATTAATTTCGTTTTCTCTAAAGAATTTATGTTTCCCTACTTTATAAACTTTTGTTATCCTCGAACAATACTCATCCCTACTTTATAACTTTTAGTGATCGAGAGAGTTCGAGCTCGAAAAAGTTTCTTAAAATTATTATTCAAGCTTGGCTTGTTGAGAATTTGGCTTGTTTGAGCTTTGTTGACGAACATGCTCATTCAAAATTTTAATACACAATCAAGCTGAAATCAAGTTTCATCTAATAAATGAGCCTGAATTCTAATCCATTATTTATTAGACTAGTGCTTTTGTCAATCTTTATATAAAAAAGAAAGTTAATAACTAATTTTGTAACCATAAACTAATTTGACATAATAGGTTCTATTTTTAAAAGTTTTGATTTTTTGTTATGTAAAAAATGTACAAAGGTACTTGGGGAAATTTTATAAGTTTTATAAAATATTGAGTTTGAATCACTTGTGTTTGGTTAGGAAACAGTCTAGGAATGAACTTAGACAAGTTGTTAACGACCCATTATTGAGTCAAGCACGAAGTTGATCGAGCTTGACTCATTTACAGCCCGTTCGAAATCACTGAGAGTTTATAGTTTTTGATTTTATGATGTAAAAGTCATTTGATATAAAAGGTATAATGAACTTAAAATTAATCACACATAAACTAAACATGTCAATTTTGAAAACAAACATGTAAAAGTCAATTTTGAAAAATAGTCACAAACATTTATTGGCTTCGATATTTTTGTTATTAGTTCTCAAACAAGCTGGAAACAGAAAAAAAAAAAAATGATAACGAAGGAGACATGAGGGCCAATTTAACATTACTGTAAGATTTCAGTTTTTGATTTTATTAATATAAAAGGCATATGATATAAGCAGTATAATAAACTTAAAATTTGTCATACTTATATTAAACATGTCAATTTTGCAAAATGACAACTAGAAACTATTTTTTTTGGTTTCTATAATTTTGTTTTTGGTTTTTAAAAAAACTGAAAACTGGAGCCAAAAAACGATAACGAACGAGCCTTTAGTTATCGAGTTATAATTTTTTGTTTAAGCTTGAATATTAAGTTAACTGACGAGCTTTGACCAACCCTATTTGCGAGTGTATCAACTCAATTGCAGCCCTAATCTTTTATACATTCTAATAAATTCATAAGATGTTAACCTAACATTTTAAGTTATTAAATAAGTTTAAGTAAATTCCAACAAGTCCATATAAGTTTCAGATAGTTAAGGCAAGTTCAAATAAGTTATAGTAAGTTCAAATAAATTAAATCAAACGCATTATCTTTGTACATATCATCCCATAATAAAACCGAAAAGTGTTCTTCCCTAAACACAAATGAAAAAGTTTTAATTTTTTTCCAACTTACTCAGTTAAAAGTAGAGCTGGTAAAAGGTGACACGATACGATACAACACAAACCGGTTGCTAAAAAATAGGTTAGTATTGAGGATTTTCCCCCGTGTAATTAAACGAATCAACAATCGACACCACATAACACATCTTATTAGATGGTCGAGTAAGTGTTTTTAATTTAGGTTTTCAACGCAAAACTAGCACACTTAAACACGTTTCGTACAATTGCTAAACAAATTTAGGTTTTCAATGTACAAAAGTAGTTCAAAATCGAAAAAAAAAAACAGTTTAACGACAAGCTTCAAACATGAAAAAGCTAGTTAAATTTTAACATTTTTAAACACATTAAATTAAACGACTCAACACAACACAAAACATCATATCAAACGAGTTGAGTTTATGTGAAAGATTTTTCCCTTTTCCAACCCATATTTATACATGACAGTTGACACGAATATAAAACATCAAAACATGAACTTTTACCACGCAAATTATAAGTTGAAACTCACCCAAATTTTTTTAAAACTTTCAAAAGTATCAATGTATGGCGCTTAACGAAAACAAGTTGAAAAAAATTGCACCAAAATTTTGAACTCAAATAATCGTGTCCCTTCAAATTCGGATTGAATAAAAATCCCAGCGCGCATTCTTCTACATTCTCAGCCGTTGATCACATCACTAATTAACATACGCAAACTAAATCAACGGTGATCTACAAAGATAAACTTCAACTAAAAAGAATTTATTTTCAGTTAGATTCTCTCTCACTTACCAATTTAGTTATTTTTTTTCTTCAACTTTCTCTCTCCTAAAACTATTCTATTTTCTCTCTCCTCTTTCTTCTTCGTTGAAACTCCCTCCTTTTTCGATCTCGATTTTCGCAGCTAAAAATACTTACTTTCTTCAACTCAATTTCACTGTTTTCAGTTCAATTTCTCTTTTAGAAGCTTAAATTCACGTTTTTTAGGGATTAATTAACTGTTGAAGACTTTGAAGATGTTGAGCTTTCGAAGTTAGGGCATGTGTGAAAGTTGCTAAATTAGCAGATGATTTGTGCTTGAATTTCATGGAATTGATCAATTTTGATGTTATTTTGTGGAGAAGAAAGGTTTTTAAGGTAGTTCGTTGCATTGCGGAGCTTGCTGGTTAAGAGTAATTTGCGTGTTGTTTCCGGAAATTTGAAGTTTTTTCAGTTCATGAAGTTAGGGTTTCGGCGAATTAAGTTATTTCATTGCTAATTTCGTACCTAAAGTATTGAAAATTAACGAGTGTTGATTTTAGTTCAATTTGGTGGAATCTAGGGTTTTTTTTCTGGTTGTGGTGAATTTGCAAGAGAATTAATGGTTTCTCGAGTATGCAGTAACTTTGATAGGTTTTAGGGTTTTTGAGAAGAAAAAGAAGAGTTAGAATGTTTTATTCGCAGTTTATATTGGCCAAGAAAGGGCCTTTGGGGACTATATGGATTGCAGCTCATTTGGAGCGGAAGCTTCGGAAGAATCAAGTTGCTGATACTGATATTGGCGTCTCCGTTGGTCAGTTCATTTATTTCTCGAATCATTTATTTAGATTTTATTGTAAATTGTTTGCATAACTTTTGTAATTGGTTATTTATAGAAGTTTAATAAATTTGCAGTTTCTTACCTTCTATTGATTGATAGTATTAATTAGTGTCACCTGGCGAAAAAAAGAAAAGAAAAGAAATTGAAATCCTCGTCAACGAACTGAGCCTGATGAAGCTTTCTCCCTCTTATAAAGCGAGTTATATATGTATATTTTCTTAGCAAATTATCTATGTGCGGTGTGCCCGTGAATAAGTAATCTTCATATGAAAATTTCAAATAGAATATAACAAAATAATAGCCTGATATATTCTATTTATGATGGGGAAGGGATGCTTCCATTTCAATTTCAATTTAAGGAGAGAAGAAGTGATGTCGGAAAGTTTCGTAAAATTTCAGCAAAAAGTTTGAACTTAAGCAAATAATTTCATAACCAGGGGTGAAGAAGGGGTTATAATATTCTGCTTAGTTCAGTAGCATAGACTTGATTTTTTTCGCCTCATTTTTAAAACTACTTTTATAGTTTAAGACCTTTTGATTGATTGAACTTGATTATTACCCATTAAAAATGAATTTCACTGACTAAAAGTCTAAAACTGACTGTTGTTGATTTAGTTTTGTTTCATGTTATGGTATGAATTTTTCGAATTTTACTCATTGAAACTGCCTTTTACTAAATAAAGCTAATTTTTATTGATTAAAAGTGATTTTTTACTGAGTGGAACTGATTTTTAGGGAACGTTACTCTTTGAAGTTGAAACGAATAGGGCCTTATGTACTAAAGACTATAAATCTAGTTAATCTACAAGTTACTTTGTACTATAAATCTATGAGGATACATGTTATGCAAGGAACTAAGGATACAGTTTTTATTGGCCAATTTATGTGCTAATTCAGTTGGGATATATTTAAGGATGAAAGAGATTCTGTAAGCTTTGTGCTAATTCAGTTGGAATATATTAAAGGATGCGGAGAACCAAGTTGCCTTAAAAGGAAGTGGAGTAGTAAAAGGCAGTTTCAATGAGTAAAATTCGAAAAATTCATACCATAACATAAAACAAAACTAAATCAACAACAGTCAGTTTTATTGGCCAATTTATGTGCTAATTCAGTTGGAATATATTTAAGGATGAAAGAGATTCTGTAAGCTTTGTGCTAATTCAGTTGGAATATATTAAAGGATGCGGAGAACCAAGTTGCCTTAAAAGGAAGTGGAGTAGTAAAAGGCAGTTTCAATGAGTAAAATTCGAAAAATTCATACCATAACATAAAACAAAACTAAATCAACAACAGTCAGTTTTATTGGCCAATTTATGTGCTAATTCAGTTAGGATATATTTAAGGATGAAAGAGATTCTGTAAGCTTTGTGCTAATTCAGTTGGAATATATTAAAGGATGCGGAGAACCAAGTTGCCTTAAAAGGAAGTGAAGTAATCTTTTGAGGACAATCTAAGATTCCCCGCGAACAAAAAGAAAAATAAATGATAAGAAAAATTACGACTAATAATCTAAACAAGTAATACAATCATGACTAGAAGCATGGAGAAAGGGGATTAGGAGTACAGGTAAGAGCAGAAGACTAGCATGGCAGTAGCCGCAGTAGACGTAGTGTTAGTAGACAGTGCAGTAGTGGCTGCTGATCGAGAATTAGTTGTAGTGGTTAGATAACAGTACCATCAAATTGACTTAACTGTAAATCATGAAGGAGAGGAGCGAGGCTTTGATTTTGTGGTAACATGGTATTTGGAGTTAGGGTTTGCATCTGCTAGGTGCTTCAATCTATTGTTCAAATCGATGGAATTTTTGTTCAATTTTTTGAGGCATTTGCAAAATGGTAATGAGAAGTAGTTACAGTTACATTGCTCTCCTCTTTCTGTTTATGGTAATGAGATCAATCTACGTGCTTACGCTAAGGTGACTGAGAGTTGGACCGCGAACCTTTGGAGGATAAGATCTGATATTTTAGTCTTGTACTCATTGGTCCTATCTTTTCTTTTTGTTAGTGTTGTTTAGGTTGAGGCTTGGGCAATTGTGCTTCAGTGTGTCTGCTTGACAGTGCTCCCCCTGGTGTTGGAAATGGCAATGAACAGAGTTGTATCTAATTAAAAAAAAATTATTTTTACCTCGCCGTTTCCCTTTATCACTATTTGGTTTAATGTTTAGATGGGTATTTAACATTTTCTTTTCTGGTTGCTAAGCTATCTAACATGTGCATAACAACGTTTGATGCCGTACATCAAGTATTATAAACGAATTTTGTGGAAACTTCTCTTTCAGTAAAAACTTCCTTTTCAGCTTCTACAACTTCTAGATTTATTGTGTTTAAGGTGTCTTTCCACCAATTGTAGTAATTTTCATAAAAAGTGTGTGAACACTCTTAATACACGAACAAAATGTTGATGTGACAGATATTTAAAAATAATGATAGTTTATTGCAACAGAATCTGGTTGTTATCTCCCTCCTTTTTTTCTTGTTGATTTTTATTTATTTATGAATCTTCTCCAATTATCTCTTTTTTTTGTTTCAGATTCTATACTGTTCCCAGAAGTGCCAATCGCACTCCGCTTGTCCAGCCATTTACTGCTTGGTGTTGTCAGAATATATTCAAAGAAAGTGAATTATCTCTTTGACGATTGTAGTGAGGCTTTGCTTAAGGTCAAACAAGCATTTCGCTCGGCAGCAGTTGATTTACCTCCTGAACAGTCTAAAGCACCATACCATTCAATTACTTTGCCAGAGACCTTTGATCTTGATGATTTTGAGCTTCCAGACAATGAAGTATTTCAGGGGTTGGTATCTATTATGAATTTTGTTTCCTTAATTTCATTTTCTTCTTTTGGGAGGGACGTGAAGGGACTTTGAACAGTTAATGCTTTGGTCACATTTAACAATTGTTTGCATTTTGCAGCAACTTTGTTGATCACCATATTAGCACAAGAGAGCAAATTACTCTCCAGGATTCTATGGACGGTGTGGCTTTTCAGTCGTTGCAATTTGGTCCCGATGGTCAGTTGCTTCTTCTTTGATTAAATTTTAATATTTCCGTTAAATTCTGTAATTTTTTTCACGGTCCTATGATTTTTCATTATGATGTTTATTTTGTCATTATTCATTTGTTTAGCTGTGTTTCAGAGCGATTTGGTGATGGTGATGCATCTCAGATTGGTTTGGATCTTGACGAGGTAATTACATAATCTAGTTGTTATTGTCTATCTTGTGCACTAGCCTCTTATCCTGAAGTTCTATAGACTTTAATTTCGTTCCAGTTAAATTTATAGAAATACATAGATGTCTTAGACTGGGTGGTGCGTTTACTTTTTTAGGTAATTTCTTAGGAAATAATATCAGTTTGTCAATTAGTTGAACGCTGAGTAATGGTAGTTACAAAATATTGGCAAAAAGTTAGATATCTGTACAAACATCTTTTAAAGCTAAATTGTGACAAAGCTAAATTACTCAAAAAGTTAGGAAAAAAAGGTTAAAAGTTAAGTGTGAGTTTATGACGAAAAATGTTTGGTCAGATTATTTGACAGAAGACCACCTTTTACTTTTATTGTTGTCTCTTTTCTGATGGAATATCTGGTGCATTTCACTTGTGGTTGTATCCAGTATCCACTCAGAGAGAGGTGGAGAGATGGGCTGAGGAAGAGAAGCCCCTTTGTGGTTCCTTGGAGACAACACCCACACTCTAACTTGTAGTGTAGCTGTGTAGTGCCTTCTCCCTTTCTTTTTTCCAGAGAGAAGGGCTAAGAGGGGGATACAGGACATTGAGAGTGCAGGGATATTTGAGGCAAACACTGTATATTTTACTGTCATATACCATACTATTCATATCTATGAGAGCTCGGAATAGGTATGGGAGAAAGAGGGAGTAGATTGGGAATCTGAGATTCGTTATTGCAATAAGAGTTTTTTCTGAGGTCACTCAATGTATGAATTAGGTTTTAGTTATTGAGAGTTACATTCTAAGGGCAAGTGCTAATCGACTAAACCTGCTTAAATGTATCAATTAGGTTTTAGTTATTGAATTATGACGTACAAGCAGCCTGTGTATGCAACTTATTTCAAAATAGAGGGTGAGGGATGCATTTGAAGACATGAACCATCTTTTTTAGGTTAAATTTTTGTAGGAGTTGGGAACCAAAAGCAGAAACTGAAAGAGGCTCATTATGTTTGATCCTTCAGTTAGATCTTTCCAAATATAGGGTGCTGGATCTGGTGGGTATGCCTTGAGTGAAGAACTATGCTTCAGTAGAAGTATTAGATCCTTATCATGTTAGTTGAGAACTTTGGAGATATATAAGACTAATGTGCATTTCTATATAGCTTACTTGGCTTGATAAAACATGTTTTGCCCTCTTATTTCCTGTGACGGAGTTTTTTTTTCACATGCAGGAGTTGTTTATGGACAAGGGAGATGCTGCAGGAACAAGTGGGATTTTGGTTGAGACAGAGTAAGAGAATTTATGAGTACTTAATTTTGCTTGGTTGACACCAGTGTTGTATGTTTTTCTTTGATTTTATCATTGTTTTTAATTGTTTGCTGGCCTTGCTTCCTCGCATGTTTACTGCTATATTAATTTTAGTTTTTTCCATACAAGACTGTCTTTGAGTTTTTTAAAACGCTCTATTTTTTTATAATGTTCTTTACAATTGACTTACAGTATTATTTGCATCTTCTTGCCATTCAGAGCCACCAAGAGAGAGGGATGCCATCTTTTAGTTGCTAGTTTAATGTTGACAAGAGAGACTTTTTGAAAGGTTTTCCTTTATTGTATAAATAGTGCGTCTTTATGTTGGAATCCTTTTAATAGGTTTGATTTTTTTTGATGCTTAATCTGTGTTGTCTAGATATTGTGTATAACATGTGTAGCTTCATGTCAAGGGGTTGAAAAGATATTAATTTGGTTGACTTCCATTATGTATTCTGGTTGTCGCCATTTTTTTGAGTTTTTCTAATTATTGGTTGCCTTGAATTCCAGTGCTGGTCCTCAGGAAGCTATAAAAGAATCCTCACCTTCCAAAGCCGATGAGCATTATGAGGGTGTTTCTGATTCTCCGTTGGCTTCAAACACTAATTTCTTTAGTATCCAGGTTAGGTTTTTATTTTGTCCACTATGTTGTTAGATTTTTTTCTCTTCTTTTGGCGAATGGAGACCCATTGACTTGTCTAGTCTGATAAACAAGGTGTTTACAATTGTGTGTTGACCTTAATGCTCATGAACACATGTATTCTAGTTACAATATCTACATCTACATTTAATTTAGACATGCATCTCTATGTATATAGAAGGGAGAATATCTCAATAAATGCTCATGCTGTTGATTATTCAGGCACCTTCCACTCCAGGGTTAACGGAAGAGCCGAACTTGCCTAGTGCTAAAGAGGAAATACAGGTTAGTGATGATCATATGGATGAGGACCAGAACCCATGTGAACTTGCTGCAAAAGAAGTTTCTGGAAGTGCTTCAAGTCCTGTGGAACTGTCAGATTTGGGTGGTGGGAAATTCATTTCTAATGGAACTTTTAATTATGCGGACGAGCTGGAAAATGAAAAAGCGCAAACACTTGGAACTGAGTCCATGGATGTCATCTCATCTGGTTTTGCTCAGCCTGTTACTTCCAATGAGCAAAAAGAGGAAACCAATGGTCAGGATAGTGTGGGAAACATTCTCAACTCCAGTCCTCTCGAGAATGAAATTATTATAGCTGCTGATGTGCAATCTCAAGGATGCTGTGATGTCGAAGAACTAGGTATAAATGGGACTGCCGTTCCAGTGCTTGATAATACCATTGTCATGGAGGCTCAAGGTGGTGATCTTGATGCTGGTTGCAACAAAGCTGACCTTGATGGTACGTATCATCCACAACATGATGGTGGAGCAGAAAGTAATTCTGTAATTGGCCCTGCAGTTCCTGGCACTGTGGAAGCTGAGATTAATGGATATGAACACCAAAATCTATTTCAGCCTTGTCTAAACTCGATGAAAGCTGAGATCTCTGAATCCAATATCAATGTGAAGTCATCAGGCTTTGCCATTCCAGTGCTGCAGGCGTGTAATTCCAAAGTCCAATATGCTTGTGATGGAGCAAATAATGTGTTCTATGACTCCCATCTTCCAGATCGTGACAGCGGTCTGAGTATTTTAGGGACATCTGGACAGGGAGATGCAACTAATGTATCTGGGATTTCTACGAATGTCTCAGGTTTGTAGTCTTAGGTTTTGGTAATTTGTCAGGGAGGATTTATTATAAGTTTATGTTTCAGCTCTTAAAAGTTCTTGGCTTTTGTATTCTGTGGAACAGATGAACTGGAACCAACCTCAAAGGCAGACCAGATAGGTCAAGAAGTTACTGGTGCCACTGACATCAACCTGGAAGTGCAGGTGGACAACCTGATTGCAGAAGGAAATCATTTGGAAAAAGAGAACAATTTGCAAATTTCTGATTTCCCGCCCCCTGAGATGTTGCTTTCTATGCCAAATCTGCCTGCTGGTCTAGAAGACAACTTTCTTGTTGACTCTACGCCTGGTAAAGAATTCCGTGCAAAAGATGGTGATGCTACTGATGAAAATATCATATCTGGGAGGAAGAGAAGCTTTACTGAGAGTACTTTGACATTACAGAGCATTAATTCAGTTGAGTCTTCTGGTGGAGCTCAGTCCAAAGGAACTGTGGAATTTGTTCCTGATGACAATGACTTGTTATCATCTATTTTAGGTATTGAACTGTTATCCTTGCTTTGACTATCTTTTGGTGATTAGCAATTTTCTGGATCCCGCGTCTGGCTTTAGTAGTTTGAATTACTTGGCTTACTATGTCTCCTCCATTTTGAACTTCTTGGCAGCTGCTCTGACTGTGATTGCTAATGTTTCTATTCATTTCTAACGAACTACTCTTACAGTTGGTAGGTCTACGGCAATCAAAATGAAGCCTACTCCACCTGTTGCTGATAGAGTACGTGCAAAGCGCCAGCGGACTGCTGTCCATTCTGCTACTCACAAGCGGAAGGTGCTTGTGGATGACTCTACTGTACTCCATGGCGAGTAAGTGATACCTTTTTGGCTCTTTTTTTGTGTTTTCCATTCATATTCTTTAGGAACGTAAGGGAGAAGTGCTTGTAACCTATATGGCCTGACCCTCAACGAAGTGACCCAATGATGACTGGACGTGATACAGACGTGCCCCAACCATCTTTGACCCACCCAATAACAAGGTCTAGAATCCTCACCCCCAAAGTGTCTCTAGTGGGGTTTGATCCCACAACCTCATGGTTGTAAGATGCAAACCTTTACCACTAGATTAAACAATGATTGTGGTGTGTGTGTATTTATGTATGAAAAAATACTATCATGTGGGATTTTGCTACATTTGTGTTGATATGTATTACAATACTTCCTTCATCCAAAACGTCAATTCATTGCCTTTTTCACTGTCTTCAAGACACGCCTGTCACCATTAGTATCTTCTACTACATATAGATAACAATATAACAATTTGATATTTTTAAAAGATTTCATTTGATTTATTATTTCTAATGTATAATAGTAAATAAATATGGTTGAAGTTGATGAATTTTGACTTTAACAAAAGCATTTGGGTAAAGTTTTGGGGGACGAAAGGCGTAAGTGAAGATAATTATGGTCAAAGATTCGAACCAAAAGGCCAACACTTTTATCCAAACAGGAGGATGACGGGTATGTTTTTTAAAGTTTCTAGTTCATTATAGATGCCAGAATTTCTCAAAACTTATGAGCCCTCAAAAGATTGATCAAGACGAGAGAAATGATGCAATCACCAATGCATCTCTTTGTTGATGAATTTTTCTATTCGTTCCGCTAGTGCTAGTCTTAAGCAGTGTCATGGAGTCCTGAACAATGAAGGTATTCTTGTTGCAATTAATGACTTTGACACGTGGAGGGTCATATCTGGGAGGTTTCCTGGGAAAGTGAGGAGGATTAAGGGGTAGAAGAAAGCATAGTCATAGTGATGCAAAAATTATTTGAGTTTTGATTAGAAATTTTACTGGGGAATTGTTGAAATATGCCAAAAATAATGTTCATGAGCTTGCAGCTTTGCACACCACAGCTTACTTACTGGTGGTTCATACTTCTGAAAGTGACATATGTTAATGTTCTTGCTGTGCCCGTGTTCCATGTATTGTAGTGCATCAGCTAAGAATTTCTAGTCCATAATTTCATAGGCTTGGGGAGAAAGTAGGTAAAGTTCCTCGAGAGTTTAATTTTATTATATGGGGTTGTTTTGCAGGAGATTATTGTAATATATGTCAACCTCTTGTTCTTGTGGTGTCCATGTTTTCTGGGATTGTATTGCATTGATTAAGAATTTCTAGTCTTTAGATTCATAGGCTTTGGGAGAAAGTAGGTAAAGTTTCTCTAGAGTTTAATTTTCTTATATGGGGTTATTTTGCAGGAGAGTGTTGTAATATACTTCCTCTGTTTTATTATCATTGCAACATACTCCATTGGTGCATTTTTTAAGAAACCCATATGAATAGGAGAGAGATACAGATAGATAAAAAAATAGGACCCATGTGATAGGAGAGACATAGAGATAAGATATTACCATATAAGGAAACTTTGCAATTAATATGAAGCTTCTAAATAAGGGAAACATTGCAATTGAAAATGAACAAAAGAAGTATATCAACCTATTGTTCTTGTGGTGTCCATGTTTTCTGAATTTCTGGGATTGTATTGCATTGGTTAAGAATTTCTAGTCCAGAAGTTCATAGGCTTTGAGAGTTAGAAGGCAAAGTTGTTCTGGAGCTCTATTTGTTTTATATTGCTGGTGTGCTTGTAATTTGTTCTAAGTATGAACCTCAACCTATTCCTAGTTTTGCTTTCGAGTAGTGGTGTGTGTATCTTCACTTGGGGAATGACTTCCAGAGGTTTCCCTTGACAGTATGCAGTGTCGATAGAATTTGAAGCCTTTATCGGATTATATCTTCTCTCTTCTATAGTTTTTGTTTTAGGGTAATGCTTTTCTTCCTCGAGTTTCTGAACACTTCTTTGCTCTTTGCTCAGCACGATAAGGCAGCAGCTAACAACTACTGAAGATATACGGCGTGTGCGGAAGAAAGCTCCCTGTACGAACCGTGAAGTCTGGGTGCTTCAGAAACAGTTTTTGGACGATGAGATTTTCAGCGAACGTGTATTTACAGGTAGATGATGAGAAATTTTATTAGTTGTTGTTCCACATAAATGATTTTATCTTGTTGATTGAGAAAATTGTATTTGATATAGATGGCCTCAAGAGTTTAGGCGCATCAGTACTCAGTAGATAAATCTTTGTTTTCCTGTTCAGTTTATTAATGCATGGCAAATTTAGTGATCCTTTGCTTGACTTAACTGTAGGAAGTGGTAATCTTTATGTTGTGTGCTCAAGAATATCATACTCAATTTAATTGTTTGCCACTGGCAAATGTCACTCATCCCTTTCTTAGTTGTCCCCAAAGTATCGCAATTTACAAGTAAACTCTCCTGTTCGCTCTTCATCATCTCAACCCTTATTCTCTCACTCTCACTCACTCTTTCTCTTACCTTTATCTTATTTCTCTCTGCACTATCTAAATCCTATATTTAAATTTAAATAGTATGCTTGGTATATGTGTGAAATGGTTAAGGGTCGGAGTGACTAATAAGTACTATAACATCATAATTTTTATTTTGTTATTCTTGTTCTTTATAGTAATTACTCCCTCCGAGCCTTATTCTTGTACTCATATTCAATCAGCACAAGCGTTACGGATTTTGGGTTTTTTTTCTCTCTTTTGTATTTTTTGGAGAGAGAATGTGCGAGAAACAGTAGAAGAGGGAAGATCCTTTCAAGAAAACCAAAAAGGCAAATGGAAAGAACGAGATATATGAACGGAATAGTATATTATTATTGAAAATTAATTTTATCATTTGTATTAATTTTTCAGAATAAATAATATTTTAATCGCTGTTACTACAACAATTGTCTTTAAATTGATGATGGTTCATACTTTTTTTTTGGGTTTCTTACTAGGAATGTAATGTTCTGTAATATCATATTATAATGTTAGGTCAAATATTCATGATATATGATTTTGCTCCGCCATTACGTATTTAAATTTTCCAGCTATCTCATACATGGTGTTTTTTGTGTTTTGCACTTGTAAGTACTAAGATTTATAACTGGAAAGTGATGTTGGAAATATTTTTGTTGAACTTGTTATTGTAGACCATACTATCTATTTAAAACTTAAACTTATTTTTTCACATGAACTATTTTTTGCTGAAACTCATTTGTATAAGTCATAATGCCAACTAATGAAATTGATATTCGGATAATAGACAAGAGCATAAAAACTATAAATTCTTGCGAACGGGAATATAGGCCTAATCATTCAAAGACATAGCTTGAATATTACTTGTCAGGAACAAGGTTTAATATTAGTTCTTGCCCTCAATATGATGGATGATAGCCTGATAGATCTCCCTTTCTATGTTGATGCTGTGTTGTTGGCTTAGTGAGGTTTTACGAGTACCCTTCTTGTAGTGCCTGTAGTTTTAGTATATTAGTTTACATCTCTGTATGAGTAACCCTTCTTGTAATGCTTGTCGGTTTGTCGGAAATGGTTATATCTCTGTATAGTGAATGATAAGTACTGCCAGTTTATTGTGCGTACACATGGTTTTCATTCAGTTTCTTTTTCCTCTAGTGGATTTGTTTGCTTTTGATATTGACTAGCTTTATACCCTGTGATTCAAGTGGATTCTTTTTGTTGGTCTGTTAGCATGTCTAATTTTGCTTTTTCCATTCCAGGAATGTTTCCTACCTTGAGATCATTGGATAATGAGGAATTCAATCTGAATGAAATCAGAATTTTTCGTGATGATAGATCCAAAGAAGCAAGTGAGGCAGACATCTCTACAAGGCCAACACTCAGTGAGGAATTTGAAACTATGGGAACTCCTGTACCCTGTATTGCTGACTTCGCTACGAAACCAGTGCTCGGTGAAGAAACTGAAGCTCCAGGGACTCTTGTACCATCTACTGGTGCAGATGAGGGATTGCAAGAGCATGATGGGAGTCTGTTAGAGACTATATGTGAACAAGAATCGACTTTGGTTGTAGATGGTGGTACTCTGCTAAAAGAGGTAGATTTTGTAGATAATGAGGTCATAAAAGAAGCGTTGCAATATGATGTTTCTGGAGAAAAGATCGGTGTGGAGTTTGATGATGGAAGAACCTCAGTTGGTGATGAAGCAATTCATTCTGTTGCTTCAGGAGCTGAGCCGCTCTTGTCAGTTGGTCATGTTGATGAAGTTAATTGTAACTCAACAGACGATATTAAAGCCAATTCACCTTCCCTTCAAAATGCCAGTGATGTTTTGGTGTCCACGCATACAGAAATAGCAGACCAAATTCTTGATCACAGGTGTGCTACAGAATTTACAATGGACGATACTTCTACAGGGGAGGGTGTTCCTGGATCAGGTATACGAGATCAAGGGGTAGATGTTGGTGTCACTGAGAAAGCTGATCTTGATGAAAGATCAGATGCTGAACCTTTATTGGAAAAAAGGGAAGGTGTTGATACAAGCATAGTTATGGAGCATCTCCGGGATACTTGTCCTCTGCCTGTTCATGATTCTAGTATTTCCGAGTCTGTGGCTCTTGAAGACAGGGCTTTTCTGACATCGGACCAGGTTGCTGATGGTTGTCATCCAGATGAGCCTGGGATTGCAAACAAGGATGAAACCTTTGACTTAGACCTAAGACTTGATGATAGCTACCCTACTCCATACAACGTTAGTGAGCATGTGAAATTAGATATGTCATATTCAGTAGAAGCTGATTTAAGCCCCCGAATTACCACATTAAATGAGAGGGAAGGTCTACAGTATAGGGAAGCTGACCAAATGATTGTCATGAACTCCACTTCGATTCCTTCCGAATTTGTTGATGCTGGAAACAATGCTGTAAGTGATTTTCTTAGTCGATCTTTATCCTTAATATGACAATTTGAGAGCATGTTGGTTGTTTAGTGATTCGAATCTTATTGAGAGTTTTCATTATATCGTATCAGTATTTCTTGTGGGGATATATCGTTGTACACTGAATGAGCCTGTTGTTAAGGTGCTGTTCTTTTCTTACTACTGATTGTTTGCTAATTTTTTTGATAATATTTTAGTGTTACAATGTTTGATTGTATTGCTCTTAAGAAGATGAATCGGGCTGAGATAAAGAACCGTTGAAGTAGTATACCTGTGTGTCAATTCAAGGCAAGGATATGGGTTCTGTTGCAGCTGCTCTTTTTCCCCCAGTCTTTCTTTCTGGTTTGCGATCGTGTTGGTCTGCAAGTACGAAAAGCAATGGCAAGAAAAGAATTTGGAGTATACATGCCTAATTTGTGCATCTGCTTTCGGCTAGTCGAGCTCAATAGCTTAGTTTAGGTCTATAGGGATTCAGGCATTCAGCCACAATAGGATGTCTATAGTGATCTTGATAGAAAATAGGATGTCTTTTATTGTTCAAAGTGATAGGTCGAGAGAATGCATCTGTATAGTGTTTGTTGACAACTGTGACTTAAGTTGTTGAATATAGAGGAATTACTAAGTGTATCTTTCTGTTTGCCTTTGTGATGCAGGAGGTTCGGACAGATGCCGTAGAGCACGATACAGGTTTGAGTTATTCTCTCGTGCTTTGTTTAGTTACTTCATTTTGATTTTTCTCATATTCCTCTTGGTTTTTACATATATGCTTTCAGATTCTCTGTGCTTTTTGTATATTATCATATTTCTAGAATCAGATTTTCAACGTTACATTTTGGGTCAAGGTCTACTAGAATGTGTCTGTTGTCTAAGGGGTAAGGCTGTGCACAGCTGAACTTTATCTTTCATGGGTGGGGCTCTCTTTAGCTTGGTTATGTGCATGATATAATCATATAAGTGGCCGTTCTTTACTATTTCCACCTGGCATGCTCTAATTCATGTCCCAGCAATAGTTCTCTTTTAGTCATTTTTTACATTTTTTTTTGGGCAATCCTTGTCATAACCCGTCATTTAGAGCTTATAGTCAAAGATGATGATCTGAATTGCTCTTTTTTTTATTGGTTTGAATTACTCTTGGTCATTCAGCCTTCTTGAATTTCGATGATGACGATGTCGCTGAAGATTACGAAAGTGATATGGCTGATCCTGATGAGAAACGCATTCTCGACAACAGTGGCTGGTCTGCTCGTACCAGGTTTGTGGCGCTGTTTTTCTTTCAGGAGGGGGGGGTGTGAGGGCTATGGGTGTTTTCCTACTGGTCGTAGTAGGGTTTACAATTGAATTAAAATTGTCACAAGCGACACCTGAGTTCTGAGGCCATTTGACTTCCAGTGTGAATGATCAATTCTGTTATGTTTCATTTTGTCAGAGCTGTTGCCAACTATCTCCAAGTCTTGTTTGAAAAGGAATCTGATCAGCCGAAGAAGGTGATCTCCTTGGAAAGCCTATTGGTTGGGAAAACACGAAAAGAAGCCTCAAGAATGTTTTTTGAGACATTGGTAAGCCGCATCATATCCGAAGAGAAATACAGTGGAATATTTGATTTGATTACTTTACCTAAAACAAAATTAAGAAATGGAATCAAAATCATTGATGGAAAAATCTTATCTTTGTGTTGCTCCACAGGTTCTCAAAACCAAGGATTATGTACAAGCAGAGCAGGAGATCTCTTTCTGTGACATTAAAATAAAGCCTAGAGGAAAGCTTCTGAAATCAGATTATTGATCCCATACGAACACAGGACGGTAGACTGGTGAATAGGCGTGTAGTCCTAGTTAGTTGACGTAGCTTAGATTTTGGGACCATGGTTCTCCCCTTGATTTATTCTTTACCTAAGTTTGCTTCTTTTTTCCCTTCTTATTTTTTTGGGTGATTAGTAGGTTAACAAGGGAGGCTAAGGGCTGAGAATTTGTAAGTCTGTAGCTCGTGTATCATGGGTAGGCATTGTAGAATGTCTTGTAATGTTAATCCTGCAATAATATATGTATATATTATATATATGTGTAAAATTTGATAATTATGCAATCGGAGATTTCTTGAATCTAGTTGTCCAGTTTTCTGCGAAGTATTCTCGTTCGTAAAAGGCACAATCATGGATATCATCCAGTATGGGCTGGCAGATCTTATTCGAAATACAAGGGAAGGTTTTTTCAAGTACAAATAGCCTCATAGAAGATGATGCTTAATCATAAAGTACAATTAGTAGCAGTCTAAATTTGTTTACTTGGCAAGTCATATTACAACACTAGAACACCTGGAGTATAACCCTACCCAAACCGTCTCACCCTCCTGCCGAGATTTCGACCTACATATGGGTGGAAGATGGAAGGTGTACCATTCTTCCACTTCTTGACTCTCATATGGCAGTAGTAGATGGTATTACCTACTAAGAAAAATCAATCCTTGAGGGGAATGAGATTTAGCTTTGGTTACGTTCGGAAATCGTGAGACTACACATAATAATGGTGAACTTTCTATAACATCTTTTGTAGTGATACTCCATTGGCAATGCAATTGAGGTCCCGATAAGAATCAATCTTCTTTACCATCCTCACCCTTTCTGCCCTTCAAGAACCGCATCCACCAATACGCTGATGATTTAGGATGCCGAGAAAGTCCATTTTTGTAGTCTACATAAACCAAACCGAAACGCTTTGTGTAGCCTTGTGCCCATTCAAAGTTGTCCAGCAAAGACCAAGCAAAATATCCTTTCACATTGGCGCCGTCCCTGTAGATAAAATTTTGCTAATAAATGTACATATATTACATGGAAAACCAAAGAGTTTCATGATACAACCAATATATGATTGACTAACACTTCCACTTTTGTTTGGATATAATACTCATTATTTTCCATATTTAGCAATGCGCTGTTTATATTGATGAGACTGATCTGTCATGAAACAGCGCATTGCTAAATATGGAAAATAAGCATATGACATGGCTTTGAGTATACAACCAACTCCCTATACGGTAAGGCCAACTTATACGAGTCTTAATTGATACAGTTACGAGGTTACAAAATCACAGTTGACCAGTACCCACAAGATGAATAAGATTAAGGAATGAAAATAAGCATATGACATGGCCTTGAGTTATTTATTAGGCTCGGGCTATGCCGCGGGAAAGAAAAAATTTCATTTATTAATATTGTACTTTGAAATGATAACACTAAATACAACTTGGTCTAGTAGTTAAAACTTTAGTATATGAACTTGAGGTCACGGGATCAAAACCTATACTATACAATTTCTAATTTTTTTTTTTACATGAGCTAAAACTCCCTAGGGAGAGCGCCACGTGGCACAGTTCCTTGTTTAGGAGCACAAAATAAGCATATGACATGGCTTTGAGTATATAACTAGTATTTGGGCCCGGGCATTGCCCCGGGTGGTATTTTTTCCAAACTTGATATGCATTTTTTTCCATTCGCATTAAAATATATTAAAGAAAACTCAACATTTAAAAGGTACAAATATAATACTATGGACATTTAAAGCATGATTAAAAGTTGGTTGAGATGGTAATTGTGCTATGTATAATAGCAAGAGGTCACGTGTTCAAATCTTGTTGCAAGCCCATTTTACTTTTTGTTAATTGACATGACATACGTACACATTGGACAATTCTAGTAGAATAACAGAGGTGTCACGTGGCGTGTATACGTTGTCACGCACACCTTTTAATATATTAGTATAGATTGCCATTATGACATAGGCGTTCAAGAATTTGTTCAACTCAACTAAAATTCTTATCTGAATTTATATTAGTTGTGACTTGTGAGGTATCCCATATCTGAATTTGGTATTCTTTCTAAATTTATTCATTGTTTCATGACAAAAACCTTTTTGTTGAAGTGAAATGAACAAAACAAGTAATGCCTACAAAACACAAACTACTGACTACATATGAGTCGCTTACCTGATTGCCTCTGCAACAGTGGCTACATATCCCTTGAAGAAAGTAACTCGCAACCTGTCATCTAGCACCTCATGTAGCTCAGCCAAGTCGTTATTTTCATCGTCCATACCTGGCAACATGATATGAATAGAATCAAGTTACTCTATTTTAGTATCCATCTTTTTGTCATTACCTTCTAAAACGCCCTTCAATTATTTACAACTAAAATAAAAGCCTATAACTGAAGAACTGTACCATTCTCAGTAATATAAATTGGAAAATTGTTGTACTTCTCTGCCACGTGCGCAATAACTTTCTTAAATCCCCAAGGAACTACATAAAGCCATGGTGACGCTGCCTGTCATCCAAGTGGATATAGAAAGTCAAAACCGATATTTGATAACTACAAGTCACGGAAAGAAAGAAACATGCTGAAGAGAAGAGCTGTTAAAAAATATACCTTCTCACCAATCATTCCACCTTCTTCCCATTCAGCTGTCGAAGGAACAGGAAGATAAATAAGATGAGTAAATAAATAAGAAAAGGGTCCTCAGGAATTCAGCATTACCAATTCTCTCTATCTCTTGTGCTGCATAATATTCATGCTCTTCAGGATTTTCCGCCGAATGTGCTATATATCTAGTAGTGTAGTGATTTAAACCAATGAAGTCTATGGAGTTCTGAAGCAAGTCTCTCTCTTCTTGAGAAAATTTAGGAAGCTTGTCTCCAAGTCTTTCACGCATTACTTGGGGATAGTCTCCAAAAAATATAGGATCCAAATACCTACGTGAAACCGGAAATTAAATGATCAGTCCAACTGATGAGTCAACTTCTGGTGACAAAGAAAATAAAGGTTGATTGATACTAAGCTTATCACAGAATACAACTGCATGAAACACGAAGTAATTTACCATCCTAGCTGGAAAGCAAGACGTCGTTCAGCGGCATATTTGTCTTCAACACTCTCTGATGCAGGCTCGGCCCATTCACAATCTACCACAAAGCCAAGCTGCCCACCTTGCTTTTCCTGGATGGAGAAAAAGGCAATAAAAACGAGGAAAGAAAAGATTACACTCATGTCATTAAGCGCCTGAGTAATGCCAATCTAAAAAAAACAGCGATCATGATTATATATTTGTAAAAATCCCTATAGAAGCTAGGAAAAAATCCAAGTCATTGAGCTATTCATTGTGTTGAATCAATCTAGGAATATTGAAACCTGGTATTTCTGCTTATAGACTGAAGAGGCAGAAGCATGGGCCAGGATTTGGTGATGTGATACCACATATGGATCCGATGAGTTTTCACATCTTCCAGGTGCAAATATCCCAATCCCATATCCGTTAATGGCAGTTTGAAGAGGCTCGTTAAACGTAATCCAATGCTTCACTCTATCCCCAAAGTTTGCAAAGCATGTTTCCGCATAGATTGCAAAGTATTTTCTGGATTTTGCCAGTTGTTGAAACCATGTTAGGCAGCTCTATCGTGACAACACCAATTCATCTTGGCAGAAACTAAACAAGATAGCAAGAAAATGAGGTAATAGATGTTAACTTTCTTCTGCTGTTAGTAAGTTGATATGCATTCAACTCTGAAGAATCACATTTCAACTCAGAAGCTCATTATCTAACACTAGCACAAATGTTCATGAGAAGTACTCACACAATATCCTTATTCAACCACCCTCCGATTGACTCTTCGAGATGTAAAGGAAGGTCCCAGTGGTACAAAGTTACATAAGGCTGTATACCTGACAAAGAGATACATAAAATCGTTCCTCATGATGATTAACTCTGTTAAGTAACACCAAGTGAATTTATACCTTTCTCCAGAAGAGCATTAATAAGATTGTTGTAGTAACTTATCCCTTCATCATTAACCTTGGTCCCAAGACCATCTGGAAGCACAGGAAACACGTTTTCATGTGAGTGCAATCAAAATTGATGGTCACATTGCTTTGACCCTTCATAATTAAGAATATGAAACATTTTACCGATTTAACCTAAAGCCCCTTCAAAATAGCTGATCGTTTTCATTCTTGTGATTACTCACTTTCACTAATAGTATGTGGAAAAGCCACTAACAAACTATTACTATTATTGGAAATGTGACTATTTCTCAAACACCCTAAATTAGCATATATGAATCGAAGTTATAGGTAGTACAAAGTAAATGCATAGATTAGCAAATTTAATGTTACCAGGGTATATGCGGGACCATGATATTGAGAACCGATATGCATCAAACCCCAACATAGATATAAGTCGTACATCTTCCTGTTGCCAAAACATTCAAACAATCAGGCCTATATATTACCAACTGGAATACAAAAAGATATATTTTTTTACAAAATTAACTTGCCAAGACTCATACAATATAAGTAGGCATTCTTCTATGAACTTACCAAAAATTAAAAAAAAAAAAAAAAATGTAATGCAAGGATAACCAACCTTGTAACGATTATATTGATCAACTGCTACATCTCCATTGCTGCCATCAATAATTTTTCCTGACCCAACAAGAAAAAAACGCACTTAAATCAATCCACCCACTGTCTTGCATTAACCATAAAATTACCATGGATATTAATACGGAAATTCCATTACGAACTAACACTTAAACGTATCACCATTACCACCGTTTATGACAGCTTACCAAACAGGTCGTAAACCAATTTACAAGTATACATATCACTTACCTTCAATATGTGTAAAAGCATCCCAAATACTAGGACCCTTATTACCCTCATTGCAAGCTCCTTCAACCTATCATTTAGCAATAAAATCACCAATTTCACATCAATATTGATACCCTATTCAACTCAAACAACAAATTAAGCTCCCAACATGATCAAATTGATTTTTACAGATCATTTTTTTGGTGGGTATTTCTAATTTCTCCCTTGTCAATGATCATCTACTTTACTGGCAGAAATAGTAAAAAAAAAATTGTGAATTTAAAGAGGGGGGAAAACCTGATACGCAGAAGTGGCGACGCCAAAGACAAAATCTGGCGGAAAATCAGTTCTGTGCACTTCTTTGTGAATCAAAGCTGATTTATCTTCGGTGATAACACTGGGTTTCTTCGTCATTACTGCAACTCAAAAAAGGTTAAGAGTTGAGATTTCAGAGTGAAAAAAAAAGGCGAGATTTTTCAAGAACAAGGGTGAGACAATAGAGAGAGAAACAATGGAAACGTAACAAAAAATGATTGCTATAAACTATGTTCCCTCAAAAAAAAAGGAAGCAATAAGCTATTCCAAAACAAAATTTCACAAAATTTTCTCTAAAAAAATGGGAATAGTGGGTTGTTAGGTGCAAATTTGGTGTAGGCTTCCACGTATAGAAAATAATTAAAGAGAGATTGCATAAGAAAAGATACGCGTATGTGGAAGCCATCTAGCTTCATTGGTAAAATTTTATGGAATGGTACCTAAAATTTGAGATCAGATCTCATCTATAATAAATTACCGAATATAATAATTAAACTTCATTCATTCTTTAAAGATTTTGAAATTGGAAGGTCTTTGAGGAATCAAGGAAATATATGACCATCACAAAGATGCACAGAAGAACAAAACGAACTTCTTTATGATTGTTATATTAAGGAGATGTACGGTGTTTTCTATTCACTTCACAAAAATAAGTTTCAGGTATTATAAGTTCACATGAGTTTAAGTAAGTTCAAATAACTTTTAGCATCTTACAAAATGAAGCTTCAGTAAGTTATAATAAATTCACCTAAGTTTCTATAAGTTCCATTTATGATTTACCCCTTAAAAAATAAAAGTTACATGTTCAGTGGAAGATTACACAACTTGGGAATATTACTTTTGTCTTAATACCTATTATTAGCAATTAGGAAAGTAGAAGTGAAGTGTAATCAGAACCAGCTTATTTCCTTCCAGATTGTATAACAGCACACTGGAATTCCATCCCACTACTCAAGAGAATTCTTCAATTCTACAATTTCACCAAAATCAGTAGACAAGATTCCAATTCTAGGCAGTTATTTTCGGAAACATCTGCAAAATACTCAACCCACGAGGCCGTTACTAACAATTAACAACCCAAAAAAAGTAATGTAGACGAGATTCAATTTCAGGTCTCGGGCACCACCTCCCATCCACATGACTTTACCAACTAAATGTAAATGTAGTCGCTTATTTACACCAAAGAAACAAAACAACCCAAAAAAGTAGAGCAAAAGATTTTAAAATGGGATAATAAGAAGCAATTACAGCAAAAACTTAAATATGGGCATACATTTATTACTGAGCAGAGGAAGCATAGGGGGTGTTTCTCCACTGGCCGAAGCTTCAGCTTTTAGCAACGTCAGGATGAGATTTTGGCGGGAAGCAACTGTCAAGTAACTCCACTGAAATGTAGAGATAGAAGATTTATTAAAGAAGATAGATTTGGGTAGAGGATTTAGAGAACGAGAACCAAAGGATGAAGTAGAAGAGGCTGCCGCCATGCTTGTCTTGTGGATAAACCAACCACCTACTTATTCTATTATTAGTAGTAGTATATGAAGAAGACGAGAGTTTTGGTACCAATATAGAGCTTGTCTATGTGACAAATATCACAAATCACAATGTGGGGGTGTCTTTTGGAAACTCCACCAATAGCATACTGGTAATTTCACACATTGGGTATTTAAGTTGGTACTAATTGAGTCAAGTTGGTAGCAATAGAGTCATTTTGATATCGAGTTAGATTTTGTGCCTGGTTTTTTGAGTTGATACAAAGTTACAATTTGATATCAAATACAATTAAATTGGTACCAAATTACAACATGGACATATGGTACCAAATAGACTAAAGTGGTACCAACTTACTCTCCAACGCGTGAAATAACCAGAGTGCCCCTATTTTGTTGGAGTCTTTTAGAGACTCCACCATATTGTCACTAAGAGTTTCTCACCAATATAAGTGTGTTTGATATCAAGTCTGCATCACACAGATAGACGTTGCTTATTTTGTTGTGGGCCATCTCCTTTTGCTCTCACTCTTAATCAAATTTTGTACAGAAAGGTATATATATTATGCAGCGCGTTAACCATTATTTGATGGTTCAATGTGTTCACACTAAAATAAGTAGGTTGTGTATAACTTAAATCATCATTCGATGGTCCAAAATTTATCATATGACTTCAAAATGTTTAAAACCAAAAATTGAAATTTGACAATGAGTCAATGATACCAAACATTACTTATTATAGTTATTTTTCTACTTGTGTAAGTAAGACTATATATTTTCTTACCTTATCTTTTCTTTTCCATATGGAGTTTGATTGTGTTGTCCTTTTTCGTTCTATGAAAACAACAATCTCCTTAATTATCATCATTCAAGCAATTTACAGAAGTAAACTAATTGAGGGATGATTCATGATTATCATACTTTAGCAATAATTTATCCTCTTAATTATCTTACTTTAGCAATAAATTGTCCTCTTAATTATCATATTTTTTTAGAGACAAGGAGAACTGGAGAAGCACGATTGTTTTTATTGTACCATGTGAAGGCTTCTCCCCCTGTTCCCTGGCCACAGTGCCCAAGACACTGTTGTATAGATCTCTCTTGAATTCTTTGGATAAAAATCTGCGATCTTAGCTATATGAAGTATAACACATTAAATGTAATGATAGTCAGATATTCTACACAAGGAGATGATGACACTATCGGAGACTTGGTCAGAGCTTGCTCATGCGGCATGCCTGTGTTGCGCCGAGCTGAGCCGGCCAGACCCAAACTAAGGCCTAGACACGGCACTGCCCACGGACCCACTATTCGCAAGTCATACCATCCCCCTACGCGGCTATACCTATCTTTAAAATCGTGATTTTGTTACGCCTTTTGTGCCGCAACTCATCCCACGTTGTCTGTGCTTCCCCATCTAAAAGTGTGGCATAGGCACATCCGCACAACCCATGACTCAGCCAACACACACAATATTGTACTATCATGCTCGTGTCGTGCTGCACTTTTTCTGTGAGTCATGCCCTCACATTTCTTGAAAAGTAGTGGCTTGTGACTGAGTGATATGGGATATAGGAATGGTTCAACTATTATAAAGGGAATTTGAGTAAACTGTATCATATGCTTAATTACGAGGTGACGCGACAATGTAAATAGAATTCTCTCCTACTGAAGAAAAGCAGCCAGATTGGTTGGACCATTTGATGTTGATAAACGAAGAACATCAGTATATCACCATTAAATTGTCAACACAAGAAGAAAGATCCATGAACGTATTGGTAAGCACTTATTACTCGGACCATTTCATAAGTTCGGCTTGACGCAAGCAAATCAAGAATGGCATAGAAAGACGTATATTCAGACTTTATTGCTTTAATGTTGAAGCAAAAGCCTCCCAAATGGGCATATCAAACGAGTTGGCTAGATCGGTTTAGAGACTCACAGGTACTTTGGACATTCTTCACTTATACGGCTTGTTGAAGAATTACCAATCATGGAGGGGTGGAGAGGACTGAACTTACATATTTTCCAACATCTTCTCAATATTCAAAGTAATGGTCGAATTTCGAGAGATTCTTCTCTTCGGGTTGAGGCCGGGGTATCCCGTACCTATCACAACGTAAATGTTCTTAAAACTTTCACCTGATCAGTACAAGTTTTGAACAAATTTTTCTACACCGGGTGACAAGATAACAGGATTTTATCTCTATGCAATCATGTCACTGGGATTACACAACCATTGGCCAACAAGGGTGCAACTTGAAATGATTTACAGATTATCTGTGTGCAATCATGGAACCCCTCTAGTATGCATGCAGATTGCAGGATATCACTGAGGGAAGCAAGTCAAGCAACAGACCAAAGTAGCAACAAAAGATTAAATAAGACCCCGAGAGAGATTACTCCCAATTGGCTATAGCCAGAGTGAATGAATTTATCGCACCTGAATCTCTCCCTCGTCTTCCTGGCTCCATCATCCTTAACACAATGTACAAGGAGTTGAAGTTGAATGCCTCAAGCTGTTTGTGCAATTCCTGTGAAGCTAATTCATTACAGGTTCCGCATGCTAGCACAAAACACAGTCCTTATGTCAAACTCATTTTCTATGGATGTCAATTGTCAAGAGGTATAATTGTTACGCACATAACAAACAAAATTGTGGCTAGAATGCTCTTAGTGAGTAGACGAGCAAGAGTATTATAGTCATTTCCTTGTTTACACAGTTGCCATGCATTTAGACCAACTACAGTTCCATTCCCTCCTTCAATGCATATGTCTAGTAACATTATCTAAGTCCTAACAGATGAGTCCAGCCCCATGTAAACTTTCCGTTCCCAGCATGCAAATGAATGTTACAAAGCAGGAAGCGAAAAGGCAGAAGAGTGCTTTATCTCATATCAGGCTCTGGGAAAGGAAATTTAGCATCACCAAGGCTCCATCCCCCTACCCCATGACCAGTTAGATTGGACCTAAGGCTTATTGTCGGCCAGATCCTCCCACCCCCGTCCACAAAAGAAAAGAGCGCAAAACTATCCCCTAAGAAATTTGGAACAACCTCAGCTCTGACCTTAAGGTGCTCCTCGAATTGCGTACAAAAGGAAGTTACTGTCGGATTTCCCGCTCGCTCGGCCGTTCTTCACTCGCTCGATTAAACAGATCTTTCAGCAAAAGCGGATTCAAATCATCCCTGGCGGGAGACAACTATCTGGTAGGTCGAACGACGAAGAATTTAGTTAGTATGTTAAAGCAAGAGATATGTGTCAGATACAGAGTTCAAGTTAAAACCCACTAATGTCAATGTCAAACTAAGGCTGGAAGAAAAAAAAACCCTTAAAGACAAACAACCTATGCACCCTCAGGCAGAAGAGAAACAGTCAAAGGTTGCAACCTTAGCTGCATCAACCAAGGGAATCATACATAAAGAAGTAATTATTTTGCTCATTCAAATACAAGAGCAAAGCTTTGTGTTGATGCTTTCCATCTCAACAGGTATAGCAGCCAGCCACAAAAGAGGTGGTGGCATAAGCAGCTAAACAAAAGAAAATTTGTTCTATTTGAACAACAGTTCTGAGATTGATGACACCCAGATTGATGCCTAAAACTCCAAAATTTTATCACCGTGTGGGAAGTAAAAGAATGAAACAGATAGAAAGATTACCACAAAAAAAGGGAACAAAGGCAGTTCAGCCACTAATCTACTACAGTTTTGGATTGCGCTTCTTCAGACCCAATTGCCTCTTGCTCCAACTCTTTCACAGCATTTATGAGACCTCTAGTAATACCAGGAAGATGCAAATTTTTCTCTTTCATTTCTTCCAGCAGCTTCTCCGCTTTTTTCCAATCCAAGGCCTTCAAACAAAGAGATTGAATCAACTTATTGTACTCATCTACATTAGCTTCAACTCCATAGTCCTTCATCTCACCCAGCAACTTCAAAGCATTATCAAAATCTCCGAGATTGCAATACCCTCGAATAAGCGTGTGGAAAGTAGCAGGGCAGAGCTTGGGATGTTCTTTTTTGGCCATGGACAAGACTTTGCACGCTTCTTCCATCAAACCACCCCTTGAATAACCACTAATTATGACACTATAACTGTAAACATCAGGCTTAAGTCCCCTACTCTCCATCAGTTTCAGCATCTCCTTGGCCTCTTCCAAATCTCCAGCTTTAGAGAGAGAGTTGATGATAATATTAAAGACTCCATTTCCAGGAGGTGGGCCTTTCTCTATCATCTCATTGAATAACTTCTTTGCCCCCTCAATGTCTTTTTTTCTACATAAACCACGAATCACCCACGAGAACGGATTGATAGCATGTTTACGAACTTCACCAGAAAAATCAACCAGTATCTCCTGTGCTAAGTTCACAGTTTCATCCACCTTCGATAGACAACTTACCAAAAAATTAACCGCCTTCTGAGGAGGATATTTATTGTTCTCCTTTGCTGCAAGATAGACAACATGGGCCTCTTTGGACCTATGGCCTTTGCAGTAGAAAGATATGATTTCACTAACCTTCTCACTCTCAGGTAGCATTTTAGCATCAAGCATTTTCTGGCAAACTAATGTAGCCCAGTCATAGAACGACCTCCTGCAAAGTGCTTCAATAGTATAATAATAAGTGTCTACATTTGGAACACAACCAAGTTCCTCAAACTTCCCAAATACCTCAAATGCAGCCTTTCCCTTGCCCAATTTCGAGAATGCCAACAACAACTGATTCAGTATTTCGGCATTAAGCAACCCACTCTCTTTCTCACCTATTTCCTTTGCCGTATCCCACAAAGCATACACATCTTTCCTTTTGAGTGCAGGATCATTGCAAATAGCACGCGCAAGCTCACACAAAACCAAGGTAGTAACCTCAAAATCGTTTCTACTCGAAACCCATTTGAAAAACCTAATCAAATGATCCCCAGGAACAAGTGGGGTTTTAAGCACTCTCACCACAAATTCCTCACTCAATCTCAAATCTATGCTATCAAGATTAGACTCTAAAGACCCATCTACAGTACTTTGAAGCAAAGACAACACATTTTCCAATTTCTCAACATCAATCACAGAAATTCCTTCATTAACAACCCCTTTTAATTCCTGATCATTTGAGCTAAAACCAACTATCTGGGCATCATTATTTTCAACATTCTCATCAAATTCATGAGTCAATTCATGATTTTTGGAAGAACTACCAACATGGGTGTCATCAAAACCCTCACCATTTTCCAATTCTAACTCCTCAGAAGAAGTGGCATCATGATTCTCAGTTTCAAATTCACTTATAGAAGAAGAATGAGAGAAAAACCTATGATTTTGATGAGAGAAATGTTGCGTGGATGATATATGTGAAGAAAACGGTGATGAATTCAGGGGTTTATGTATTACCTGAGATGGTGGGTTTTGCAAAGAAAACAACTTTCGTCCAAAATTTCTGGTGAGTGAAGATCTTGATGCAATAGATCTCCACATCTCTCGTGTTCAATAGATTTGTATCTGTATTCTGTAGTAGGGTTTTTTTGGGTGTTCTTGGTAATCGAAAGTCGCACCAAGCGGCTTACTTTGGCTGTTGCCTGTTGCCTGTTGCCTGTTGCTGTAGTTTTCAGAATCACTGGATAGGGATGCAATTTAGCATTCCTTTAAAACTTCCTTTCCTTTCAAATGTTTATTGAGTATTGTTGTTAGGCAATTTGTCACGCGGTCCTACCTAGAGTTGGGGAACGGGTCGGTATTGGTCGGGTCATATTCGGATAAGCTTTGTGCTCGGATCAGATTTGGGTGTGGGTTTGGTGGGTCGGGTCAATCCAGTTAAGATGGGCTTTATTTTCTGTCAAATAAATAAAACGCATAAATTAATGTTTGTGGAAATATATTTCCTTATTATTTTCGGGGCGATTCGGGTCATTATTTCCGTCCACTCCAGGTCAAGTTATTTTGGGTTTCGAATCTATTTTCTGATGGTCCCTTTACGGGTGAAGACGGGGTCCCATATCTGGTATTCGGGACGGGTCAGATGGGTACAAGTCTATTTTGCCGGCTATAGTCCTGACTCGCATCGATGAAGTCATGAAGAGGTTGGATCGAATCAGTATAATCTGAAAATAACCATATGGTGTAAGACGATAAAAACAATATGTTTCAAGTAGTAACTCAATGCTATAGCCTATAAGCATTGTTTTGCTCACTTAAATTCAATAAACTTGAGTACTATCAAGTATACATATATATAAATGACATAATATTCAAATTACGCAAAAGGTGAATATTTTTAAATCTTTCAACTATGATGAACTTCAAGTTGTAATCGATTGAATTTTGTAAACTTCTAGGATTATGCAACTTTTTGTAGCAATAATTGAATACATGAAACATATGTTTATATGAAATTAGTAAGAAGAAAAAGAACAGATTTCTTAACCCATTATTGCACTAGATCATCAAAATCATACAATTTTATTAAGGTATAGTATTTTATATCTTTATTCAATCCTACATGGGATTTGGATCAGCTACATCTTTTTTTAATCATAAATACATATGATTGCAAGATCCAAATCGGGATTTAAACAATAATGGTTGCGGATTTTTCTTAGCTAGTTAGTAGTTTGTATTAACAACATATATGACTTGTTCACAATTGACAACTTATAAATGTGTATGGTAAAATCTATTGTTTGGTTAAATGATGCTTTTTAATGCAAAATGAAAAGAATAACCAACAATAAATATCAAAAAGCTAAGCCTCTCTCCTCTTCCTTCTCAAAAAACCATAATCCTTTTCTTCTAGTTTCGGGTTGCCATCATCCTTTCTTTCGATGATGGTAAGCCCTAATTCTTCTTTTTTCTTCTAGTTTTTATTATTTTTGTTATAAATAATCTTCCATTCTATCTTTTTTTGAGAGTTTCTACCCAATTTTTTGGGTTCTTTCTCTCCTTTACGTGAGTTTAGTTTTATTCTCTTTCCACATGGAAGTTTAAAATTAAAATTGGTATGAGAAATTGTTCATATTGATTGAAGTTCAAGACCATCAATATCGAAGTATTGGAAATTCGGATGTGGTCAACATGGTTAAATCAAGAATTTTCTTCCCCAAACTATATCAGAATGATAGACTTCACCATCAATAGCTGTGTGATTCAGCAAATACAAGGAGATTGCGCTGTATTGCTCGATCTGGTTCATTGTAGTTTCTTCAAAGACGAATTTGATTTGATTTTGTCTGATTATATCTTGTTTTTCTTTAATACTTATTGTAGATGCTGTTTGGCTTTCAATTAATGAAATTTCTCTTTTAAAAAAATATCAAAAAGCTCATGAAAACTAGGTTAGTGTTCCCTAAAAGGTCGGCTTTTTAGTTACCAAAAAAGTCGTTTACGAACTAGTCTTTTTAACCTAAGTATATCTGAACTTATTAATTATTATATTTCATTTGTTGATCAACTAAATTTGTTTTTTTTTTTAAAAAAATTGATATGGGTATAATGCTTATAGTTTTAGAATGCAATAAGGATCTTGACTTTTTATAATAATTATTCACTTTAAATTTTGAATATATAATTACAAGTAAATTTATGCATTGACTAAAAAACTAGTAAACTATAAAAGATGAACTTTCAAAAATTAGAAATCGTGACATATAAGTGTTATATTACAAATAAAATTATAATTAATTAAGTTTAAACTGATTAGAATAAATAAGTAATGCTTAATATAGAGAGAAATACACTCTCAACACCCAAAAAAAATTTGACTTCAATTTCCAAAAGACTACTTAAACAATTAATAATGATCAAATTGAATTGAACTCTTGAACAATTTGGTATATATAAGTAAGTAAATGAATAAACTTACTCTATAAACTTGTTATCTACTCTGAATCTATATCCATTATAAGCCTGTAACAAATCAAAGATCGATATTCTCATAAATTCTAAACCTTCACGCTATTTGCGTCCCGTATTTACTATAGACCACCCATATTTATACAGTATTTTTTCTTCTTTCTCCCTCCTCTACTTCTTCTTCCTCCGAATGATAGCTCGTAGGTTCCAATGGTGTCAGTTATAAAGGTAAGCAGACAAGAAGTTGCCCCAGCTCATGACTTGGCAACTCTTTGCTGTACAACTAGAAATCCTATTACCAACTACTAGTTTGTATGTTTAATTGCTGTCAAAAAAGAAAAAAAAAACTTCTTCCTCCGCCACCCCCACTCCCACCCACCCCTGCAACTCCCACCACAGTAGCCCCCACCAACAGTCCCCCCATTCTAAACGATATTTAGTAAATACGGGCGATAAAAAACAAGACGAATTCTAAACCATTACGTTTCAATCCCCATCGCACCCTCTAATCCTTGAGGCTCGAACCACACAGCTACATGCCAAATGCCAAACACCCCTATTAGAAATCAACAATTAAAAGAAAAAAAAGAGGGGAAAACAACAAATTAAAACAAAAACAGATCAATCATACAACTATCGCCACGAAAGCACGGCGACACACTGGGTTTCGTTCGTCTTCCATATCTCATCTCTTTTCTTTCTCTCTCCTCTGGTAAGCGATCTACTCTCTCTCCTCTCACATTCATCATCTTCTCAATTCTTCTATAACTTGCTTAATTTAATTCGTTTATTTATCTTTTTTATTTGCATTGTTATTTGTTAGTATCTGGAATTCTGAATTCAGCATAATTTCTGCCAAATAATGACGATAGATCATGCCGAACTTACCACTGACCAGGTTTTTTTTTTCTTCTTACATTTTTTTTGAATTATTGTTTCGTTGACTTTGTTTTTATTAAATTTTGATTCTGCTTATTAGTATTGATTGATTATCCTTTGATCTAAAATTTAAGCTTATTGAATACTAGTGTTATCATCAAAATTTTAGGTTTTTCATGTTTATTGAGATTTATCTGTTTGTTTGCTTGATCTGAAACGATTCATCTGCTTATACTGAAATTATTGCTCAATTTTTAGGGATTTATTGGTTAATGATATGGTTTTTTTTAGCCTTTTAGAGAACTTATGATCAAGCTAGTTTTACTTTGTTTAATGGAGTTGTTTTTGTTTTGTTCAATCCACATTACAAGTTTTGGGTTCAGTGGCGGATCTAGAACTATATATTAGTGGGTGCAAAATAAATGAACACACATGACACACCTGACAATGTAGCTCCATCCCTGCTCGAGTTTGTGACAATAGAATCTGCAGCTACATGATGTTGACAGCCTAGCAATGCCTGTTAATTGATTATGTAGTGGTGAATAAGCTACTTTTTAATGAATTGGCAAAGATCAATAATAGTTGGCTGGACATAATAGATTACATGATTACAACCCAATGGTGCGAAAATTGGTTTTTTCTAAAAGAAATATTACCAAACAGATTAAATCGGAGATATTACTGTGTGTCCCAGATCCTAAATCAAGGTATTTCTATTAGTTGAAAGTTGAATAATGTTTCGAGAATGCTGACAAGCTTATGAATAATGTCGTATTAGAGATATGTTGTTGATGTTTTATGGAGGGAATTAAATATCCGTGTGTTTCAGAAAAAGGCTGTCGGCATGAAGATATTAATGTCATCAACCTGATATATATTGTTATGTTTTGAGTATTGAGTGTTCAGAGTTCAAAAAGTTTGGAGCAGTAGTTGAATTTTGGTTTTGAGTTCAGCTCAATTATAAGAATGTATTTTAGAATGAGTTGTATCAAGGCTTGCTAATGATTGGAATTTCCCTCCTCGGAATCCATCTTAGAAGTTTTGCTGGTTGGCCTTATGTGCAAGTTTGAGAACAAAAAAAATCTGCAGCTGTAAGTCTGAGAACAAAATAAATGATGTCTTGAATAGTTATTATGGTGTAAGTTTTTGTTTGTCTGAAGCTGCTGAGTGGCCAAGCTTCAGCATCATATTATTTATTTTGGTACTGATATTCACATTTATGCAACTAAATTTGTTTTTGATGGTAAAAACTTCCAATGTTTTGATGCTTTAGCAATTACTAATGAACATATGGTATGTGAACTGTGTTTTCATAATATAAATATATTAGTGGTCTAGTGTTTTGATTGCTTATTGAGTCCGTATTAGAAAATAAAAAGGCAGCTTTGATCTAATGTTTGTAATACTTACTGAGTGAAAACATATGTCAATGTCCTTTGAAGTTGAACATGAGATTTGGGAACTTAGGTTACTTATTTGTTGGCCTCATGAGTCATGACATCATGTATAATGGGTTGATTCAGTATAGTACTTGATCTAGATCAGTGTGAACTAATTATGTTTTTGTATTTCCTTTTCTTTATTCTTCCTCTCTTTTTCTCAAGGTTCTCAAAAGGGACATTCCATGGGAGACATACATGACAACTAAGTTGATCACTGGGACATCCCTTCAACTTCTACGACGTTATGACAAAAGACCAGAAAGCCAGAGAGCATCCTTGTTGGATGATGTAATGTTCTTTTTATTGCTCCTCTCACTAATATAAGGCTGTTCAAGACTTTTAGCTATATAGTGTTCTTTTCTCAAGGTTTTTCTGTCTAATTCATAATTATGATATATTATCTCTTTTAATGTTGACCTACCCCATTTCTCCAACACTATATCTCATATTAAAGGTTGTATGCTTGTGTTCAGCATAGAAGGCTTCATTACGTAAATAAAAATCCAGAATCAACTTAGTACTAGACTTCTATTACTTCATTACTTCTATTAACCTTCAAAGAATTGCTTTTTCGAGTTTTTGTACCTTGCAAAATCATCTTGCTGCACATGATGGTCCCTACGTTTTGATTTTATGATATGATTATGGGTTTGCTCTCTTCAACTTATTTTTTTCTGAACTTGTGAACTCTTTTAACTTTTTCTTTACTTTTCTCTACTTGTTTTTTGAACTTTTGCATAATTTTTCGAACTTTTCTTAATTTTTCTGAACTTTTCTAATTTTTTTCGAGAATAAGTTAAAGAGAATAGATCCTATATTTGTTTACTCTTCTTTCAATGGGTCTTCTAGTACTAAATTTATCAACCTTACCCATCTTTGAAGTTGATGCCTTTGTTATTCTCCTTTTAATGCTTGGTTGACAACTTGTACCATACAGTTGTTGTATATTTTGGTGGCTTTAGTTTATGGATCCTTATCCTTCTACCTTTGCACTTTTTCTGTAGATTTTTTTTAAAGTTGAATTTTGTTTACTTGTCGCCATTATAATGTCCTCTCTTCCTAAAATTGGCTCCTATTAGTCATTCCATTTCACTTGCGCATCAATTTGTCATATTTAATGTTGCTAATCTCTTTGGCACCTTCATGTTTTGTAACTGGTGGTTGTAACTGTTACAGGATGGTCCTTCGTATGTTCGAGTATTTGTGAGCATCCTACGTGATATTTTTAAAGAAGAGACAGTGGAATATGTCCTTTCTTTAATCGATGAGATACTCACTGGTAAATGCAGAGACTATAAGCCATCTGGTTTTGTATAAGTTATTGTGCGCTAATTTTCTGTTATCTCTTTGGCAGCGAATCCCAAAAGGGCTAGGCTGTTTCATGATAATTCGCTTGCAAATGAAGATATCTATGAACCTTTTGTAAGGCAAGTCTACAAAGAAACCTGTTAGATTGTCTCTTTTTCCATTCAGTATTAACAAATAGGAATCTTGTTGTATTCTTCTCTTTTACAGTAGCAAAATCGCATCCTCATTAAGACTCTCGATTAATCATAGTGTTGAACTCTTTAATTATTTGACTATATGGAGTTCTGTATTCAACCATCTGGTGTAATTATTGATCTGAGCTTGGTTGAGGGGAGGATATGGCGAGGGACTAGAGAGATATTGTTTGAATCGGAAGTGTGGTTAGATGTGAGTGATTCCTGTTGGGACAATGTGATGAGGAGTGTAATATATGTGCTTGAAGTGGCTATATTTTAGTGATGACTGATGAGGCTTTGGGCACAATGAATATGATGTAAATTGCAAAGTCCTTGGACCAAGTTGGACAGAGTATAACTCAGAAGTCCTGCTTATAGCTCAATTAGGTGCAGTAGGCAGACTCAATTAGGTGCAGTAGGCAGACGCATTTTGTAGCGAAATGCTGCTGTGAATTGAGGAGTGGTGTAATTAAGGTAACTCTCAAAAATATACTGGACCTGCCATAAGTGCATGGATTTTCTGATACGAGTACGACCAAGATTTGAGGGCTGCTATTGCTAGTGCAAGTGGAAACAGTGAGTTGTCTTGTTTGGTGGTTTATGGTGGAATTATGAGTTCGAATTGGCATCCAAATGGTTAGGCTTATATTGACTATTTTCATTTAGTGCTCTCCCTGTAGCCTTTCAACATCTGTGACACTTTCGAAATTCGAATCATCGTGGAGCCCAAGGCCTCCCAGTTGCCAAGAGTAATCTTTTCTTTGTCTTTTTAGATTTATGAGAAGGATAGAAAGAGTCACATCCAAGAATAGTCTCTGAACTGGATGGACTGGCTAGCTCTAGAGGTAAGGCTCTAGCAACTAGCAGCCCAAATGCTTCCCATGGGGCTCACACCTAGGCTGGATTGAAGGATGGGAAACATGTCAATACTTGCAAAGATGCTTGTAGCCTTACCTTTGCACTTGTTAAGAGGCTACTGCCACTTTGGAAATTTTATTATTAGTTCATACTTCTTAGTCCATAAACTTCTGCTATAACTTCATGTCTGTGGATTTGTTCAGATTGCTCTGGAAAGGGAACTGGTTCATACAAGAGAAGAGTTGTAAGATACTTGCACTGATTGTAAGGTATTGAAATTTATCTGTTACTCTGTTGGCTACATGACTTTTCCGATGTTCTGGTATATAACCGTATCTGATTATTCTAGTGCTAGACCCAAAAAGCAGTATGCTGGAGCTACGAATGGCGAGGCCTCAGCTTCCAAAAGCAAGTTCACGACCATAGACGATGTGTTAAAAGGATTAGTAGATTGGCTTTGTGCACAGGTTTGAGCACTTTCACAAATTACATTCTGCATTGCATGCCTCTTCTAATTTTGATAACGAAAATTCCATCTTGGTGCGCTTTTGCATTCGTAGGCAAATATGGTGGCATCTGTAGACAATATCATTTTTTTTACTTTTCTGTTATGGTCTTAATATGTCTATGTTTGGCCTCATTAAGTTATGTTCATTGTTTTAAGACGATGCTTTACGTGTATATGTTTGTCCTATTAGTATCTGAATTCTGGTGTTGTCGAGACTCTTAGGCCCTGTTCTTTTGAACTTATTTTGACTGAAATTAAATTAACTGAAATTAACCGAACTAAACTGAAATTAAATTAACTGAACTGAAATTAAATTAACTGAACTGAAATTAAATTAAATTAACTGAAATTAAATTAATTGAACTGAAATTTAATTAACTGAACTGAAATTAAATTAAATTAACTGAAATTAACTGAAATGAGAGAAACTGAAGTGAATTGTATATTTAATTTTCTAAAATAATAATTATCGATAATAATCAATAAGTATTAACATAATATTATCAATACTTATTATTATTATTATTATTATTATTATTATTATATTATTATTATTATTATTATTATTGTTATTATTATTATTATTATTATTATTATTGTTATTATTTATTATTATTTATTATTATTATTATTGTTATTATTTATTATTGTTATTATTTATTGTTATTATTATTATTATTGTTATTATTTATTATTATTATTTATTATTTAATTTAAGTTCGGTTAAGTTCAACTTTATATTAATAATAATAATAATAATAATAATAATAACAATAATAATAAATAATAATAATAATAATAATAAAAACAATAATAATAATAATAATTAAATTATAAATTATAAATAATAATAATATTAAATATTAAAATAATAAATAATAAATAATAACAATAATAAATAATACTAATAATAATAAATAATAAATACTACCTCTGTCCCAGAATAGTCTGAACACTTTCCTTTTATGTTTGTCCCAAATTAGTTTGAACACTTTCATTTTTTGCATGGTCCCACCATTAATATATTATTTCTTTTACACATCTTTGGTCCACACTCCACCTTTTATCAATAAAAAGTTACCCAACTTTCTCTCTCCTCTAATAAAAAATACCCCACCAACTCCTATCACATCTACTTTTTAAATAAAATAACATTTGATAATCACACCACAACTTATCACCTTAAACTACGTGTCCCAACAAGTGTTCAGATCTTTCTGGGACGGAGGGAGTAACAAATAGTGAATAAATAATCAATATATATATATATATATATATATAAAGGAGGAACTTTTCGGGAGCATAGGGAGTTCCTCAAGATTTCGAGCTCATAGTGCGTGCCACGTAGGATTGCCACGTCATCAATTTATATTTTTATTTTTTACAAAAATAGAGTTCTAGATGATTTAAATACATATAAGGAGATTTGGATAAGCGAAAATTAGAGTTTGGATTTGAATCAACAACCTAAATTATTATATCATGAAAATTGTGTATAACTTCTTATTGAATAATTATGTCTTGGTAATGAATATTATGCAGCTAAGGAATCCTTCTCATCCAAGTCGTGGTATCCCTACTGCTGTGAATTGCCTTGCTACCTTATTGAAAGAACCTTTGGTCAGATCATCATTTGTTCAAGCCGATGGCGTCAAGCTACTTATTCCATTTATTAATCCTGTATCCAATCAATCTACACCAATAGCATCTTCACAATCGACTCAGCAATCTATGCAGGTGAAATTTGCTTGCTTTGTTAAGCTACGCTTTCTGTGCATCATATCCTTTTCCTACAAAACTTATTCCCGATGGTAATACTGGTCCTTACTTGAGCTGTTTTTCCTTTTATTTTTAACAGCTCCTTTACGAAACTTGTCTTTGTATCTGGCTGTTGTCATACTATGAACCTGCTGTTGAATACTTGGCTACTTCAAGATGCCTAGCACGGCTGACAGAGGTTGTTAAAAGCTCTACAAAGGAGAAGGTAATAAATAGCACTTCTAGATTTTGAAATATGAACCATGATCCATTTTGGAGGATAGACCAAGTATATCCCATGGTCCTTTCTGAGTATGGTCAGGCAAGCAGCATCACCTGTCTCAATTCTCACCATTTGTAACTTCTTCATATTTACTCGTTAGGATGCATTCATGCAACACTTGTTTATGTATATTGATCAAATGAATTGTGTTTTTGTATTTTTGGCAGGTTGTTAGGGTTATCATTATGACATTCAAGAATCTGCTCCCGAAAGGAACATTTGGCGCCCAGATGGTGGACCTTGGAATGCCTCAGATTGTCCAAAACTTGAAAGCACAGGCCTGGGGTGATGAGGTGGGAAATGATCAATCCTGAACTGTCCTTTTGGGATTACTTTGTGACACTGGCCTTAATAATTAAAAAAGTTTAAGTTCTTTACCATCTGTAGACTTTCTTCCTTTCTATCAATCATAAAGTTTTTGTCTATCTTTTGGTTTTAAATTCCAGGATCTTGTGGAGGCTTTGACTCAACTAGATGAAGGGCTGAAGGACAATGTAAAAAAAATGAGTTCATTTGACAAGTATAAACAAGAAGTACTTCTTGGCCATCTTGACTGGTCTCCAGTCCACAAAGACACTTTCTTCTGGCGGGAAAATATCAGCAACTTTGAGGAAAAGGATTTCGAGGTGAACTTTCCCCTTCATTTGACAATGTGCAGTGTTACCTTTTAGGGCCCATTTATTCTGCGTTAATAAATTGTTCTAATTTTAGCGAACTTTTAGGTAAATTTGCTAAGAAAGTCCGTGCTAATGCTTGTCCATCTACAAGCACCTTTTTTTCTTTATACATTTCCATTACCATCTATAACTACTTTAGAGGTGTTATTCAGTGGTAATTAAAATCTCTGAAAATACATTTTTGAGGATGAAGTTTCCATTACCATGGGAATCACCACATTGGTACAAGACTTTCTTCACAAAATTATATACAAATTCATTAATATGGCCACCATTTATTATTACTGGCTGTCGCACGGACAGTTACTGCTTTGTTTATAACTAATTGACTTGTGATGTTACTGAGATTAATGTTTTGGTTTTACATTGTCTCGTGAATGCAGATCTTGAGAGTCCTCCTCACCATTTTGGACACTTCCAATGACCCAAGATCCCTCTCTGTTGCTTGCTTTGATCTCTCACAATTTATCCAACATCACCCATCCGGGAGAATCATAGTTAAAGATCTCAAGGCTAAGGAGCGGGTGATGAAACTAATGAATCACGAAAACGCTGAGGTCACCAAAAACGCTTTACTATGCATCCAGAGGCTCTTCTTGGGAGCAAAATATGCTAGCTTTTTGCAAGCTTAAAATGCATTTATGGACAAATGATGCAGATTTCAGCATGCCCAATGGAAATTTATTTGATATTTATGAGATGTTTCCATGATTGATTGTTGTTCGAAATTGTGTAATAAACACTATGCATGTCGAGCTTGTCGAGGGTCATAATATGGCATGGACAAACAAGTGAGATCACCTAGAGATGGATTTTTTGGGTTCTTTGCGGCAAGATATTGCGCATGTAATTTAATAAGTATTTTTTTTTAATACAAAAATTTGTTATTTACATATAATATGAACTTAATGAACGATTTAGATAGATAAATTATCCTGATTACACATTTTTAATGGTTACCAATTATTGTAGCCATTGCCTATTAGAAACCCCCCATTCTCGTGCCCTTTAGAATGTGCATAGACACTGACGAGTAACGATGGATTGTTTTGAGTATTTCTATACGATAGTCCTATGTTGTTGTTTATATACAATAGTAATGATTGGTCCAATTGTATGACTTCGTATCTCCCACATGGGAGATCAAGGTTTAAATCTTGGTGGAAGCAAAATTTTCAATGTTGTTTTTTTGGGGGGGGGGGATTGGGGGTTATTGTTGGGCCTCTGGGTGAGTGATCTTGTGCGAGGGCAACCAAGACAAAAATTCTTCTTATCACGGGGTTTTTAGGGAACCCCTTGAAAAAACCGACATACTCTATTTTTAAGATGACCCATGTGATTTTGGAAGTATCTAGATGATATCTATTCAATCTTTTGTTAATAAGCGTGGTTTGAAATATGTTTTATGCATTTAATCTCAGTTTTGAGGTCTGAAATTGTTTTTACTCAAGCCGTTTTTAAATAGATGCTCTATTTAAAATTACACACTTGCCAAGCACAACTTTGATCGTTAATATAACTAATCCAAATATTATAAAAATGTGATATCTTGAAAAATATACATCAAAACTTAACATATTGTATATTAATATTTTTATAAATACGTAAAATATGATCAAAGTAGAGTATGTAAAATGTGCTAAAATTAAAATATTTAATTTTTGTTAAGCTGTGTGTTGATTATGCATTTCTTTTTGTTGTTCAAAGTTGTAACAAGAGACGTATAGTTTCCTATATATTGTCAAGTTGTAGGTTTTATTATTTCATTTTCTTTTATGTTGGACGATTTGGAAATAAAGGATCATTATATACTTCCTCCGTTTCTTTTTAAATGCAACAAACTCACTTTCACGCACAACGAGTCATTATTTTAACCATAAATATCTATAATTACATATAGGTAAAAATTATAAAAATTACATAGAAAGCGGATCAGGAGACGAATCTAACAAGATCCCACATGACTATGTTTTTCATTATGTACAAATCACAAATCTTAGTCAAAGTGATAAATGTGAATAGTGTAAAAGTCCAATCATTGCATTTAAAAAGAAACGGAGAAGTATGAAATTTGTTAATCTTAGATAAATGTGAGTATATCAATTCTAGATGAAGATGTCAGTTTCCCCTAAAAAAAAGTCCAACTTATGTAGACTGACCGCCAATTCGACATTGTTCAAATTTCATACTACATCTTACTCTTGCACACAACCTCAAAAAGAAAGTTTCATCCAATAAATCTCCCTTCAAACGCAACAACTTCTTAGTCTACAAAAGGAACACCTACTGATACTTAAATCTCCCTACAAATGAAACAACTTCTTAGTCTACAAAAGGAACACCTACTGATACTTCGCTATAAGAAAGAAATTCTTACCAAATTATGATATGATAGTGAAGAAAAAAAAATGGCAAGAAAATTTTGATATAGCCAAAACTACCAAAAATTTTCATTTCCCTCCAGTATGTACATCTCCGCGGCATTCCCACAGCCCTACATATCCATCCTTTTCAACAGCTACACTCAATTGTCATGACAAATTACTTACAATAACTGGCAGAAGAGACGAGAAGCAATATTAGCATCCCTCTCTAAACAAGCTATTCATAATGGGGTCATTCAGCTTCAAGTTCTGCAGCAAACTTCTTTAGCCGTTCTCCCTCGTCATCATAGTCCCGGAGCAAAGCATGATTGACAGAACCATCATCTTCAACAGCATGTATCTGCTTCCCGCCAAACCTTCACAGAAGCAATTTATTTTAGGAGTATGAAAAATATTATTGTGATTCACATAAAAATCCTTAGATAAGACTATAGCAAAAGTTACTTGGTAAAACAAGCAGATTTTAGTTAAACCAAATTTGAAGCTTATAATTTACAGGGTTACACAATAGAAAGAGACTCGGAGCAGACTATCAACAATCAAGGAAGACTGCTAACAGACGACTCCACAAAAGAATGATGCCAGTTATCCTCGAGCTAAAAGAAAGACAATATTGGAGAAAGATCTCAAGTCTTGAACATTGTCAATTCACATTTACTACTGAAACATTCAGCACATGGCTTCTCTATAATAATCCGTCTTTGACCTTAGTTGTATGTCATATGATGATGAATGGGATCACAAAATAGGGGTTAAACAAAGATATACAGATGGTAGACATAAGAAAGGTACAATTGCCTACAACTAAGCAAGATACAACATATTTCCTTCAAAACCATATCACCTTTCATCGTGCTAGATACTATTTCATTCAAATACAAGGACTTTTGTACTTACCACCGCCCATCCATCACCTTTATACACTCTTTAGCATCTTTTCTGTCCTTGTATCTAACTAACACAACTCCATGTGGGTTGCTCTCGCAGACCTGCCCATAGAATGGAGATCAGAAACTGAAATATATATACTCCCTCTGTTTCTTTCAAGTGCAACACTTTTGACTTTTGCACTATTCACATTACACACACCTCATTTTGACTGTATTTTTTTTTTTTACTAATATTAGTAATATATAAAAACAAAAATAATCATATAAAATGTTGTTGGATTTGATTCAATGAATTTTTTTCATAATATCAACTTGATATAATTTTTACAAATGCATAATTAGATATATTAACGGTCATAGTTGTGTGTTGGCAAGCGTGAAAGTCAAACTGTTAGCACTTATTTAGAATTAGAATAAGTATAATAAATATAAAATAGTGATGCGAAAGCAATACTAAAAGACAAGCAAGTATAGCCATAAAACTCTTGGGCAACTTATTAATGTGAATGAGATTCATAAGATGAATATGTTGAAGGATTCCATTAACTGACAGTACACTCCTACTCTTCTTAATGGCATCCAAGTACATCTCCTCTTTCCAGAATGAGTCAATAAAGTAAGTTACCTTGACGGAATCCACTGGACCAAGCTTTCCACATTCCTCACGGATATCTACCTCCAATTCATCACGTAAACTTGAATCCTCCTGTACAAATCACAAGATCATTAACAAACTTAAGATGCTGATCATAAATGATTTTGCAGAGCGTCCAATATGTCCAATGAAGATAGGAGAAGCATTGGGAACATCATTTCCTAATTTACAGCATAATCATATTCACAGCCACCAGAGCAAAATTTCCATTCACTTCACTCTCCCTTTCTCCCAAGGACCTTTTCTTTGACATAGGCTGTTAGGCCGGCTATTTCCTTAACCTTTTTATTTTTTGGGGGGTGGGGGGTGGAGAGGAAGCAAGAAAATCAAGGCATGTTTGAAATCTATTTGGCTAAAGTCTTCTCCACAAAGCCATGAGGCCCATGACTATAGAATTTGTACTTGGCACTATAGCTCCAAACAAGTAAACCCTTTGCAAGAGTCAAGATTATGGAGTGAAGCAAATTTAAGTCATTTCATTCAGACTTACCCTCATTTCTGCTGTCGTAAACATGTTGCTGAGGACAACTGTAGCCGGGATCATAAGTTTTGAATCATCACGACCACCTAATCCATGAAGAGAGTTAGAATGAAGTTGCGTAAAAGGAAGACATGCCATATGCAATGACTATAAAATACCGAACATCGGAATTCAGTGTGGCAGCTTCTAAGTGGAAAAGGAACTAATTATGCTTTTGGAGGTCACCTTTCAGCTTTTTCTTTTGGTTTCAGGACCTCATTTTTTCTGGGGAACGGGGTAAAGGGAATCGAGGACCTCATCCGCACCTCAAGGGTGATTTTGGTCACTAATATATGGACTTTCCTTTACACACAAAGGATGATGTTTCAAATTATCACTCAGCATAATGCATTTCATTGACCATAAATAACCCCAGTCCACTGCATACTTCCAGCAATGCTTGGTCAATGTGTTTGGGGCATCGAACAATAAAATAAATAGGGAACGTATAGAGATAAGTTGAGCAAAGACGAAGGGATTCAAGATGAGATTCAGAGAAGGAACTATTGCTCGATCTGAGCGCCCCCCCCCCAAAAAAAAAAAAAAAAAAAAGAAAGAAAAACAAAACCTTCCCTCTTACACACTTCTCAATTCTTCTTGTTCTTCATTGTTGGCCAAAGAAATAAGGTCGCACCAATTTTTTTTTCTTAGCTTGTGATTGTGGTGAATTTAATTTTTCAAGCTTGCAATTATTTCATTTTACAGGTGAAGAGAAAAGAAGGGAGGGGGTTTCAACAAAATTTTGGCCCAGTAACTTTAAAAAAAAAAAAAAAATCTATTTTTGTCTTTTAGTGTACAAAAATATATAGTTGGCCAAAATGTACACCTGAGTGGCTTGGCATCCTTAAACAAAGGAACAAAATGATGAAGTACTGAACCAAACAAACTGAAAGGTGACAACTTGATTGCATAATTCATGCTGGGAAGCATGTGCCATTACAACCATATTGCATCATTTGAAAAATCTAGAAACAAGATAGGCGAAATGACAAGAATGCCCAAGTCCAGCATGATACAATTGTAAGGCATGGCTTCTCAACCATGCAGAAAACCTGAAGGCATGGTGCTGAAAGAAAATCAAAGGTCATCATGTTCCTTCTGGCAAATTCAATATATATCATTGACAGATTTACATATGGACAGCAAGAGCAGTAGCAATATCATCAAAAGGAGCAGCAACAGGAAAGGACAGTTGATTTGAAGCAAAGCACTGATTAACTGACTCAGGCCAGTATATGCTACAAGATAATAGCCAGAGAAATGACAGAAGGAGAAAAGAAAAAGTCCTGGAAATTGCAGGAACACTGATTCACAGAAACTATAACCAGAAAGCAATGACCTAATTCTACGGAACCAACCAAGCAATACTAGAAAGAATTGTGTATAGAAAAAGAGCATATTTAGCCACGAATCACAGCACTCAAACATCAATTAATCACCTTCTTAGCAGCCATAAAGTTCAAGATGCTTGCTACCATATCAATAGTGAAATCAGAAAGAGAACGAGAAAGAACAAGAAAAGTACCCCAACCAAGCATCTTCTCTTCAACCTTCTTTAGTTTCTGTTTCTTCCTTTTATCAGTTTGTTTGGGAACAAACTTCTCCCCTGGAAAAAGAGTATAAAAGCACATCAAATCATGTAGTCCCCGAGCATCTTAATTAGAAACTCCCGGCCAGGCACATGGACATCACATGTCAAGGAAAAAGCAGCCAACAACCCCATTATCTAAATAACTGAGTATTAATGCTCATAGATACCTTTCTGCTCAAACTTAGCTGGAGCCACAGTCATAGGTATCTTCCCTCCAAGTCGAAAAGGTGTCCCATCTAAAATTTGAGTTGCTAAGGCTACTGATGGCTCCTAATTGATGTTGAAAATATGAGAGCAATAATTGAAATTATGAACGACTGGAATAGAATCACTGCATATTAATTATAGTATCAACAAAGATAAAACTTTAAAAACCTTTAGATATGTAACAAGTGCATCCCCCTTCTTTCTTCCGGTCTCCTTGTCAAAATATAGTTTCACACGCGGTTTTTTACTCTCAGGATCCTGCAGATGTGTAAAATTAGGTAAACAATGTTACCATGTAAAGCAAATAATGAGAATTCCACAGCAAAATCGAAATTAAGTTGTTGACATCTCTCATATCTCAATCAGAAAGCCAGATATCATTATCTCTTACCACCGGCCCACATTCCAAGCACATAATATCAGAGAAAGATAGCAAAAGCAAATGCCACAAACCCAGCATTCTAATTTCGAAGTGATGCAGAAGGAAAGAAGCATATAAGCATCTCCACTTGTTAAACATGCGATCAGTTCCACGATGAAAATTTACTTGAAGCTGAGACCAATCTAAGAGTACAGATTATATAAAGATGAATTATAGTTACAGCATATAGGCTGTCCATTAAGTAAACAAAGTGATGCATGCTAGTCATACAAGGAAATTTTCAAGGTTTCCCGAGTTTACTTCCAAACGAATGCTGCACGTGAGGACTGAGGAGTATTAGATTGCCTTGGCAGTAGGATAACAGTATGGGATTTTTATAAGATCAGCGCTTGTCATAACACAGACCAAAGGAACCCCTTCAATGGTACTGTCAGAGATCTACAGTCACTTAAAAACTCAATAGAGTTCTTCTCAATCCTACAAGAAATAAGATGGTAGATTCATGGAAGAGGCTAAAATGCCTGAAAGCTGGTACATAAAAAAGAATATCCTCGTTCTGCCATGTAATTTTTCATCAATTTTATTAATATAGAATAATACACCTACAACATCAACATTGACATCAGTATGAAACCCAATGTCTCTGAAGAGCCTCCCACCCAGTGCAAGGTCAGGTGAACTCAGTGCATGAAGATTGCCATTACCCCAATAATTAGACAGAGGTTGCTTGCATTAGAGCCTTGGTCCCAAAAGCGGCAACTTTCAGTTATTTCAAAGGTCTATAAGAAGCTAATAATTTAGTAAGACATTTTAATCTAGTCCATTGGAGAAAGTTGTTAGCTATTCTTCCAGGTGAAAAATTCCATAACATTGGTAAAGCTTAAAGGGAAAGAAAATACACGTACTATATATAACAAACATGCTTGATCAAAGAAAATAAGTTTTGTACATAAGAGAATAACAGCTTCAACAAGGGGAAACATAAGCATAATTCCTTAACAACCAGCACTAGAGCAAGTTAACTTTTTCTATTTAGCACTTTAACCAGTGTTGGGCAGCACAACAGACATGTGTTTTCACAAAGGAACACTATATTCAGCAATCAAGCCATCCTTCTATCGCAAATGACCTATATATGTGCCATAAAATAGTTTTTTTCTTATAAGTTGTATCCGTACCTCCTTTATTATTCCACACTTGGAGAAAACCTCCACTACCTGCACAAGATTGCCAAAGATGTCAAATACAACATAGTACAGATTATATCACTTTCTTTCGCAGTTTCGCTCTTTCCAAGCTTCAAAACACAAGATAAAAAAGTTATCATGGACAATTCATGAAATGCAAATATTATGTTAACAACGAATCTATGCTTATTAGGAGGTAAGCAGGACTTACTTCCTCAATTGTGACATCTTCCGGCAACCCAGTCACATAAACATGTGTGTTGTGTACCAATTCAAACCAACTGTCTGGCGGTTTATTTGCTTCCTTTTAGGGTACAATTACAAAAAAAATAAGGACAAAATTTAGCACACTGATTTAAGCTTGAAGGCACCAAAGATATACAACAGAAGAAACACTATGTATGCATAAGGTAGCAACGTCTTCCCTTTACCTAGAAATAGAGGTTAGCAAAGAAAGAAAATCATTTCTCAATTATTAATACATGTTTGGAGCATTGAAGGAGTAAGCTTCAACAGATTTTAGGATCTAAATTAGCAGGTTTAAATTGATGGTACAGCCATCCCCACCATCCTCAATCCCACCCCCACCCCTCAACATGCCACTTCCTAGTTTCCTACCTCTTCCTCCTCCCCCACTACCCTCTCCATATTAAAAGGATGGAGGACACACTCTGACAACAGCCATTATGGCAAGTGATGCTCAATACTACAATGACAAAGATAGTAGCAAACTACTTTCATGGAAGGATAATAGGAACAACCAAAGCAGATGTAACCTTTTTCTCAGTCTTGTTTTCTGGCTCTTTTCTCTTAGCACTTTGTTTTGTATCCTTTTCTTCTACTGGCCCAATATCGGTGTTGTCTTCTTTATTTTCAAGAGTGTCGTCCACATTTAGTATTGGAAAAACTTCCTCTTGTTTGACAAATGTCATCTCATCCAATCCATATCCCTCTTCATCTGCTTGACTCTCCTGTGGGAACACGTTTGATTAATAAATATTTCACATAGTTCAATGTTGTCCATAAATAGTTTAGATATAAGCCCTAAATACAGTAATCTGTACAAAATATTAGACTGATATAGCACAAAAGAAAAAGGTAGGAATAGTTAGTTAATGGCTGCAACCTTGACCAGAAATGCATTATCTCATCACAACAACCATAAAAAGATTCACAACAGAAACCTAATAATGATCAAGAGCACAAAGTTGCATCCCTAAAACATGATTGATTGCACAAGTTCAAAGTCAGAATCTCGTATCGAATTCTTCTCAGCTACTGCATTAGTATATAAGTTCCAAACCCTAGAAAACACTGTGACTTACGAATCATCAAGCCAAGTGACTTGCAAAAAAATGCTTTTGGCAGCAAAATTAATCATATTTGGCAGTGGCTAAAAAGCAAAGTACACATCACTTCAAAAATGTAAGCATACTGAAATACATACTGAAATAGCAATGACAGGAAGGGAAAAGGCCAAACATTTCTAGGTTGACGTAATCTTAAAACAAAATTGTACCAAACTAGATAACTAGGCATATCATAATCCAAACATCAGAATACCAAAGTACCAACCTGAGGCACCCATGCTCTAAGACTGCGATCCCACTTGTACGTAGTTCCATCATCATCAGTAAATTCTTCCTCTCCTTCAGGTGGAGTTGAGGGTCGCTCTGGATCAACTCCATTGACATCACCAGAATCAAATTTCAGCATCTCAGCTTCAGCCTCTGCCTCTTTCACTTCCTTTTGCCATTTCTCAAATTCATCATCATTGCTGGCAAAAACTGCGAGGAAATCACTATGTATCAGACTCATCTCTCCTGGATAAAAATGACAAGAAAATTCCAGACCTGAAGCTGAAAGTTCAGTTGTATTACAATGGACTCCAGTCATTAACTCAGGAACTGATGAAAGTGGCTGCCAATCAGGTCTTCCTTGGGCCCACACGAAGGTACTCTCGGTCAGGTATCCGTTTAGAAAATGTTCTGCTCAGGCGAAGCAAACAAGCTAAGTAGTTGGTTCAACATGATACAGATCACGTAACCGTGCTATTGTTAACTGGTAGAACTGTAGTTGAAAGAGACACAAAAGAATCTAGTAAATTTCAGAAAGCAAGTGCTCACTAGCCTATCCATGCAAAAGAACACACCAAAAAGAAGCAAAATACAAACTAGTAAATTTGAGAGCAGGAAATGCCTTATGCCTCTAGTGGCAGCGATGGCTGATGAACGAGAACTCTGACGGAAAAGCATAACCAAATAGATAATAGCAGGTGAATGTAAATCAATTGTATATACACTTCACCAAGACCACTAACCTTCCCCGCCCCCCTTCCCCAAGAAAATAAACCTCGGACTATTTCGTACCTGATACAAGATCACTCTTTCTGGGCCCAAACTCCATCACTTCAATCTGCTAATTTACACTCTCTAAACAATATACTACATCACCTGATCTCAGCATATTACAACTCTTACATTCATTTCACTTGACTAATCTACACCTTGAAATCTCAGACCATCATCATTGCCCAAAAAAAAAAAACTGTTTCCTAAATCTTTTCCTCTCACCAATGTAATCTTCCCAATCCCATATGGCCATAGCTTTACCACATTGTACTACACATGTTAACCGTCAATATCCTTGAAGGAAGGTACCAACACAATTAACTTAAGAACATATCATAAATTATCCTTCCCCAAGAAATGTTGTACCAGTCAACAAGGAAGCCAAGACTTCATCCTAACGGAGGCCAAATCAATCTAAAAGTTTCAGATTTTGACTGTAATGTTACTTGTATGTATTTATAGAAAATGAAAAATACGCATTAGTTAAGCAGCAAATAGGCAAAAACTCTGTGAATACTATTTACCCCCTTTTTCTGTTGCAATATCTCCTATGTTAGATGCTCGGAAAAAATCACGCATAACTATTTCGGCAAATGGTTTTTCTAATCTCTTTCTTCCTCCTCATAATATGAGCATCTTCTCCACCTGTCTCTATTAACCTAACTATGAGTATCTGAAATCTAAATCGTACTAGTAATTTTGTTATTTATGGTTTAGAATAATTTGATTGACATGAAGGGGGTTACCTTGCTATAAACTCCTCTTACTTTCTATGTTACTAAAGGAATTTGCACAAGTCAAGTAACTCAACAAATTGCTAGAGGGCATCACATAAACCCTAAACCCGAAATAACAAAATTACTTGTGAGGTAAAACTCACCTCGCAACTCCGATATTGTGTAAGGGCCAATTTGCTGCTGGCTTGCATCAATGATATACCATCCCAATTCAGCATTTTCTGGCAAATGCTGATTCGTTATTCCCTCCTCCGCCCCTGCTCACAAGAAAATACAATTCATAACCCCATTCACATAAACCTGAAATATGACCTTCCTTGAAGAAAACCCACAAGTTTCAATCAAGCAAAAACATGTCTTTTCCAATTACATATAAAAATGCATATCAAATTTAAACATATTCAAAGTAGACAAATTTAATCATCTCCAATACTTCTCACATAGCGCAAATTTAACCTAATTTGATTCTCTGTTAGGGTTCTACACAATCGGAAAACAAAACCCATTTCCCAAATTGAAGCAAAGGGGGCAAAATGCCAAAAAATTATCACCTAGATAGCTCCACAATAATCAAGAATCAATATTTTTGACAAATTAAAAGGTTTAAAACGAAGAACATAGAAATTTTAGCTTCAATTACAGAAAATAGGAGAGAGAAAGTAGGGAAGGGAAAGACAAAGAAGTTACCTTGTTGGTCTGCTGAAGATTGGTGTAGGCTCGAATCGTCGATTGACGACATGGTGAAGATGAGAGAGAAAAGGGTTCGAAGTGGCGAAACTGGGTGTTTGGCTGCTTTTGCTGTGTTCTTATTTTGTCCGTTGATTTTGCAACTAATTGTTTCTCGAAACCTCGACGGAGTAGACGGAAGAGTGAAGAACATGAGATTGAGCATAAGTTGAAATTCCTTTGCAAGGGCTAGGGATGACAATCTAGCCCGGATATGATTTTGGTCTGATCTGATACGAAGGAAGAAACCAAAAATAATCTGAATCGGTTTTGTTTAAAGCGTTTGAGTCGGAGGAGGATCGGAGTCGAATGAGTCGGACTTTTTATGGAATCCGGCTCCAATTTTGATGCATTTAGTATTTTTTTTTTTTATATTAATGTAAGTACGACTCTGAGACCATTGTATTAAGATTTTTCTATCAAAATAATAGTAATAATTACATTGTATTGTATAATATTAATCTATTAAATAATTGGGGAAAAAACAAGTCACCTCGGAGTCGTCTTCAAATGTTTGTATTTAAAGTCGGGTCAGGCTTGGGTTTCAAAGCCATGTGTTGGAGCCGGGGTCAAATTTAAAATCCGATTTCTTGAAGGTTCTGAATCGGATTATGCATAATCGTCCGGTCCAAATCCGACCTTAGCAAGGGGTCAGAATAGATGTTGTCATGAGATCGAAATTCGTAAGTAATGTCAATACCACTAGCAACAATTATTAGAATAAGCGGTCTAATTCTATACAAACTCAAGCCCACATTCTCCTTACGAGTCAATTTGCATCTCATTCTAACCCAACCCTTATCCGGTTATCCCTAGACACCTCGCACCATCCTAGTCGTCCCTTCTCTTCTCTTTCCTTTGTTTCCCTTTGAATCTCGAACTACAACAGATGATTTTAAAAAACGGCAGTCTTACAGAATGGATTAACTAGTCACTTAATGGATTAAAGTATGTGATTATTGAATGGATTAAACTTGTCACTAAATAGATTAAACTAGTCTTTATCAGAAAGGTGGTTCCTTCTCTTCTTAATATTGGATACAGGCTGTTGTCTGATTTTAAATTAAAAGTATGCGATCTCTTATAAGCCCAACTGCACCACTAGACCATCACATTAAGGGCTTGTTCGTTATTGTTTTTCGTTTCCACTTTTCAGTTTTTATAAAACCCAAAAACAAAAATATGGAAAATCAGATAACGAAGTTTCTAGTTTTTTGTTGTCCGTTTTCGAAAGATGCATGTTTAGTATGACTAATTTTAATTTTATTATACCCTTTATATCATATGACTTTTACAGTTATAAAACCAAAAGTTGAAATTTGATGGTGATATCGAATGGATCCATAAGGCTATAAACTTAGGGCCCGTTCGGCATCACTATAAGTTTTCAGTTTTTGATTTTATGAATATAAAAGTTATATGATATAATGGGTATAATAAACTTAAAATTAGTCATACTTATACTAAACATGTCAATTTTGAAAACTGACAACAGAAAACTGGAAACTACTTTTTCTAGTTTCCATATTTTTGTTTTTGGTTTTCAAAAAAACTAAAAACTAGAAACATAAAATGATAACGAACGAGCCCTTAATTATTGTGTTTTCCTTCCTGTAAAAAAAAATTGTCTTTCCTTTATTTAAAAAAAAATAAAGCTTCTAAAATAAAGCTTCCATAATTTACATGTAGAGCAATGCTACCCCTTAAAAGAAAAACATGTAGAGTAAAAAAAAACTTCCATATATGATATAACTTTTGTTTGTTTCCTTGTAGGAAGGATCACCTAAATCTTTTTTGTACCTTAAAGGAAAAAAAATCTTGTTTAATTGGGAGGAAAAAAAATTCATCGTCCCACATTATTTAAATACTTGATATTTTTATTAAAAAAACTTATACCATCCTTAGTTTTTTAAAGTTTATATTAATGCCTTTCAAGAAATATAGAATCATATTAATACTCAAACTCGGAAGATCTCCTAGGGGAGAGGCGAACATTGAGGCAGATGTGAGTGCTTTGATTGATCCTATTGTAAGAATTGGAAGATGGATCTTCTTTCTTCTTTATTTTTACCCTTTGAGGTGGAGAGGATTTCGAGCATCCCGATTAGTCATAGACTTCCGGAGGACAGGATGTGTTGGGACTTGGAGAAGGATGGTGTATACTCAGTTCGATCGACTTATAGAGCCTTGGTTGGGGATGTATGGAGCTCGCGGAGGAGGCTACGTCAAGTGCAACCGATTTGTGGAAGAAGGTGTGGGGTGCGGAGATTATTCCTCAGGTTAAGATCTTCACTTGGCGTGCGTGTTTAGATGTATTACCTACGCGAGCGGGGTTCATCGTCGAATGCCTGCTATTGGAGCTACTTGCGTGATATGTGGTGCTGTGGAGGAGTCGGGTTTCCATGCATTGGCTTAGTGTGCGTCGGCGAGGGGTGTGTGGGAGGTGTGCGAGTTGATGCACAGGTTTCCTAGGGGCTTCAGCAAGATTGTGGACTGGTGGTCATACATTTTCATTGTGCTGGACGATGATGAGGTATGTTTTTTTCTTGACTTTATGTTGGACAATTTGGGGAGCAATATGTAAGGCTATTATGGCAAATGAGGTGCCTGACCCTCATGCGATTGTAGCTTATGCAAGCAAGACTTGCAGGAGGCTATTGATGCCATCACCGAAAGCAAGAAGAAAATGGGAGGGGGTGCTGCATTCGGTTGTTTAGAGGGCACCGAATGATGATTTGCTGAAGTTCAACGTGGATTGCGGTGGTTGGGGGAGGTGGGTACTTGGATTCGGGGTGGCCGGAAGGAACGAGAGGGGTGAGTCTGTTGTGTTGTGCAGTGATTCAATCCACTATGAGATGGGACCTGCACATGGCTGAGGCGAAAGCAGTGTTGGAAGGATTGAAAGTGGCCAAATAGTATGGGTGCTTGCGAGTAGTTTTGGAGAGTGATAGTCTTCAAGTGATTCAATCTTTGCAAAAGGGTAGTTGTGGCTCTAGTGATTTCCATCTAGTGTTAGACGAAATTGTATCTTTTTCTTCCTATTTTGAGTTGGTTGTTTGGTCTTTTGTTAAGAGAGGGGGGAAATAGTGTTGCTCTTGCTTTAACTCATTTCCAACCTATATATGGAAATTGGCAAAAGGTGTTGGGAGGATGAGTTTCCGAACTCTATTGTTTGTTTTGCTTCTAATGATTTAATAAAGTAGTTCCCTTGTGGGGTTACCTTCAATATAGAATTATATTAATACAAAGAAGATAAACTATCCCTGTAAAAAAAAAAAAAAAAAAAAAAAAATATCAACTATCAGTTAAATTTGGTGGTTGAAATATGCAAAGAGAAACAGGCAATCATAAAAGTCAAATTTTCTTTTGTTAGTTTGTTTAAAATATTTTTATAGTAGACAATTTGAAAAGATAAATATTTCATTACTTATACCCTAAGATCTTGGTAAAATTAAAGTTCTCTAAAAATATAACCCCCCCGTTTCATTTTAATCTACACACTTTCCTTTTTGGTCTGTTTCTTTTTAATCTACACACTGTTGCTTTTTCTATATTATGTAGCATGTCACATCTACCATCTCCTCTTTTTCCACCCATGTCATCCACTTTTTAATATTTTAACCCACTTTTTACTTTCTCTCTCTCTCACTTTTCGCTTTCTCTCCACCTTTCGTTTCTCTCTCATACTTTTGTACTTATTCCTTGGTTCTCCCCCAAAGTGAAGTGAGTAAATTAAAATGAAACGGGGGGAGTATGATCATGAAAAACAATTATACAATAAATGTCATAAAAAGAGTCAATTTATTTCCCCTAACAATTATTTCCCCTAACAACTATGAGAAATAGTATAATAATAGTATATAAAAAGATATTAATATATACTCATCAAATATTAACATGAATGTTGTTTAGAAGTATTAAGTAATTGTCGCCAACCATTGAGATATGTCGGCTTGGGAACACTATTGCTTAAAAATCTAATGTAGCTAACAAAACTACTAGATGTTATAGCCTGCCATTGGAGATGCTCTTATAAATAGAAAGTGAATAAATCATTATCATTATAAGCATTACAAAAGCATAAATTTGATTAAAAACAAAAGTGAGGAGGACAATGATTTGTTGTGTGCATCTCCGAAAATCCAATCACTAGCAAATTAAATACACATAAATCATCATTGTTAAAATTAAACTTAGATCCATATTCCACTTTTATCCTTCACCCAAACAACTAGCCGTTGCACCACCTAGCTGTATTCCTCCATAGACCATACTATGCCCCACCAACGGTCACATTTTCCATCATCTCACCCAACTTTCAAACATGACCGTTACCCTCTCACCCCCTATTTCTTACCCCCAAATCCCACCATTCTCTTCACTTCATTCTTACAGCTTCAAGATATCTTGAACAACAACACAATTCTCTCTCTAAATTGTCCAAAAATCATCAAGATTTTGCTACAAATTTCTCTCTAAATCCACTCATAACACACCCAAAAAAAAAATCCCATAAAAAATCTCAAAATGGGTCTCACAATTGTCTCACCATCAAGCTCAGAACCTCACTTCAAGACCAAAAAATTGTTCCTCTTTAGCAATTACATGCTCTTAGCATCAGCTTCAAGCTGCATTTTCCTTACCCTCTCCCTCCGCCTCATCCCATCGCTTTGCGGCTTCTTCTTCATCCTCCTCCATCTCCTCACCATCCTAGGTGCCTTAGCCGGGTGCCACGCCGCTAGCACGGGTGGCACCCGATGGTACGGGGCACATATGGCCGCTACGGTCCTCACCGCCATCTTCCAAGGTTCGATCTCGGTCCTGATTTTCACAAGGAGTGATGATTTCTTAGCAAGTCTTAAATCATATGTGGAAGAGAGTAGTGGTGTAATGATATTGAAGTTAGCTGGTGGACTTTGTGTAGTGATCTTTTTTTTGGAGTGGGTGGTTTTAACTGTTGCATTCTTCTTGAAGTATTATACTGTTGTTGAAGGTTCAGGAAATCATGTTACTTTAGGAGGTAAGAGAAGTACTGCTAAAGTTGGATCAACTGATGAAGAATTGGGGTATTTGCCTTACCCTTCTGCTTCTCTTCATTAGAAATTTTGACAAGAATTGAAGCATAAAAATTGAAAGAGAAGGGGGCATTGTTGTTAGATGCCACATTATATTGGTTATTTTTGTTCATTCTTTGAATTTATATTATGTAGTTGGTATTGGAATGTTTGTAATTTGATGTTGTTTGAAAGTCTTACTATTATAGATTGTGTAAGATTCTTTACTACTATATCTATATGAGCAAATTGAATTTGCATATTCTTTTCTCAGTTTTTGACTTCTGTACCAATTAACATTAATCCACATTAACAGCTCTGCTATCACTACTAAATTTCAGCATTGTAAACTATGAGCTACTTAATTTGCTCTTATTGAGCACATCATAAGCCAGGACGACAATTCGAGCCGAAAAAATGTTATGATCAGCTCGAGTTTTGCACATCAAAATTTACTCCAGAATGTATCTTTGATTTTTGTCACCATAGATCAGAGGCATAGATCATATTCCAGTTTATTGTACAATAGTACTATTTAGAACTTGTATTCTTATGAACTTGTCTGTGCCTTCAACGTAAATGGTCTTTCTGAAGTGTAATTTCTAGCCTTTCACAAAATATTTGTCTGTTGACAAGTAGTATAAGTAATACTTTCTCAAGTGAATAACTTCAACAACTTAAAACAGTTTAATTTCAAGAGGTTTCAGTGAAATTTCATTGCCACTGAACAGTGAGAATTATGGTGCTTGAGAAGTAATGAGCAATCTTAAACATTTCTTATTCCATAGTCTACTGTGTTTGTGTTTCAATAGGATTTTCGAAGAGTCTTGCTATATAAATTTTGTTTTAATGATGAGCCTAAGCACAACACAACTCAACTCAACTCAACTCAACTCAAGTTCAGATGCCGAAGCATGTGGGGAGGAGGCATTTTGGTTAATCCACTTTGCGCGATAATATTTTTTGGAACCAAACAAGTAAAGGACTGCTTTCTTATTCTGTTTTCAGTAACTTGTATGCACAAATCAAACAGGCTGTAAAACCTTTAAAGAGTACTATTCTGCATTGATTGGATTGCTTTCTTATTTTGGATTCAAACATTCCTCTACAGTGATTGGATTTCCCAGTTTGAACATCTAATATGGTCAATTTAAAAGTAAGAAAAAGTTGAAAGTATATATTTCATACAGTACTACATATAATTGCAAAAAAGATGATTACAACAAGTTTTTGAACTTAATCTAAACAGATTTAACATAGATAACCATACGAGGTTGAACTCGCTCATACAACATATCTCAGGATGGAGGGCAAAATTAAGCATACTAAACTACAGATTACTCATTTTCTTGAAAGACAAACAAAAGTATCTACAAAGACTTCACTTCTTTTCAGTCAACATCATCTTCAAACACAAAGGATTACATAAACTGAGCTATAGAGAAAACATTAGAGAGGGTAGATGCATACAGTCTTCCTTTCACCACCATAAGAACTCTTAAACGGTCAAGCTTTTACCAAAGATCCAGCTGAATGGGGCGAGGGATGCTTTTTTTGCCCGAGCTTGAGCTCTCTCCTCGAGTTTCCTAATCCTTGGAGCTAACCCACACACGAAATCTTGCGCTTTATGTCCCTCGCCTGAAAGCCCCGTCATTTTTTCTACATTCCATCTCTGGACTAGAAATTCCAAGATGTCAGCATAATCCCGGGCGGTGTAGACTCCAAGGCGTTGAGCAACAGACGAGTAGTTATTGAAAAGATTGTCGTCCAGACCGTCATACATCAAGTGGGCGGGCATAGAAATCTTCTTCCTCATCATATCGGCTAGAGACAAGATTGTGCCATCTGGGTCAAGCTCAAAGAGCTTCTCAACTATTTTTGTGTAGGCAGTTTCATGACGCTTTTCATCTGCCGCAATAATCCCGCACACCTGTGCCAGTTTAATATCACCATGATCTTTGGCTAGCCTTGCAGTATTACCATGAGAGATGAAGGTAGCTCTCTCTTGGAAGGAAGTGTAGATGAAACCAAGATAGGGGTTGTTCTCAGTTTTTGGATCCTGCAAATGACACAGAGACTCAAGAATCAAGATGATGAAACCCAGAAACAGTAGAATAGCAATAGGCAAAAAGAAAGATGTGGTCCAAGGGGCTTGTAATAACTCAAAGAAGAGGCAAAGCTTTCAGAGGAATTAATTAATCAGCTGAATCAACTTTGCCACCCAAAAAAAGCTCAATCACTTTTACCTTAAAGCAACCATCTCCTTGTTCTTTCTTTAATTTCTTTTTTTGGGGGGGGGGGGAGGGGGGGGGCGGGTTGATGATACATCTCTGAGATGGAAAAAAGACTAAAAAAGTCCAATATCAGGAGGTTTTCTTCCAAGATGCCTCCCTAAGTAGTTCGAAAACCCCAAAACGCCTCTATGTATGTCAACAACATCAAAATACCCCGAGATTGGATTTTTTTTTGCTTATCTTTAAGATGGACTTATAATCACTCGGGATCCCATCATAGGTGGACCTTAAAAGAATGCATCACTTCAAGTCAAGTCACAAAATGCAAGATGTTCAAGTGCCTTTTCAAACCTAGAGTTTCACTGAGTTATGTCACATTTGTAAACCTCAAGGAGTCCAAATCATCAATAACCAACTTAATATAAAGAACATGTAAATTTATTTTGATGAGCAAACAAAACAAAATGTGCTTCCCAAATCTGCCAGGAACCAGAGCAAGTATGAGGTAAGAATCTCACCATTCCTGAACCTATCAGGTATTGGATTGTCTTCTCTATTTGCTTCATGTCCACTCGCCCAGAAAGGTAAAGATACTTGTTCAATAGATCACCATGCCTGTTCTCTTCAGCAGTCCATGCCCTGGTCCAGATAGCCCAAGGAGACAGACTCGCACCAGTCTCATCCCGAGCTCCATCCAATGTGTTGAGCATGGTTTGATAAGTTGGAAGGGCTTCTTCTGTAATCATATCCCCAACCAGAACAACAAAATAGTCATCAGAAAGTTCTTTACTTCTTTCCCTCAGCTCCTTGACTTGCTCTTCAAATCCTTCTGATGCAGGGTCTGGCAGATAATCTTGTGGTTGCCAACACTTCTCAACAGGCTTCAGAAGTACCAGAATATTTTCCTCAGCCCAATCTTCTAGAGACTTGAACATCTCAATCTTTTGGGGTGACAATGAGTGAGTCTTCTGCACATGCACTTCTTTTGGAGGCATGTATGGCTTCTTACCGTTTGGAATTTCCCTATATCAAGACGACTATTGAGTCAGGCAACTAAAGCAATGAGCGAATGTGTAAAGCAACAAATAATGCTTGTATTGAATGGAGCAAAGAAACGTTCACAGAATATCAACTATATATGCATTACATATATAACAGAAAAATGTTGCCAGCAATGACAAGAGAGCATCTACAAGCAATATCAACAGACAAGACTGGGAATCAGGGGATGGAGCACCGATTAGTTTCCATCTTTCAACTAGGTGGGAGAGGTTCAATTCTCATTGGGCGGGTTCAGAGGGGATTACGAATTTATGGGTTCTCCTGCGAACAAAATGTTCCCCCTCCCACATAAAACAGCTCACATGCATTCACATTATCTTTTGAGTTTATTATGTGAGAGGGAGAAATCTGTTCACGGGAGAAAAGGTATTCCAGATCCCTGTAGAAGCCTACAACGACAATGCCGTAATCTACATCACCATAATGTAATCAACAGCCAAGACTGCGAATAATCAAACAAGCCTATAGACACCCACAGAAAACTGGTCCATTACTTGAGCAGCTAAAACTCGGGAAAAATGATCCATCAAACTGAACCAACTGATTGTAATCACAAAAAGTAGGTTATACAGGATGTGCGATAAAAACCACTAATAGATCAAGCCAAATGACTGATACTGGACATTGTAATGAATGGTCACTGCAATTACCATGATAGCACTCAGTGCACCTGAGGAAACATTTATTGACCTAACACATTAAAGAGCTTCAGCAATATCAGCAGCTTTTATCAAAAAATTAGAAACCAAACGAAGATCCGCAATGTATATGCTATAAGAAAGATACCTTATCTAGACCCCAATACTAGTGTTGAACACAGCCGCATGGGGTACGTGTCCAAGTGTACGACTCTCCTATTTTTACAAAAAAAAGTTGCATGTTTTTGTCAAAACTAAGAAATCGCCAAGGGTTCATACTTCATACACACGTCAGATTCGGATTCGGATTCGGATTGGCATGAGTCGACATGGTTAAGTCAAAAACAGCAATCTCAGGTGCCACAAGAAATGTAAGGTACATTTTAGTGATTATGTTCATTGAGAATTCATCTTTTTTCCAGTGTCACATAAAAGTTCAATAGTCTGGAAAGTTCTATATCACTTCAAGCGACAGAAAGGACCAGCTCACAGAATACACAAGTCCAACTTCAGATAATTTATTTCTCAGCACTCTGAAGATGCAAGTAGTCAACTACCAGGACCATTTCTACCAAGATTAAAAACAGGAATAACATAACTAAAAAAATCAAAAATTATTTGTCATAAAATGCAGCAAATAGTCGGCTAATGTCATGCACAAATGATAAAATTCAGAGAAATTGACAACTGGAACGTGACAAATTCCCAATGACAATAACAAAACAACTTCTTTAAAACTCTCAATAAAATATAATTAACTACTATATTAGGATGACACCAAACAAAATCCCATGCAATAATTGATCTCACTTGATACAAAAAAACAAAATTCAACTAGTGAATCATAAATAGAGACAATTTTCCACTCTTCTCCCACAATAATAGAGCATCAAAATAAATTAGTACTAAAATTCATGCATGTAATAAATAAATGAGTAATTCATAATTATATATTAGAAAATAAAGCAACAAATGTAAAAACAAGCAAACAAATTATGTCAGTGTAACTTGTCGGAATAAAGAGAAAGGAATCAGATAAAAATGGAAGAAAAATGCTTACAAAAAAGACTAAAACAGGGCAAAAATGCAAAATAACATAAAATAATTCTACAACATAGAAAATAACGAAATAAAACTTCACCTACCACCGTAGCAAACACTCTACAAATTACTCAAAACACATGCAAAATCAATCGAAAATTTACTTTTTAAAAAAAAATTGAAAATTGGGAAATTCAACTTAACAAATTGAACTGAAATCAAAACAAAAACAAAAACTCCATCAAATTGAAATTAACCAATCAATTTAAAAGATACCCAATTGAAGAAACTGGCAAAAAATCAATCAAAAACAACAAATAATCAACAAAATTCAAAACCCAGAAAAAAAAAATTCGATCAAAGCAAAACCCACGTCGTAAAACATAAAAAAAAATGATGGGAAACTAATTTAAAAAGTTGTTAAATTAAAAAAAAGGAGCTAACTTGGAAGTGATGCCGATAGTAGAAGCCATGGAAACGATATGAGGAGATCTGAGGACGCGAGATCGAGGATTTCCAAAGGAAGAATAAGATTTTGATGAGTTAAATGTTAATGGGTTTTGAAGTTTCAATGCCATTATTTTTTATTTTTTTTGTGGGTAGAAGTTGTTGTTGTTTTTTGCTGTTTTTTGTACTACTGTTGTAATGCTAGATTTTTTTGGTGTGAAACTCAGAATTTGGTATAATACCTGAAACAGAAATAAAAAGTGGAGAGAGAAAAAGAGGGAGAAGGACGATTTCAACGAGGAAAGGAAGAGAGCAGAGTGTTACCAAAATGGTTGGGAGAAATGCAGAAAAGAGAGGCAAATATGTGGGATTATAAAAGAGGAAAGAGTTGTATTTTATATTAATGGACCGACATGAGAGAAAAATTACTAATATGCCACTGATTAGTGCAAATCTATACTAATATACTTTTTTTTTTTTGAAATTAAAAATTAATTCATTGATTCAAAGTCATACGACATCTACAATAGAAGTCAAAACAAAACAAATACATATCAAAATGAAATAAATACAATTCTAATATGACAAAACCACGATCGTTGAGTAGATCTAACACTTCGAAAACCCTCGTTTTCACATCGCGTTTGCTGACGCAGCCTTCGCAAGGGGTCTATCGATCTTTTGTAGTTTTGAAATGAACTGGATTCAATTCAAGTGATTGTAAATGAAGTATTGACATCATTTGCAACCTCGCACAAATTTCAATCAACAAATCAACCTCTTGAATTACACAAAAACCGAAAAACAAAGTCTCCAAACTCTCACATGGAGAGAGATAAAACCCAATATATGGGTAGATATAACCCAATAAATGGGTAGAAAAACTCTCCATTATAGAGAGACTGAAATTTATTAGAAACATTAACATAAAAAACTAGTAACAAAAGGAGAAAAGGGGCTTACCACCGCCCAAAAGGGTGGCGGTAGCCCCTAGGTTGAAAATTAGGGTTTTGTGAGAGAGGAGAGAGAAGAGAGAAAAATGAGGGAGAGGAGGCGTTCACTATACTAATATACTACTACATATGTTAAAAGGTGTTCCTAAGGGCTAAGAACGTATATGGGCCACGTGTTATCATCCCTCATTCAATAACATTTTATCCACGTCTTTCTCATATAGTAAAAAAAAAAAGGATTTTTTGTCCCAAACTACCTTTAACTTTCATTTTTTTGCGAAAAACTACCTTATACAAAAATTGTTGTCCCAAACTATCTTACTTTTACCATTTTGTTGTTGACAACTACCTTATGCTGGTTTCCAGCGTTGACTTTTGTTTTTTCAGTTCAAAATTGTGGGAAAAATAAAATTACCCTTTTGGAAATTGAGGAGGGTGATTGTTTCAATTTTAGTTAAAATAGAAGAGGAATTTAATGGTAGATTGGTGGTACAAAGTGTTACATAGATATGAGAAAGAGAGCGCGCGCACACAGGTAAATGGGAAATTAGGGTGGGGAAGATTAAAAAAGGGTTTGAAGAGGTTAAATGATATAACGTGACATTAAAAAACCGGAAAAAACAAAAGTCAACGCCGAAAACCGGCATAAGGTAGTTGTCAACAACAAAATGGTAAAAGTAAGGTAGTTTGGGACAACAATTTTTTATAAGGTAGTTTCTCGCAAAAACATGAAAGTTAAAGGTAGTTTGGGACAAAAAATCCTAAAAAATAGAAGCATTGTTAACGTGAAGATTTGAACCCACAACCTCAAGTATGAAAGGAAGAGATCCAACCATCACTCCACTATACTATTATTGCTTATTTAATCAAAATTAAGATATATGAATGGAAAACTTTCGAAATCCATATAATGAATGAGATGACTTTTTTAAATGTGTATGATATGATTTATTTAACTACTACTAAATTGTAGCACAGAGAAACCTCGGGGTATCGCCCGGGCCTAAATACTAGTTATACTTATTACACTTTGGTATATAATTGAATAATGGTACATGTACATCCAAGGTGGTACGTGTAAAACATTGCCTTGTAAAATAACAAGATTAGTTCAGGGGCGGAGGCAGGAATTTTGATTAGGAGTATCGTAGTTTTGTGATGTTATCATATACCAAAAAAAGCCTACTAAATTTAAAATGTAACAAAATCCAAATACAACTTCACAATACTTTAATAAAAGAAAATTACAATTCTTTATAGCGAGTTTTCATATTTTTGCACTGATTTTGAAATAGAGGAATAGTTTTAATGGAGAACGATTTTTTTACTTTTGGAGGAAAATTTTGATTCGAATTAACTTGATTTCATTAGGTATTCCTTTTAAAACAAAGTTTAAGTTATCTATCTCTTGTTTTTCTTTTCATGATTCATTAGGTTCACACACAGTGCTTAGTTTCTATGTTTTATTTTTATTTATGTTTCTAAAAAAACTCAATTTTTTGTTGTTGAAAAAATCAGGGGTAGCACATGCTACCCCTTGTTACTCACTAGCTACGCCACTAGATTAGTTGGTTTTTGTCATAGGTCTAGATTTTTGTCATTAGGATGGTTTTTTAATAAGTTCAGGAAAATGCATGTGGTGAGAACATACCTTATGGGGTTGCAATTTCTCTAATCCTCTAGAATCTGCATCTATGATCCTATGTGAGTTCAAGTACTTTTTTTATGTAGGTAAGTTGAATGCTCTACTTAAAAGGTATAATCGTTATCATTAGGCCAAGCTTAGCTTGGTGTGTGAGTACAACTACTTTTATTTTAAGGTAAGGAGAATTCTCTTGTAAGAAGCAGGAGAAATTAGGGTCCTTCTTACAGAGGGTGAGAATCGGACCCCTATCACAAGAGTATAAAGAAGGTCTTACAATAACCACTAAACCAACCTTGATTTTCATATGAGTACAACTACTTAAGCACTTAAGATGTATATGTGATTGCACATGTTACTTGATGTATGATTGAGATAACTGATAATCAATAAATACTTAAAATGTTCAACATTGCATATTTATATGGCCCATGTTTTACATTCTATATATATTATTATGAGCATTCAAGGGGATTAGCTAATGGGAGATTTAAGGCCCGAGGTTTGCGGTGTATGTCAATCTCGAGAATTTGTTAGCAATTTTCCTTATGTAGTACTACATCCGTTTCATAATACATGCCATATATGCTTTTGCATGTACTCCAACATGCTTTTTGGACATTAATATCTCTAATTGCGTATAAGTAAAAATAATTAAAAAAATTAATATTTGAATTCCTCGCATTAAGACGAATTTAACAAGATCTCACTTGGCTATCTTTTTTTCTTACGTCATGGTGAGAGAAAGATTGTCAAAGTTGGTTGTTAAATAGTGTTCAAGTCACAAATATTGCATATATTGTGAAACGGATGTAGTATATCTTGAGCATCCATCACTTAAAATTGGGAAAACAACTCAACGAACTCGCATTAGGTTTAATTAAGTCAACATAAACAAAATGTTACATATAGTATTCCACACATATCATTTGTTGGCACTTGCACATCACATGTTCTAAGGTATGAAACATATGAAATGCATGCATCACATGCAATGTCAAGATGTATTTTCCCATAATTACACTCAAGTAGATGGTGAAATATGCTACGAAACTTGACTCAAATGGTTAGGAACTTAGGACATGGCTTATTGCATTAAGGTCATAAATTTAAGTTTCACTTAGGCTCTTCCGGCCGGAATTCTCTTACCTCTTTCTCCCCAGCCTGAAGACGCTTAGATCTGAATCGAGTTGGGAGAACCCTAATCTCTATTATATATGGCAATAGAGATTAGACACGATAAAAAAGAAAAAAAGGGAAGTAACAACCTAATAAAATTAAGAAAGATAAAAAAGACACAACAAAAAGAAAACAAAGTGAAACTTTACAATACAATCACTTCCCTTCAACAAATTTTTGAAAAATTTAAAAAAATTCCTAATTTAGTAGGATAAACTGATTAAAAATTTAAAATTCATGATTTATAAAATGTAATTAGCAATTAATTTAATTTTGTATATGTTTTTACACGTATCACATGCTATTGTGCGCATATAAGGCTAGTAAAATCATAATAGTAGAATTCAATACAAGACCTAGTTTCATTTTTATTTTAAGGTAAGACCTAGTTTCATTACGGTGCACAAAAATATGTCGTAGAATGTGCTTTAAAACGTATGCTCAACATAGTTTTTGTCGCCAAACTGAAATAGAACTAGTAATTTCTTACATGTTACATCACACCGTAGATGAATTTGAGGAGATTTTTTTTCCAAGAGTGAGTATCAAAAGCATTTGTGCCTCTGTGGCCCCCAAGTGGCCCAACATGGCAGAATAATTGATTTCCACACTTGAGCACGAGTTTACAAATCATTGTGACATAGTAGTACTTATTTGCATGTATAACAAATATACAAATATACAAATATACAAAAATACAAAATTGTTCATGAAAGTACAGACCCCAATCCCCCATTAAAAGGAAAGAGCCCGTCAAGATTCAAGAAATTACTGCAACTCGACTTGATTCACCATCTAATTATAAATATAGTTAACAATGTCCAAATCCGAGAGTCAGTGATAATCGCTTGTTGGTTTTCCTCCCTGCTTCATAGTGCGTAGGAATATATAGATACATATAGCGGAATTTCAGGAAACAATTTCCTAACATCTATCATAGGATCGAAAACATAATCAAACACATGAATCATTCAATAGGGATTAAATATCAAACCTTTGTAGCGTGATTTCCCTGTTGTATGCAAGCTTTGAAGATCCGAGAGCCCCAATGTTGCTCCTCTAATCAGCCCACGAGCACCCGGTTGAACACCAACGTTTGCTAGAACGGAAGAGAAGAAAATCTCTTGCTTTTAGGTGGTATAGGCGCCGGTTTAGGGAGTATAGTTTAGGGTTTCACTTTCTCTCTCTGTGAAAAGAAACCGATTAATGAATTGGTCACCTAAACCCTAATATTATATCCTATATATAATAGAAGAGTCATAGGCTAGTTAGGAGAACTAATTCTCCTCCTATTCCCCTTTGGACCGGCCCAACCCTAATCCTAAATGGATTTGGATTGCTTTGTTCAACTTGTGCTACAATGTGTGACCTCATAGGATTAAAATATTTTAGTTATAGGCCCAATCAATATTGTCCCATTAATCATATTTATTCTCTAGCAAGAAAATAAGATTACTAAAATAATTAACTTTATTATCTTCATAATATTATTCCTATTTATATATAGTAATTGCCGGGATGTCTAATGACATATTCCTTCAATCTCCCACTTGTCCGAAGACAAGGGCGCAATGTTAAATTCCTTAAGTCACTTAATGTCAAATTTGATAACACAATGTTATTCTCAAATTTTGTTCCTTGATCGCTGAGTTTGAACTGCTCAAATAAGGATTAATTCTTTAATCCTATTCTGCATGGCCATGCAATTTTCCAGTTCTCGCTCATCAAGAGGCCCACACACCATTCCTATTTAATAGGAGGACTTATCCACTCTTGTATGACCATAACTCACACTCAATTCTTAGCCTACCTGATCACTGCCTTTATAACCTCCTTTTACGGTGCGGCGTTTAACAGTGTCAAAGTTAAACTAATTATGTTGTCGTTATTAAGACATACTCATGTCTAAGGAATCCACTAAATATAGCAGTTCGATTCTACTTTTAGAATCTAATTAGGTCAAGTCTCAATGTATCAATTATACATCCATATAATTAATTAGACATCTCTATGTCTCCATAGCCCATGGAACTGCGCTATCAATTAATTATATACTAGTCTTTTAAATAAATCACTTATGTCTAATTTAGTGATTTAGACTAGGGACTTTAAATAAATTGTGATTTCAGTTCACTTTATAGGGTTCCATTATCAAAACGTTTTCGATAATCCTATTTTAAAACACAGATTATTTGGACATTTTATTTAATACTAAACCAAACAATTAAATAAGAAAAGAATTTTTATTGATAAACATTTAAAGCATAATAAATGTCGTTACAATTGTAAACATGAAGTAAACAACCTAAAGCAATTCTCCCATATGCTTAAGCCCCATAGACCTAGTATGACACTCATGCTTAGATTGAGCAAGCGGTTTAGTCAGAGGATCTGCAATGTTATCCTCAGCATGAACCTTGCTTACTTTCACATCCTCTCTTCCAACGATCTCTCGAATGAGATGGAATTTCCTGAGCACATGTTTAGACCTTTGATGCGATCTCGGTTCTTTAGACTTAGCAATGGCACCATTGTTGTCACAATGCAACTCAATGCCATTCTCAATGCTAGGAACTACACCAAGCTCACCAATGAACTTTTTGATCCAAACAGCTTCCTTTGCTGCATCAACTGCTGCAATATACTCAGCCTCTGTTGTAGAATCCACGATGGTACTCTGCTTAGAGCTCTTCCAGCTCACAGCTCCTCCATTGAGACAAAATATGAAACCAGATTGAGATCGAAAATCATCTTTGTCACTCTGGAAGCTTGCATCGGTGTATCAAGTAACAACCAACTCACTATCTCCACCATAAACCAAAAAATTATCCTTAGTCCCTTGCAAGTACTTAAGGATTTTTTTCGCTGCAATCCAGTGTGCATTTCCTGGATTTGACTGGTATCTGCTGCATATACTCAAAGCATATGCAATATCCGGTCGAGTGCATATCATGGCATACATAATGGATCCTACTGCAGAAGCATAGGGAACATTACTCATACGTTTGACCTCATCAGGACTCGAAGGACACTGAGTCTTGCCAAGTGCAATGCCATGTTGCATGGGAATGAAACCTCTTTTGGAGTTTTCCAGCTTGAACCTTGCAAGAACCTTATCAATATAAGTTTCCTGACTGAGCCCAATTAGCCTTTTCGATCTATCTCTATAGATCTTAATTCCCAATATGTACTCAGCCTCTCCTAGGTCTTTCATAGAGAAACAGTTTTTAAGCCATTCCTTGACTGACTCAAGCATGGTTTTATCATTTCCTATGAGAAGTATGTCATCCACATACAAGACCATAAAAGTAATACTACTCCCACTTAACTTCTTGTATACACAAGATTCCTCTTCATTTATGAGAAAGCCAAATTTCTTGACTGCCTCATCAAATCTGAGGTTCCAACTCCTTGATGCTTGCTTAAGTCCATAAATGGACTTCTTATGCTTGCATACCCTCCCTGGATTTTCTAGATCTTAAAAACCATGAGGTTGTGTCATGTACACATCCTCTTTCAAGAACCCATTCAAGAAAGCGGTTTTGACATCCATCTGCCATATTTCATAGTCATGAAAGGCAGCAATAACAAGGATTATCCTAATGGACTTCAGCATGGCTACTGGTGAGAAAGTTTCATCATAGTCAATACCATGAATTTGTTTGAAACCTTTCGCAACCAACCTTGCTTTGGAAACACTAATGTTTCCATCCTTGTCTGTTTTCAACTTGAAAATCCATTTGCATCCAATGGGTTTTACCCCATCAGGAAAATCAACCAAGTCCCATACTTGATTTTCAAACATGGAATCCATTTCAGAATTCATGGCCTCAAGCCATCTTTCGGAGTCTTGACTATCCAAAGCATCTTTGTAGCTAGTTGGTTCTTCTGATTCTAAAATCGTTATTTCAGAACTTTCAGTCAAAAAGAAATCAATATATCTCTTTGACGGAATGATGGTCCTACTAGACCTACGTTGGGGAACAACAGAAGAAGTTTCTACCTCACTAGGTTGAGTGACTTCGCATGGAGTATCTCCAAGTGGGACGGTAGGAGGTACGTGAATTGAATGCACCACCTCCTGAGCATTTTCATGTCGGGCAGCCTCTGATGAGGTGTTAAACTAAAGCAAGGTCTTGCTCATCTCGAACATCTTCGAGATATACATTTCTCCCACTTGTTTTTCTGGAAATAAACTCCTTTTCCAGAAAGACACTATTACGAGCAACAAACACTTTGTTTTCGCTTTGGTTGTAGAAGTAGTATCCCTTAGTCTCTTTTGGGTAACCCACAAAAAGACATTTATCGGATTTGGGTGAAAGCTTATCAGAAAGTAAACGTTTTACATAAGCTTCACAACCCCATATCCTTAGAAAAGACAATTTCGGAACGCACATTTCATATGGTGTCTTTTCCACTACTTTGGATGGTGCTCTGTTAAGTGTGAATGCCGCAGTTTCAAGCGCAAATCCCCAGAATGAAATGTGAAGATCCGCAAGACTCATCATGGATCGAATCATATCAAGTATAGTTCGATTCCTTCTTTCAGAATCGCCATTTAACTGTGGTGTTGTTGTCGGAGTCCATTGTGAAAGTATTCCAAAATCCATCAAATGATCACCAAATTCTTGAGATAAATATTCACCACCACGATCGGATCGTAATACCTTAATTTTCTTCCCAAGTTGGTTTTGTACTTCATTCTGGAATTCCTTAAATTTTTCAAAGGATTCCGACTTATGCCTCATGACGTAAACATATCCAAATCTGTTCACATCATCGATAAAAGTAATGAAGTAACTGTACCCTCCCCTTGCCAACGTACTCATAGGTCCACAAACATCCGTATGTATGAGGGCTAAAAGGTCATGGCCCTTTCACTGGAACCTGTGAAAGGAGACTTTGTCATTTTCCCCATCAAGCAAAACTCACAAGTATCAAATGATTCGAAATCAAATGATTTGAGAATTCCATCTTTATGAAGTTTTTCAATGCGCTTTGAGCTTATGTGGCCTAATCGACAATGCCATAGGTATGTAGGGTTTGATTCATTTGCTTTATGTTTCTTGCTGTCTATGTTATAGATGTGGGTTTCTAAGTCTAGCACATATAAACCATTTGATAACTTAGCGGAGACATAGAACATATCATTCAAATACGCAGAACAACAATTGTTCTTTATTGTAAATGAATAACCTTTGGAATCCAAAACAGGAATCGAAATAATGTTCTTTGTGATAGCAGGAACATAATAACAATTATTAAGTTCTAAAACTAATCCTGAAGGTAAAAGCAGACTATATACTCCTACTGCTAATGTAGCAACTCGTGCTCCATTGCCAACGCGAAGATCTACTTCTCCCTTTCCCAATGTTGTACTTCTTTTGAGGCCTTGCATATTGCAAATAATGTGCGAACCATAAGAGGTATCAAATACCCAAGAAGCAGAAGTTCCTAAGTTAACTTCTATAACATACATATTTGAACTAGAAACTCCTTTCTTTTGATCCTTCAGATACTTGGGGCAATTACTTTTCCAATGACCAACCTTGTTACAGGTGTAACAATAGTGCTCGTCAGCAACTTTTGGTTTTGGTGTAACGATTCCCATATCCCTTTCACTTGCAATGAAACGTTCAGCATTCAATTTGTCCTTTGAAAGGATGGAGCGCAAATTACAAGTAGAATTGTTGGTGTTGATATTGTTGTTACTAGACATAATTACTACAACAAATAATAAAGCAAGATTCAATCAATGTTTATCAAGAAAGCAATAATTAAACAAGTTTTAATTACTACTACCCTTTATTCAAAATGAAAGTCCCCTATTGAATAAATAAATAACCAAGATCCCCTCCCGCTACAATCAAACGGACTTTGGCCCTGCCTTCAATTTATAGTAGTTGAGGTAAGTAAACAATTTACTAATTATAATTCTTGGTAGACATGTTAACAACTCATTGTTAACTCCTATCTCTTAGCTTCAAAACCCAAAACTTTGTCTTTTGATGATTTTGTTGAGTTAAACCAAACATTAACATGTAGGTTTCAAAAACCTACCCTACTATCCCCGGAACTATGAGCAACACCCTGCTTTGGCAGAACCTATATATTACTCATGATCTAAGGCTTTATAGGTGTTGTTTGGAAAAGCAATTAAACTCAATATTACATGTTGAGGACCTAAGTTGACTGTGTTGGTTAATTAAAAGTGAACACATGAATCAATTAACCACAAACAAACTTAGAAGCGAGCATTTAAACAAAGTAAATGCACGAAATTGATAATAATTAAAAATGATCTAGTATGGCCCCTAAACTTATGAAAATAACTAATCTTCATGAATCTTCCCTTGAATCTTCATGGATCACCAACCTTGAAACTCCTTGGATCCTCATGCTTGATTACATAATTTGAATTAAATAAATAACGAAAATTTAAAGTTACAAAAATACAAACGATTCGCAGATCGTATTTACTATCCTAATTTGGGCCATACTAGTCATAACATGCAAAATATAATATCATACATATTACATTAAACATACATGCATTTATAATATCAAATAAAATAAACACAAACTATTTACTTATTAACAATTAATAAGCAACTAAAAACTTTCCATAATAATCATAAATCTTAACAATTTTAAGCTAGTAATTATTTAGGAAACTTTATTATTTTAATTCAATTACTTATTTAAATATGACAATAATCATTATTATTCACACATTTGCAAAATTGGAAACTTTTGGATTTATGCTAAAGTTTGGAAAATCAAATTTTCCTTAAAAACATTTTTTTTAAATTAAGGGTTGACTTTTGACCGTTGACCAGCAGCACAAGGCTGCCAGTCAACAGCCAAACTTCAACACCCATAAAACTTCACGAGGCTAAAAGCCTAAAAGGCTAGCCACTGTCAACCCCCGGCCAAAAAAAACACCAAGACCACACGTACACATCTCACGGCCAACGGCCGCCGGTCATCACCGTCGGCCGGACCACACCGCGTCGCGACCGCCGGCCCGTTCATCCCGTCACCCATAGCAAAGCTGACCAACAATCGCGAGCAAGCTCGACTGGTCGCGCCGACTAACCCAGCAAGGCCGCCACCTCGCGCCGCCCCTGCCCCTGCCCCTAAACTCGCCGACCCAACTCTGCCCTCCACCGTAGCTCCACCGGTGCAGGTGGTGCCACCCAGCCATAGTGGGCAAATTCTTTGAATTTTGTAACAATTTACAAAATTTCCATTTAATCTTTAACAAACAATTTATTTAAAGATTTAGGATTTAATTAGGTTTTAATAACCCGAAAACTATGGCAAAAATTATGAATCACTTAACAAACTCAAACAAAATTTTAGATTTGTTAAGATTAGATTTTCAATGCTTAATCTATATTAAACATTAAATCTAACAAAAAATTCAAAATTTGGGCAAAAATCAAATTATCTCCAAAAATTCAGAAAATTAACAATTAAATTCCGAAAATTTCAAAAATAATTTTTAGGATGATCTAATGAATTATCATAACAAATAAAATCAAATATTTTAATTGCTATCCTTAAATCTTATGAATAATCAAATTAAACATAAGATTTAACCAAAATTCATAAATAATATGATAAAAATCCGAAAATTAGTGGGAAAAATCATCCAATTATTTTCAGCCATCATATTATTCTAGATCTATGTGGGTGATGGATATTAGATTTATTTAACAAGTAAAAATCAAATATTTTAATTGTTAATAAATTATTTCAATGATTAATCAAATTAAACATTAAATAATTTTAAATCTAACAGATATATTTATAAAATTCCAAAATTTTTGGAGTGAATTAAAAAATTTATTTCGTCCAAAATATAAAAAATTCGGACCTTCATAAAATTATTTGAGCATAAATCATGAATAAATCAAATATTTACAATTTCCAATCAATTAATATCAAATATCAATTATGCAAATTCAAGCCATAAACAAATCCTCCCTTAATTGAATAAAAATAATAACTTTGCATACAATTACATGATCATATGAATATTATGAATTAGGCAAAACTGATACCACTGTAGGAATATATAGATGCATATTCTGGAAACAATTTCCTAACATCTATCATAGGATCGCAAACATAATCAAACACATGAATCATTCAATAGGGATTAAATATCAAACCTTTGTAGCGTGATTTCCCTGTTGTATGCAAGCTTTGAAGATCCGAGAGCCCCAAGTGTTGCTCCTCTAATCAGTCCACGAGCACTAGTTGAACACCAACGTATGCTAGAACGGAAGAGAAGAAATCTCTCGCTTTTAGGTGGTATAGGCGCCGGTTAGGGAGAATAGTTTAGGGTTTCACTTTCTCTCTCTTGTGAAAAGAAACTGATTAATAAATTGATCACCTAAACCCTAATATTATGTTCTATATATAATAGAAGAGTCATAGGCTAGTTAGGAGAACTAATTCTCCTCCTATTCCCCTTTAAACCAGCCCAACCCTAATCCTAAATGGATTTGAATTGCTTTGTTCAACTTGTGCTACAATGTGTGACCTCATAGGATTAAAATATTTTAGTTATAGGCCCAATCAATATTGTCCTATTAATCATATTTATTCTCTAGTAAGAAAATAAGATTCCTAAAATAATTAACTTTATTATCTTCATAATATTATTCCTATGTATATATAGTAATTGCCGGGATGTCTAAGGACATATTCCTTCA